>OX328127.1:13516317-14116317 GCA_946811695.1 Gonocerus acuteangulatus | reverse complement strand
CCTGGACTAATAGTGGACAGTTGTCGCCTAATTTTAGATTTCATGATGAACACTGAAATTGGTTTAACGTTTGAAAGAAAATACATAAAATAGTAAAGTAATATATATTATTGAACGGGAAGTAATGCTCTACAACCCTATAGCTGGCATTTATCTTTTGGATGCGTCGTTGAAGGTTATTGGGTCAAAAAGTGTGCAGCAAAAAATGTTTTTCCCAAAAATTACAGACTTTCATGAGCAGATATCTTGAAAACTAAAGATTTCTTGAGAAACTTGATTGAGTAGAACTTGTAGCAAATTTAATCAGTTTTTATTTGTTATAGATTGGTAATGTTGCTAGGACATGGTTTCCGAGATATAAGCGAAAACACAAAAAATGGGAGCTTCTAAACCCCCCTCTCCCTGGCTCAAAGGCTATGAGCGGGGAGTTTTGATATGTTCACCTCTTAACTAGTCCAAACAAAGTTATGAAGTCAAAAATTATGTTTCAAGCATTTCCATCAATAGCTGTTTTTGAAAATTTGTTGCCTGGACTGCGTATACCATTTAGATTATACAAAGGTGGAAAAAAGTAAGGGAAAAAAAAAACAATATTTATAAGAGATTTATTTTGGCTCATTCCAGTACATTTTGTAAATTTTTATCAGCAGGAGTGCTAATGATCTTAGTGGTCGATGCACCTTACAATTAAAAGATGTTTTCAACAGGAGGATAACAATAAGCCTGCATGTCCCTCTCACATATTCTTCTATTTCTCGAACCTCTTCACCTAAAGTACAAATTCATTCAAAATATTAAGAAAAAGAGAAACACTCAAGCACAGTAAAATCACTGAGAAATGAATGACTTGTAATAACTTATGCCTATATAGTCCAAGAGCTGGTAACACACTTTTCATGAAGTGCTTTATGCACCTTGAAATTTTGCTATAGTACATCTCTTGGGTAGATAAGAAGGTAAATATGTGTTGGCTAGACTTCCATGGAACACCAGGTACTGTGCATAGGGGAAAGGTGAAAAAAAAAGATTGCCCAAAAATAGTGTTTTATTCAGAAGCCAACCCTCTAAATTTGGGTTAAATAAGTTTAATATCATGGCCTCAGCAGCTTATGCACAATAATTGATATAAAAAAAAAGTTTAATAGTTTTAGCATAATCTGGTATTTCCGGATTGTGTTATGAGATTAACCTTATAAGCGGGGTTATACCCTATCTATGGAGGGTGGGAGGAAATGCGCTAAAAACGTGATTTTTCGGTTTTATTACTTTAAAAAAAAAATGTTACAGTAAATCTTTGATTTATGCATATCTCGATTATTGTTACAAAGTCTTCTGAAGATATTCCCACAAAAATTAGCTTGCCCCTCTCAATATCCAAATATAGCTATGTTTTTACAGATTAGTGTCCATGCAAGCTCAGGAAATATTTCCTTCCGATTTGGATAATGATCTACCACAAGATAAGAGACAAATATTAGATCATGATACATTTTTCCTAGATCAGCACCTTTAAGCCAAGTTTTCACGAGGGAATAATAAGAAAACGTGACCCTGGAATTCGTGGAGTTGCCTCTTCTGAACGAGGTGGCGTAAGTTTGCCTCAGACATGATCGGGTGTCAGGCAAATTCACAAACGGTAGTAAACAAGTTTGATTTTCAAGCTTGGTCATGAATCTCACCAGTCCCATCTGGAATCTCAATGCAACAAGTGTTTGTTTTTTAAAATTAAAATTTAGAAATTTTGGAGTCATCGCCTCGCGTAATTAAACTCTAAGACGACAAAACTTTAAAAATTTGTGAATTGCATGCAAATGAGAGGATTTTATCCGATCCTTCGTGCAAAGAATATAAAGACCGGGACTTGCGGTTGGCTGCCGTGAAAAGGATTTGCGAAGCGATGAAAATTCCAGGATTTGGATCAAATCAAATCAATGCCAAATTCAAGAATTTACAAAGTTCATATTGCCAGGAGCTTCAGGGTATCATATCGCAGCTACAAATCTAATAAATTTGTTCCCCCCAAATTCCTCCTTTTTTGGATCCACTCTCTCACTCACCAGCGCTTTTTCTTCCATTTTGTAATGTTTACTTGACTTATGGGCCAACATACTACTATAAACCATACCGAAAACTCTGCCATATTCTTGTAAAAGCCATGATTTCCAAGCAAATACTGAATTGTGGCCGTTTGGATAGACATGCGATCTCATGCTTCGTCCCCACTTGGATTTTCTTGAGGCAAGAACCACGAAAGCTAGATTAAACGCGAGCATGCTTTTGTATTATTGCCCTGTGAAACCTAGTTTTATTATCAAATTAGGAAAAATCATACTTACTGGTGCACTATTACTAAAAGACTTGAAAACAGCCTCCAGACCAGTTGCATTCCTTACGCAGAATCCAGCCACTGCCTTTAACACAAAAATAAGGCAAAAATTAATCATAAAAAAAGTTTTGCTTTTAGCATATTGTATCTTCATAAATGCTTAAATAGAATTTTGAGTAATATATATTGTAAAATATACAAGTTCTATTTGGTAAGGGAGTTTATGAGTAAAAGGACAGCAAGCATAATTGCACTTACAGTGAAAACAAATCAAACATATACTTATGAAAAGAATGAGATGAGAGCTAGAACCTCTACTGCTTCCAGAATACGTCCATGTTTAAAACCTAACGAAAGGCTAAGAAAAAAAATTAAATATTCAATAGCAAAAAGTAATTCCCCCAACACATACATTTAAATATATATTTAAAATGAAAAGAAGAATTCAATATAAAATTAATGAATAAGAAAACTAATATTACCAAAATGTGAAGAAAATATTCGTTTTGAAGGTAATCTCGCCTAGTTGTAGATTAAAATTCCTAAGATTATTTCCTAGCAAAGAGAGTATTCCCTCTAAAGAGTCCTAGGGCTAAAATTACTTCAAGTACCTGAAAAACACTTTTAATAAAAATGAAAGGGGCTCAATCATTTATCTTCAATAAATATATTCAAATAAAATGAGGGATACTTACAAAATCCTACAGTAAACTCCCAAAATAAAAAAAGTTTTGCTAATCAAAGAAGCCCAATGATTTAATAAATTGCTCAGTGCCAAGTGAGATTTAAAAGAAATATTACATTACATTTAACTTTGAAAAGTTGAAGAAGAGTACTTAATAATTATCAAATAAATTAATAGCTCTGCCAATATATATATCTACTAGTTTCATGGCCTTAACCCTTTCACTGCTGACGAATAAAGGGACCCTCAGCATCTGGTACATCACATCACACCAGATATAAATAGAGCTCATAGAAATACCGTCATCACATAAGTTGTTGGCCCCAGAGAGGGTTTTGCTAGAAATTTGGAGGATCAAAATAGCCTCTTAAAAGTGGCCTAAAGCCAAATTCTCAGCTCTGAATGTGCACCCTCCCATCGAATAAAAAAAAGAAAACCAAAATTTTGTTGAAAATTTAAATCTCGAATTGAGTTGTATGATTGGAATGAATTAAAAAGGAAAATAAGCATCTTTCTTAATACAGTAAGAAAAAAAATAATTCGTCTTTCGGTAACCTCACCTTTAATTTTTTTTTGTTGGTGTTTTCATGTTTTAATATTTTTTTATGAATAACCCGCTTTGGTACAATCACCAAAATGTTTGAGAAAATTCTTTTACCATTTCTGTATTACCTCAATTTTTTTCGAGACTATCCAAGCGGTACACCACTGTAAAAACAAAATCAATTCTCGGCCAAAAGCCGAATTGTTTTTTTCTGGCAGTATTAAGAAAGATGCATATTTTCTTTTTTAACCCATTCAATGCGACGCCCGAGTATTCTCGCCACAGCTGTATCTCTTGATTGCGAGCCCTCTTTAGTCTTGAGCGTGTACAGAGCGCTCTAGCAGGAATGGGGGGTAATTGCTGGTTTAACCCTTAACTGGTAACATACAAATTTTGAGCGTTATAAGTAACATGCGTCTGTGAGGGGTGCCCACGGTAAAAATGTTCTTAGAGCATTTTTTTAGCAAAACTGTAAATAATAAAGGATTAGCTTACTATAATAATAAATAAAAAACATTTTCATTGCTTCATTTAAAAATCACTTCCAAAAATAAGCAGTAGTTTAAGTACGGAAGAAAAGTAAGTAAATTTTGTTTTAAATCGTAATTGTAGGTTTACTGCGTACCTCAATTGAAGTAAATAAATTGTTTCAAGTGATACACGCCGTCGTTCACATAAGATAAACATGAAAATGATGATTAGTAACGAGCGGCTAAGTAAACAACAACAAAAAATATGGGTGCGTACTGCCACTCTAGGAGAGGGAGTTTGGTGCGCCTATGGAGGGAATAGGCAGCTAGCCCACGACGCATCGAAAAGGTTAATTCATTCCAATCATAGAACTCAATCGTGAGATATAAATTTTCAACAAAGTTTTGGTATTCAAGGAAACAGCAAGTATTCAATTTTAAAAAGTCATATATTACTCAATTGGCAGAGATGTGTATCCTTCCAAATGTATTTTCGAGTGCTAAGTTGATAAATTAACAATCAGTGCAATCCTGTTAACTGTTCTCAACGTAATCCTCTATCAAAATTTTCGCTTGTAACGAATAAATGTTGACAGTTTCACACGAGTTATTTGGTGGATCTTACTATTAATGTTCAGTTACTTGCTATCACAAACTCTCTGCAGAAAATAATAATGGTTAACCCGTTTTTAATAAAATAATCGCATCGCTAATTGACGCCTTTATTTTATTAGGCTGTGCACGCATGTGGCCGAGTATGGCGATGAAATTTATAGGACAGCAAAGCTAAGTACAACTTTTTTTTTCCTGCTCTAAATAAACTATTTTAGTTTCATTACAGATATCTTCACAGCCTAAATGCACCAAGTTCATGGTTCATTTTGGCAAAAAAGAAAATTGTTTTATAAGCTGCATATACATATGAGACTTCCGGCACAACAGACTTTTCACTAAAAACTATGAGATTTTTACTTGGTGAGAAAACGGCCTACCAAAAGGTGTTTTATGATCGGAAATATTAATATAATGGAATAGCAATATTAGAGAAGTATTCTACAACTAATTAGTTATAAAAAAATGTTAGTTCAAACGGGTTTGAACACTTTCGGTTTCAAGGGGTTTTTCCTTTCGGCACAACTGTGCAGCGTACCAACAGCCCGATTTTAGCCTCATGGGAAAGTCAACTGAATCGCGCTCGGCGATGAACGTGTTAAATAAAAACTGTAGGGAAGACCCTACACTTAATCAAATCATTGTTTATAAATAAATCTGCTACCAGTTTTGAACTTGTTTTTGTGTTTTATTGTTTATGAGAGTTTTCAAGAGGAAACATAAAGCGTCTCCTACAAACATTCAGCCTAAAAAACTAATAAAAAGAACACCCTTGACTTCAAACCATCAAACTAGTAACATTTTCATATTAAGCCTTTTTCATTTACTTTTTCTCAAGACAATTAATAGAATTACTATAAGTTATATTAATTTTTACATAATTATAAAAACTAGTATTTTATTTAAAACAATTTTGGTGGCCTGAAGAATGAAGAATAAATTAAAAAAAGACAAAGACATGTTTTAAAGTGTATTACGATGTTAAACTTTAATAACACATATTATAAAAAAATGTTTGTGTGACTCCAGTAAAATTTCTTTCAAATATGACAACTATAACTATTTTCTCAAAACAATACTAATTATTATATACAATTAGTTAAAACTTATTAAAAATCAATAAGAATAATTATAAACCTAAAATAAGATCCTCTAAAGCATAAAATGACATTAAATTGTGGATTAGAATTTTTTGGGAGAAATCAAAAAGTCGTTACAAAAAAGTATTTTTTTAAAATACATTTCTTTAGTAATTTAATCAAAATGAAAAAAATAAACGAACTACATATACGAATACAATTCAAAATTAGGTTTTACTAAACTAGCACTTATCCACTTAAAAATATGCGTCTATTTTTTAAATAATAAGAGATTACTCTCCGTCCAGTACAACCTTAATTTATCTTATTAGAAAAGAAATAAAAACACAGCATGGAACGTAATACTCCAATTATTTTTAACTCTATTTCATATCGAATGAACCATGCTACAATTTTTATAACTGGTCCATAGATTAAATATTTAATTAAACAACATAATAGTTTTATGAATCTCTAATCACAAAAAATCAATCCACCATATAAAAACTAAATTTTATAAGTTTGTACAAATATAAAGTGTAACAAATAAATCATGAATGATTTTCTGTTTTATTTTAAATTAAACGCTACACAAATTAAATTTCTGGACTAACAAACGTGACCTTCCTGAAAAGGGATGACATATCATTGTCCACTTATTTTAATTTTTTATTCAAATTCTTCATGCTTTAACTTTTTAAATGTTCCTATATTATTATGGATTAATACCATTTGTTTACACTATAAATTCCTTTCTTCTCCTAGCAATGTCTGATTAGCATTGATTTTATCCTGCGCTCTCCTACCTACATGAATGGCAACAATACAAAGCAATTAATAAACACATTGATCCCAGGAAAAATCAAAATGAAAGATAAGATATTTAATGTAATGACCCAAATTCTATTAAATTAAAAAGTTTTATAGGGGAAAAACAAAAAGGAATGAAATTATGCAGATGTAGATATATACATATTAAAAATAGTTAAGGATAATAAAGATTTAAGCAGGAATAAACACATACAGGCAGGATGTAAGAGATAAAAAGGAATAAATTTCAGAAAGAATAATATCTCGTCACCTAAGAAGAAGTTAAGGGTAGGAGAAAGAGTTTAGGGGTTACATATGTCCACAACTTGCCCAACATCATTTTAGACTTGAATTTGTGCTTAGCCACTTGTTTACATTTGACGACTGGGACGCGTTTCGTGTATTTATTTTGCCTTAATTAATTAATGATGGAAGCTCAGACTCCTAAACACTTTCACTGCGACGGTCATTATTTGGGAATACCTCAGTAACGTTTGAATTTTTCATGTAGACATTTTTTTTCATAAAAAATCTTCCAGTCAGCCGATTTGAGAACGGGGAAACACTGCTGGAAAGCTCAAACAATACTGAAGGCAATTGTCTTTACCTGGAGCTGTAAAAGTGAATCCCCTCCATTTACGAGCCTTTTGAATCTAAAGTGAAAAGTAATGGAGGAGTGTCCTTCCAAAGGGACACTCGTAAGCGGGTAGGATCACTACTGACCTTCCATAATGACACCCGCAGCCAAAGTATTAAGCAACTAGTTGAAGAGTGAGCGAGTGGAGAGCTACGTGTAATTGTAAACTAGTGCACTCAACTTCTAACTAGCCGGCTAGTAGATAGTGAACTCTCCCAAGTTTAATCGACCCTCTATGCAGATTTTTGCCAAAGTTATGGAAGAAAATTCTGTCATCATTCAAACTAAGGCCATTCTTGTTCGTGCAAATGGATCGTGGATTTTAATTGATAATTAGAAGAAAAATATTCCAAAACAGACAACATAAATAAAAACTCAACACTTTCAAAAAATATTAGTAACAGTAGAGTCCCGCTAATCCAAGCAATACAGGGAAAAAAATTATTTCTATAAAATTTTTGAACTGGGAAAAGTAAAGAAAACAAGTTTTTTCAAGTTATGCGGTATGTTTAATGTACATTTATAAGTCAATATATGTCAAAACTCTGCCTACTCCTAATTTTCACTAATCCGAGCAGGGTTCGGTCCCAATTAGTTCAGATTAACTGTAACATAATAATTTTGTGGTTCCTTGAAAGTATTTTTTATTTCATCATTATGTATAAATAATTATTGAAATGTTTGCCACTGAAGACGCTAATTTTTGTAAAGTTTCCCTATCATCAAAGGCAAATAATAGAATATATTGCTGTCGAATGTGGTTGTCCCTTTGTAATGGTATTGAAATTTATCAGTCAATTTTTGTTATGTGAAACTGTATTCATTATTATTATTATGGGTGGTGTTCTTATCAGTTCCCTGAAATAAATTCTTCTGGGGGCTTTTGCCATCCGAAAGAATTGTTTTTCTTAAAGGTGTTTTGACTACCTAGGTCATTAGCACCAATTTATTTTTTAATTTGTAAATTTTTATGATGTTACAGGCGTTTGTTTTAATAATATTCTAATTATTCTCGTAGTATCAAGAAGTACCACTAGTTGGGAATCTTTTATTAATTATTCCGAGACTTTTAAATAACTTGTTGCTGTAACACTGATCGATATAATAATAGCTATTACCTATGCGGAGTTTAACTTATACAAATCTTTCAACTCTATGGCCAAGTCTTGGTATTTTTGCAGGCAAAAGATTTACGAACATTCTCATCATTGGGGTCTGCGATATCAATAATATCAGCTGTCTTATTATTATTATTTATTTATTTTAAAAAAAAGACAAGTTTATTTCAGGATTCCAATGTGAGTGAGATGGTGATGTGAGTCAAGAGCTAGAATTGGCCTCCTAGGTAATAACGCAGCAAACCACAAATGTTCTCAAAGGCTGGAGTTGAGCACAATTAATTAAAGTTCACACACTTTTTAGGCTATAGCACAAACTACGAATTATTTCCGTGGATGGCAACCAATGTGAAATGAATAAGATATTACAATACCCAGGACACACACAGTCAGTTCAGCTTAGACATTTTAATTTTTAGGCAAGTATGACATATGTAATCCCATAATTCAATTTATTATGGGTAAGTTTTGAAAGTATTAACTCCATCTAGCAAATTACATGGAAACTTACTGCATTGTGGCTCCTATTACTTACATATTGAAACGTATTAAGCACAGATTGAATATCGCTCCTAGTACCTTGCACTCCCATTCCAGCTGGTAGCTTTAGCTGTAACCAAAATAAAAACATTACTCAATTGAATGATCTCAGCAGTCAAAAACAGATTAATAATAATATTACTTATTACTGAAATCAGTCCCATAACATGCCGCAAGGACAGATGCTGTAGAGGTATCTGATTCTCGAACATACCCCTTTGCAGCTACCCATTAAATTAATTAAAGGCTAGGTGGGCCTAGGGACAGTCTGGCACCTCGAATCCAAACCTCGGGTCAAGACAATAGGAGTTAACATTTTTAGTTTGTGCCTGAGATTTGAACTCAGGACCTCCAGAATATTAGTCGAGTGATCAACCACTGAGATAATCTCGAACCCAATAATATTACTGAATTTATAAATTATAATGTCTGTAATTCAGTGACAAGAGATCGTACACCGTTGAGAATGCAAAGGTAGATATAGTCAGGGTTTGGTCATGGAATATTAATAAAACTACATTTTTTATAAAAAATGATTTCACTACACCACATTCCGAAATGATTGCTCATCTGTGAGGCATAGTTTTCCTTCTTCTCATTGGCAAGCCTATTTTCATCCTGTACTTGTTCAATTTACATCTACGGAAACGTCCAAATACAGATTTCTTCCTGAAAGTCTGACATTTTTTCTCCTAGCCGAATCCCAACTATACCTTGTCTTCGTATCACTGCAACAGATAATTATCTCCATCTATTTCTATGTTACTCATTTAAGTTTTAAATCTGTATTAATCTACCTTTAATATAAGCCCTAGCTTAAGACCATATGTGTCATTCATCCTTGTCCCTGTATAATGTTTTTCTTTCATTTCTTCTATATATAAATTAGTATTAAATCTGTCCTACTTGTTTTAGAGCCCTGATGAAGGCTTGAATTTCAAGCCGAAACGTCGAGCAGTTCTCTTTTGTCCATTTGAATAATACTGCATTTCTTCATCTTGATATGGTGGTTACCTCACTATAACTAGAACCTCAACACATGTCATCCTTAAGCCTGGATTCTCACATGGTAGATCATGTTCAAGTCCTGCTTGTCAAGTTGACTTTTTTCAGAGATGGCCGTGTTGAAAAAATTTCATGCTCCACCATAGATGTATAAAAACCTGCATATAGCCCAACACTAAAGGCCTAGTTGCCCCCCCCCCCTCCCTTATATACGCCCATGGCTCCTGAAGTGTAAACATATTATATTTGTGTTTTGTTAAATTTAGAAAAACAGTTTTTCTTTTAGTGTGTGTTCTCCGTTTAAAAAAATAAAAATGAATTGATATGTTTAATATATTACATATTTAATTAAATAATTAATTACCTTAACTGTAAATATTTATAGTAATCTTTTTTGTTTTCATAAATAAGTTGTATATACATTTATAAAAAAAAAAGTTTTTAACTGCGTCAGTGAAGTGTCTAGTCATGGATCAAAAAGGAGGATGAGTAACTTTTTGGCCGTAATTATTGAGCATATACTTCCCTTGTTGATTATTCATAAAATAAAGAGCAAATGGTAAACAGAAAACCCTTTTCTTTTTTTTTTTACTCGTATATAACTTTTTAAACAAAGTTATTCAACTTAAAAATAATTCAAACTCTAAACTAATTCCACATAAATAAAAATTAATAATCATTGTAAACAAAACAAAATTATAAAAGATTTGGCGAGGAGATCGCTGAGTCGGGGCACTGTGACCGAGAGTGGCAAAAGTATCCCGTACAGGGGTACCAATGCCGGGTCTGTGTATTCCGTAAAGAACACATCTCCTTGTGTACGAAAAGGGTTCACAGCCCCCTTTCGAAGTCCACAGGTTTGTCCAGAACTATATCATTGTGTTTTGTTTACAGCATTCTTTCTGTCACTGTTCATTAGGTGCTCTCCTGACAAATTTCTTGTTGAGGCCATTGGAAGCAAGTCTGTTGACCATTTCATTTCCACGAATTTCGCCATGTGATGGAACCCATACCCATTTCTAGATTTCCACATTGTTTTCTGCATATATTTATCAAGCTTTAATAAATAAATAAGTCAAGCTTTTATTGATTTTTAATAAATGCTTACAGGATACTCAAGGAGCCAGTTATAATAAGGGCTTTTGATGTATTTGCCCTAATTATATGGCATATTTTATTATATATTGCCTCAGCTTCTGCACTTATTATTTGGTACATGGATGACATAAACCTCTTCGCCCAAAATTTCAGTTCACACCCAAGTAGCTTTTACAGTAGTACAGGATTTAGATTAATCCATGAATATTTGGAGGTTATTTTCATAATCCACTATAGATAGATAATAAAAAAGCCACAAAAAAAAAAGTTCAGACCCAGAGAGCAGACCATGTTAACTACATGTTTTTTTTGGGGTCGCTGAATCCGAATCCAGAACCCCCCTTTGCACTTTTTGTTTAAGCCCCACCCCCAAAACTCATAATTTAGGATATATTACACAATAATATTTTTATTCAAGTTGTTAACCACAAAACAAGGACTAATTCCTGTGAACTGCCTTTTAGTGCTTAAAAATACTAATTTTTTGAGACCTCAACGGATTTTATTGGTCCATTTGTAGCGAAGTTTCAGCCCTTTAAATCCATTTTCTAAAAAATTCGAGTTTGTGCTTATATTTTAGTATTTAATATGTTTCCTAATGGATACAATCTTTGAGTTCTTATACAAAAATTGACCCAAGGCCTTCGGAGGTGATTCTTGAACTGATGCAATCCTTAAAATCCCAAAATACAACCCTTAAAAAATCTCCCCATATTTTATTCGAGCGATGTATCAACTGAAGTAAACTAAATAAACGACCCAAAATAAATTCAGCTTCCATTTCCGAACTATTTTTTCCATAAATTTGCCCAAATGTTAATTAAAGTAGGACCCTTCAAGCAGTATTCGTTTTCGAGATATTGAGCCTCAAAGATCCACTTTTAACAAGAGAGACAGTGGCAGGGCTTATCCATGCTTACATAATAAAAAAGCGAGTTTGCTTACCATTTTTCTGATAAACTAGTATATGATACATAATATCAAACCTAATCTTGCTGACAGAAGTTTTAAAAGGGCAAGTGGTACGTGTTTTATGTATATAGCCTTGGTATATTTGACTGCTATCTTTCTCATACATTGTGACATATTTTTGACCTGTTTTGGGGCCCTGGATACAAGACGTGATAAAGATGTAAGGGATGTATACAGCATATAGGGAGAGAGCAGGTATATGTACAGGTAGGCTGAGTAGATCGAAGCTAAAGTGACAAAAGTGAAATCCTATGCCCCTTATCTGCTTTGAAGGACACTGTATCTTCTATAAACAATCTACAGATGGCAATAGTAGAAGGACTGATATAATAGCTTGTAGCAGCCAGGTGCAAAAGAAGCCGGACTGTTGTATCAGTCCGTAGCGCCTGGAGCACTGCTCCCTCTGGACTGATATATCAGTCCGTAGCACCTGGGGCACTGCAACAACCGGACTGATATGGTCGATACAAATGCAAAGTATCGAATGTGAAAAAACACATTTTTCATTTTAAATCTTTACTGATTGCTGTTGGATGGCAAACTCTCGAATCTAAGTTCACACAGTGAAAGAAGGATGTAACCACTGTCAAAAGGTAATCTGCCTACTATTTGACTGCCCAAAAGCAAAGTAATAAATAAAACTATTTTCACTCTTGAAAGTGGCGATTTTCACATTCGTTAGTTTGCATTTGTATCGACGATATATTAGTCCGTAGCAGTGTAAGGGTTAAAGTAGACAGATTTCTGTGACAGCACATATTTTAGTTCTTTTATATGGTCGATCCAACATAATACATCATATGTTAGCCCCAAGAATTTTATTAAGGCAAACTTAAGATTGTGAAGGATAGTGTCATGGGTTGTTCGACATAATTTTCTAGTAATTCTGATAGTCTATTGTGAAATGTCTTTTTCTGAATGCACACTGTTTGAGAAAAATGGTTACTCTTTTTGAGGAGAAAAGTTAGTCTTCTGGTTACAATGTTATCCTGCATTTTGAAGATCTATTATTGATTTTGGACAGAATATTTCTGGTTTTGAGCCGTTTACACTTTTGTGAGCAGGAATCATATTTCAAAAATAAATAGTTAAAAGTAATAAATAATAAGTTTTTTTAATCATGTCTTAATATATTCCATTCATGCTTTTGTCCTCACAAGAAGAAAGGTAAATTAAGTTTTTATTTAGGCATATTAAATGTATGACTACGTGTATTAATACTAAGACAGTATTAAGAAGTATTGGTAATCTACCAAAAATTCTACATATTACCACTCACGTAATGTAATTGTAAGATTAGTCCCTTTCAAGTATTAATAACCACACTTCTTTCGAAAACAGAAAAGTCATCAGCCCTATCCAGGCTAGAAAAGGGTGGTAACCTGTAGATAACATGTTCTAAAATTTGTAGTTAATAATAAATGGACGATAAAATTTAATAAATAAATAACCACACCAATGTTGCTTAACCCTTTCTTTACCATTCACTGCTCCAGCAGACGAAAACGGCTGGGCTTTATGTACTGTTGACTTGTCCAGCAGTCAAGAGCTCTTTGTATCTCTTTCTCTTCTCATTTTCCGACTTTGTAGCTATCAAGCATTGCCTTAGTATCGTTCTAGTATTCTTGCCAATTACTAGAGGGTATTTGAATTAGATTTTTTGCCCGTGTGAGCTGCATTTCTTTATGTAAATAAGTTTTATATACATAAAAAAAATAAGTTTTTAACTCCGCCGGTGTCGTGCCCAAAGACATGGATAAGAAAAAGAGGATTAAAACTTATTGTACGTACATATTGAATATATATTTCGCTTGATTATTATTCGTAACATATAGGACAAATGGTAAATAGAAAAACTTTCTTAATTTTTTTTTACACGCATACAATATAACTTTTTTTAACATTCTTTTAAACAAGATTTTTCAACTTAAAATGAATTCAAGATAAATAATAATTAATAACGATTGCAAATAAAAATTATAAAATACTAGTTTTAATTCGGCAAGATCACTGAAAGTCGAGGAGGAGAGTAAGAGTGGCAAAAGTATCCCGTACAGGAAGACCAAAGGTGGGTGAGAGTATCCTGTACAGAAGAACCCTTCACCATGCCCCTATCTTGGTTCGAAAAGGGTAATATTTGCCGGTTTGTCACAATTAAGTTGTTATGTTACTCGACTTATGATGTTAGTTTCGATCTATGCGTCGCTTTTGGTGGTTTGGCCACTCGCGTTGAGCATTTAACATAGTAGATATAGAGAAAATGCCTCAGTCTGAGGCAGATGTGGCGAGGCATGCTCGATGCGAGCAGCCATGCATGTCGAAACTAGGCATCTGCATCTGTGCTTCCTCACTTTCCAGCAAGATGGCCACTATTTATTTACTTCACCTCAGAAATATGCTACCTTAACTAAAGGTTGCACCCAAATATACTCTGGCCATGTAATCACTCTTCCCAGGCTATGCTCATGTAGTTACTCTCCTTCTCAGGCTATCATTTCAAACATTCAGAGTATTATATGGGCTCGATGAGTACAGTCGTATTTTTGCAGTCTTTCAAACTAGATCTCGTAGGCATTCACTTCCACAATTCACTGGAAATAAAGCTTTTGTCAGATACCTTATGCTTTTGGTCACACAAGAAGATTGTCCTGAGATTGGTAACCTATCATAATAAGTTCTTGATCCTCTGCAAACATGTGGGGGGAAATTGAATACAAATATCTAGTACTAATAACTATTTCTTCTAATATCATTGAGAATGTTTACAACATTTTCAATGAAGAGAGAACAAAGGAAGGTAAAGAAAGAAAAACTGCACTATCTGACATTTATATTTAGAATAAATAAAAAAAAAAAAGTTGAAATCCTATGAATAATACAGGGGTATAAATTACAATAATGTCGCTACTTTAGTGTCAAGTGGCACTTCAGAGAGTAGGATTATTTTTTATGGTGTAGGGGATTTTGAATCTGCGTAGAACTATTTGAGACATTCGTTACCTAATGTAGAAAAGGCTTATATATTATATAAATTATTATGTTAACTATTATAAACAGGCCAATTAGTTACCATTCATTAATTTAGTTTAATTTTTAGATCTGTTTTCTTCAAGAACACGTATTACGTATTTTAGGAAAGCCGTCACTTTATTGGTCCCATTATTCAAATTTAGAAAAATGTTTTCTGCGATTCTAATGAAAAATTCCCATTTATTTTTTTAAATGCCGATTTACTTCATGCTTAACTCGATCCAAAATATCCAGATATATTGTCTAGATAGAATTTTATTTCAATTTAGAAAATTGTAAAAAATTAAATAAATAAAGAGAATAAAGGACAAACTTAAAATAAGAAGAAATGAAGAAATGAAATGTCTTAGGAACAAGAAGCGGCCAAATCAATAAGCTTAAATAAAATGAAGCCATTTTTTTAGGTGTGCATCGGGTCGGAAGAATAGGAGACTTTTCGAGATCATACACAAAAGGATGGATCATGATTGCATTCAATACACAAATAATTCTTAGAAAGAAAAAAAAAGGAATGTTCGTTTACTTGGCCGTAACTATTAATTCATAATCCAGTAAATTACTATAAGTTAAAACAACTAATAATCTAAATTTAAATCAAGTTATCTTAAAAAGAATAATAATTCTAATTTTAATAATACATGTTTTTGTTATATTGATAAAATTATTATTATATGTAATATAAAGTCTTGCTATGTACAAGGACTATGTACACGACATACAGCAGTAGCTGTTGAGTATAAATAATAAATACATTTATTGTATATAATGAATTATACATTTGATCATTCAGAAAATAATTATTTTCTTCATATTCACAAAAGTATAATTAACTGTTTTATAGTTTAATTAAAAAAAAAAAAATGTTTATGGTAGACAAGAGGATCCCAAGTAAGAAGGAATGCTTTGAAGAAAGCACATCTTATAAGGGAAGTTCAGCTGCTCGTTTATCGAGGCGTGAACTTACCGCCGGTATAAGGAGCACTGCGGTTCTGGCTACTGTAGTTGTTCCTCATCGGACCGCCAGTTCCGCTATAGCCAGTGTAGCCGTTCCCATTCCATCCACCACCTAAATGAAATAAACAGATTATGGCGTTATTTTAAGTAATGAATTGGATTTTGTTACATTACAGCATACAGTTGAGTACTGCTAATCTCAACTAACACTGGTCTACAAAATTGAACTTTTATTTTGTCCCATTATTTTACACATGTTCATTTATTATTTTTCAAAAGTTGAATCGCATAGCCGCTACAAGTTATTGAATAAAATAAAAAAATAAATACAAATTATTTTGTCCCATATAGCATTTCTTGTAGATCTCGATGCACAAGTTCTTGAGGTGCCACCCGTTTTTCTGCATCACCCTTCAATTCTTAGAAAAACAAAATCCCTATTTAGTCAATTAAAAAATGCGTATTTTAGGATATTAAATTGTCTTTGAAACAACACACCCATTAAAAGGCGTCGAGAATATCTAGAGATATATGACTTTAAAGGCAATAACTTGTCAGAAAATCGATATAAATTTGTCGATACATAACTCGAATCTTTAAAATGATCGGCCCTTGGAGATCGATTCAAAAAATTGATATATTGTTTTAAAAAAGATATATTCAGATCGCCCATCTCTAATTGCAAGTTTCTTAAATATACAAAAAACGTATGAAATAACTTCTGTTTCTTTACTTTATCCAATTCAGAAATGTTTTACAAATTAATTTTTTTCTATAGACCTGTTCAGATTAGTGGGACTCTACTGCATAAGTATGTTACATATATTGTAAAGTAATACTTTTTGTTTCTTTACAATTTTGTTGACCTAGGAAACAAACTCATATTGTTTCAATATAAAATTGACATGCTTACCACACTACTTGTGCCGCAAATTAAAAAAAAAATCAATCTTTTTCAATGGGCCATTAAACTTAAAATTTCATTCAAAACATGATTTGTCTGTTTGAAGTTAAAAGTGTTTGCAAGTTGTATGTAGATTTAAATATCCAAAATCAATGAAAGATAAATTTTAATATTAGAAAGCAGTTAATGTAGGTAAATCGGCAAACTTTTTTCTTTTTTTTTTTTAATGCCGCTTTGACGTCTAGGCCATTAGCGCCTAGCATAGAATGTTGTTCAAGTTTCTGCATTTGTGTATCTACTATATATTTCCTAAATACCACTCACTCACTAACCTGTCATCGCCCAGCCCAAACCACTTGAAGAAAAAGTTTGAAATTTTGCATGGGGACTCCCTTTAGGACGTAAACACTTGCTAAGAAAGGATTTTTTTTATATTTCTTGACGAAGCACGGGTTTTCAGCTAGAGTTACATGTACTCACCATATTGATTCCATTGAGAGTTCCATCCATTGCCCTGAGCCTGGGTGTCCCAAGGACCACCGTAGCCGTTAGCGCTACTCCCCCATTGCTGGTTTCCTCCCCAAGAATTGCCACCACGGCTACCAGCACCGCCTCCTCCTCCTCTACCACCTCCTGACCTACCACCAGCTCCTCCTCGACCACTCCCACCTGCAGCTCCGTCCTTGACAACTGCCTTCTTCACTGTTACGCTCTTTCCTCCAATAACATGGTCCTTACGTACTGAAAATAAATAAATAAAATAAAATTGTGAACATAAATTTGTTTTGTACATGAATGTTGTATGCATTCACAAAGTACCTTTTTTTATGGTATGTCATACAATTCATGTTTAAATCTGTATCCATCTACCTTTAACACATATTTGCCACCCGTCAGTAAAGTATTACTCTTTTTCTATGAATAATTTTTTTCTTTCTTATTCCTTCTAGTAGAAAAGTATTATTAGCATATTACTGAAATGAATTTTTGAGATATTGATATATTCGCTGTTTTTATAGCAGCCCAATATATTGGAGCAGCAAACTTAATTTTTAAATAAAGAATTTATCTCCATTCATCCTTGTTCATTACAGCCGTTAGAGATAGCAGGAAAAAGTGGTCATGATCGAACACCCACCTGGGTTCAAGATACTTTAGGAAACTTTTGAGTCAATAACAGATCTGATTCTCTTGCCTGACGTGTTTGGAAATGCGTGTTCGGTGCCTAACAGGAATGACTGAACTCTCATCTAAAAAGTTGTATATAGCTTAACATTTATGTAAGGATAACGGAAAGATTACTCCAAGAGAATCTCCAAGTCTTGATCTTTGCAATCATCTTGCAGTGCCTTAGATCCAGTCAAAACGTCTGGCTTTTGGAATTCACTTTATTTAATAGCTATTTCCAGATGGATATTCGATCATGTTCTCTTTTTCCTGCTAGCTCTTGGACTACAAGCCCAGACAATATCTACTTTCACAAACCCAACGGTCAACAATCTTCTCTAAATGAGTTTGGATGTCATAATTTCAAAACAAAGTGTTGGATGATCATTTGATTTGTTGAAATATCCTTGCTGGGAAACCTGTTGCCCCTTTCCGGACTGGACTTGTCACTTCCTCAGACGGCTCAGCCTTTACCCTGTCTCTCTCCACAGACAGGGTTGTATTAGCCCCTAGACGCACTGATTCTCGCTCTACATTGTGCTATCCCTAACTCATTTTATTTTCGATTGTCCTTAATTTACAAATTGACCAGTTACCTTTTTCTTTTTAATTATAAATTATAATTATTACATTAGCAATAAGAAAAGATGAATTCCAAATAATTTAAACTAAAATTATTAATTACGTAAAATAATTTTTTTTTTTTTAAGATTTTTGTGTTCACTTATTAGTAATATATCGTCGTTCAAATTTCACAACCGCGTAAGTTGATTTTTAGCGAAATTGAGTTATTGAGGTATCTTTAGAATCCTTATTATCTCCCGGACATGATGGTAATAGATTTTTTTTTTTTTTTTTTTTTTTTTTTTAAACAATAGAACGTGCTAAAATTGACTATTACTTCCGCGGAACCGCATGTCTCTCTCATCTATTTTAGGCCATTCAGACAAGGTTTTTCGTTTAATTTTTTTTTAATTTGAATTTTAACGTCCATTTATTATTAACAAAGAATTTTAGGACGGGTTATCTATAGGTTACCACCCTTTTCTAGCCAGGATAGGGGTGATGCCTTTTCTTTTTTCTAAAGAAAAGCCACCACCCCTAGTGGGAATCGAACCCACGACCTTTGGCACGGAGTGTTAAGATCTCACGCCTTAACCCTCACGGCCATCGGGTCTCCGTTTTTTGTTTAAATGTTACCAAAAATATGTCTTAAGGCAGAAATCGTCATAAGTTGCAAGTTATTATTTTTTTGTTTTTAACGGCGCATCAACTATTTGGCTATTAGCGCCGGGCTATCTACAGGTTACCACCCTTTTCTAATGCCAACAGCACGTGGTCGGTCACCCATTCAGGTACCGACCACGCCCGACGTTGCTTAACTTCGGTGATCAACGGGAACCGGTGCATTCAACATGGCTATGGCCGTTGGCGCAAGTTATTATTATTATTATTATTGGTTTTATGCATCGCATCTTTGGCGAATTGCATTTTTCTAAGTTACAGATCATTACAGTTTTATTGCTCTTCTGAAAAGTTAGGAAAATTGACTTACGTGGTTGTGAAATTTGAGTGACAATATATATTCTTTAATTAGTGCAAAAACCTTTATACGTAACACCTTTTTACTACTGAAAGAAAACTTATTTCCCTTGAAACTACAATGCTTCCACAGCAAATTACATTGTTTATGCTTCGGAAAAGGCCTACTGTCTTCTTCGAAATCCTAGAATGCTCTTCAATAACACTTTCTGCAGCTGAGGAAGGACCAGGCTGCGATGTATCTTCTTCCGAGAAGTCTCACCCACATAACTCACTAATACACTGGGCCTGAAATGCTAATGCCAATATATTTGTGCTCCGTTGTCTGGGCCAAAGCCGCTTAACACCAATATATTGGCGCCTTCGGTGTTTAACACGTTCGGGCCCAGCGTCGTGGCATATGCGTCAGAGAGATGTGTTCTGCGGGCCCAGGGATGTGGCATATGCGTCAGAAGATAGCTTGGTTTTCTTTCTATCCCGCTACTCTGGGCCTTGTCCTATATGCTTCGTATTTGATTTGGGACCTCATGACGTATTCCCGGTTAGGTTTGCGGGTCTAGTATCGTATGATACTGAATCCCCCAGAAAACTTCCATCAGCAGGCCCGTTATCGTGGCGTATTTGACACTTAAAAAAATTGTAATTGATCCACTAAAAGTACATCATTTTAAAAGTTTCTTCACTTATTTATTTGTTTTATTTTTTTGCCGAAATTACTATACAAAAAGAAGACTTGGGCCCTGATGGAAATTCTTTTCAAAGCCATCGGTCCTGAAAGTGTTAAGGATTAATTTAATTAAATCTTATGTATGGCTTATAGAACAACATATCTTGTCAGTACTTCCGGATTGTTTTGCCAGGTCTACCAACACCGGAATAAGTGGGGTTTCCTTTGTATAGGGAGGGGAGAAATATGCTAAAACCAACAGAATAATAAGTGTAGATAAACTATAATTGATCCTTACACAGAGCCTTGTCTACAGGGTCGTAATCATCAAATTCGATGAACGCATATCCCTTCCTCTTTCCGGTCTGCTTGTCCATTACGATATTAGTAGCAACTATTGTACCGTACTCTCCAAAATACTCCTTAATTTCCTCTTCGCTCTGCTCTTTGAGGCCACCAACAAACATCTTCTTCACATTCACGTTGCTAGATTGTACATCGCTTTCCTGAAAGAGATATACTGTGAATTAATAAGCTGGAGACAAAAGAACTAAGGGTGGGTTTACACATGCTAGTTATTGCAGGATATTTATATCAGAGAGAAATTGCGACTAATGAAAACCCATGTAAAATGTATGTCGGCAATAAATTCTACTATGAGCAATTTATTGCAGACATACATTTTACAAGAGTTTTCAATAGTCGCAATTTCTCTCAGATATAAATATCCTGCAATAATTAGCAAGTGTAAACCCATCCTAAGAGGGACTATGCCCCCTTCACAATCACAGAGAAGATGGTATGGAATCACAAATGTCTAAGCCTCAGAATATATTCCTTCATAACTAAAAGCTTTTCATAATGATACAGATAATTAGCTATTGAGGCGATAAGAACGTCAGCAAATGATGGGATTCGGCTAAGAGACAACATCAAAGTTTTAGAAAAATCGATATTTCAAACGTTTCAGCATCAGGGTGTGTACTACTTTTGTAAAAGCCAATTTCATCACTTTTTCAGGACTTAAAATCAGAGATGGGCATAATTTTATTTATAAATAAAAATACGAATTTATTTGTACTTCATATATTTGTGAATACGAATATAAATAAATTCGTACTTCCTATATTTGTGAATACGAATTTATTTTTATTCACATATATTAAATATAAAAATAGAAATAAAATTTTATTCGCAAATTTATCTGCGAATAAAAATAAATTCACAGAAAAAATTGTTAATAATCACAAAAAATGTGAATATTTACAAAAAATCAAGTGATTACAAAAAAAAATCACATTAAAATATACAAATAAAAATTTATTCACATTATAATTTGTGAATAAAAATTTATTCACAATATAATTCGCAAATAAATTATGAATTTATTCGTATTGAGATGATATTACAAGAGTTATTGAAGGTGATTTTTTTTTTTTTTTTTGATGGAGGTACAGATGACAAACTGGGTCCCTGCAGCATAGCTGGTGGTCCTGCGGCGGCCTCGGGGTAAACAAAAAATCTACGCGCTAATAACCTAGACGTTAAACGCCTTTAAAAAAAAAAAAAAAAAAAAAAAAAATCCATAACTCTCGTAATGTCATCTTAATACGAATAAATTCATAATTTATTTGCGAATTTTATTGGGAATAAATTTTTATTCACAAATTATAATGTGATTTTTTTTGTAATCACTTGATTTTTTGTAAATATTCACATTTTTTGTGATTATTTACAATTTTTTCTGTGAATTTATTTTTATTCGCAGAAAAATTTGCGAATAAAATTTTATTTGTATTTTTATATTTAATATATGTGAATAAAAATAAATTCATATTCACACTTATGAATACGAATTTATTTATATTCGTATTCACAAATATAGGAAGTACGAATTTATTTATATTTGTATTCACAAATATATAAAGTACAAATAAATTCGTATTTTTAATTATAAATAAAGTTATGCCCATCTCTGGTTAAAATGCAGATATCAGTAATTCTGAGCCCGAAGTGCCCTGACTCTGATTTTCTTGAGATTTTGTATACTTATTCATTTTAACCTAATTAAGAATAAAAATGTAAAAAAGACCGTCACGCAGGAGCTGCATAAACTAAGCACTTTCCTCAGAATTTTCTAGTGTAAACTACATTACTGAATAATTTGCTGTAAATAACCTATATAAATAAAATAAAAACGTGAATAGTTCTGCTCATTTACATTTCTTATGAGAATTGTTCAATTATTAATTCTGTAAATAATTTGCTTCCAGAGTTATATTAATACATGATACTGTACTACTTAATAAATACACAAAAACTTCATTTTCCGTCTTTTGATCTGACGCAGGAACAGGATACAGTCCCCCTAGTGGGAGATAGCGTTCGTCACGGCGGCTTTGGGAACCTACGTCTGGTTGGCTAATTCTAATGGAACAGAGTCTAAAGTCCTCCTTTCCAATAGACCGATTTACTTCATTTTTACAACACTTCTTTCTCATGAGATAGCTACGATGTATACCGCGTTTCGTTACAATACCGCTGAAATTACGAACGGTATGAGTATATTAGCACTTTAGGTCCGGAGTAAACCCCCCCTCTAAATAACCCGATTTAGTTTATTTTTACAACCCATTTTTCTCTGTTGATTACCACCACGAATACCGAGTTTCGTTGAAATGTAACAAAAATTACGGCTGGTAGTGGTAAATTGGTAATGTGGGTCCGGAGTAAACCCCCCCTTCCAATGAACAGATTTAGTTTATTTTTATAACGTATTTCTTTCTTTAGATCAAAGTAACGAATACCGAGTTTCATTGAAATATAACAAAAACTACGGCTGGCATGGTCAAATTAATGTTTTGGTTCCGGGGTAAACCCCCCTCCCGGTGGACCGATTTTGGTGGTTAATGAACTCGTTCAATCGTTTGCTAATTGAACGCTATATACCACGTTTCGTGAAGAAAAAACAAAAACTCTGGCCGCTATCGTGTTAACTGACATATATATATATATATATATATATATATATATATATATATAGATATATATAAATTATAACAGGGGTAATTTTCGGTGACTACTAGGTAGGCTCGATAAAGATTTGAAGAAATTTTTCAAAAATTCTGTCATGCGTGCAACCTCAATAGCTACTTTCCTTCGGAGGAATGTGCTAAAACACTGGTGGTAACAACTAGAACAGTATTGAGTACTAAAGGTGTCTGTTATACAGGTTATAAACAAGTTGTATCATAACATTACGAGCTGTATCATAACAATGAAAAATGTGAAAAAAAAATTAGTCGTTTACTACATTTTTTTCACGTTTTTATGCTTAATTGGGTTGAAATGAATAAGTATACGAAGTTTTAGGAAAATCGGAGTTGGGCCAATTCTGGCTCTCCCAATTTGAAATTCCTGCGCATGTTTACAAATACTTCTAGCTTTTAACCTATATAACAGTCAACTTTAGGGCTTAATAAATACTGTTCTAGTTGGTAACACCAGCTTTTTTTATGTTTTTTTTATTCTGAATTAGGTTAAAATGAATAAGTATACGAAATTTCATGAAAATCGAAGTCGGGGCAATTCTGGCTCAGATTTACCCAAATTTCATGCCCATTAATAAGAAAATAATTTCATTAAAAAAAAAAAATCCTTACTTTTAGCTGAAAATAATTTGTAGCCTTACATGGATTACCACATTACTGTGATATCTATAAACTTATAATTTTACATACATTAAAAACAATTAATAAAACTGTATAGTAGGCAGTGTTGGGCAAAAATTATTCAGAATGTTGAATAAAGATTAATGAATAAATCTATTATTTTATTCTTGAATGAAGAATAATTACTTTTATTCATTATTCGTTATTCTGTGTATGAAGTTTATGTTTCATTCACAAATTATTCGAATGATCAATCAGAATAAACATATTTTAGTGAATAATTATAGATTTATTATGACGTTGGCAGCCAAAAATATGTATATATATGTGTGTTTGAGTAGGATTAATCAGTAGACCAACTAGAAATAAATAATAATGATGAATAATGAATAACGAATAAGTCTGTGAATAATTCATGATGTACCGTGTGAATAAGATAATTTAGTGAATTATTCATCATTCACTAAAAATTTATTTGAATGATCATTCGAATAATGCCCAACACTGATAGTAGGTATATCATATCTTAAAGAAGATATGATATGCCTACTATATAGTTACATTAATTTTAAAAGTTAAGAAACGATCATACTAAAAATGTTAGAATGACTATGGAATTAGCAGCCTCAATAATATTGAAGAATGGTAGCAGAATTCAAAATTTTTAAAAATGTTACAAACTAAATATTTATTGTCAATGTACATCATTTAGAAACTTACTACATTAACAATTGCAGCAGATAATGGACAAAAACAGTAAATGGTAATTCTAAGTGAGAAGATCCCAGACCTGAATTTTTGTGAAACTTTAAATACTAATTCATTTTAACCTAATTAAGAATAAAAACGTAAAAAAGCTGGCGGTAACGACTAGAACAGTATTTATCAAGCACTAAAGTTGTCTGTTATACAGGTTAAAAGCTAGCGTAGACGGAGTATTTGTAAACATGAGCATGCACAAGAATCTCAAATTGGGAGAGCCAGAATTGACCCAACTCCGATTTTCCTAAAACTTCGTATACTTATTCATTTAAACCCAATTAAGAATAAAAACGTGAAAAAAAATGTAGTAAACGACTATTTTTTTTTCACATTTTTCATTGTTACGATACAGCTTGTAATGTTATAATACAACTCGTTTATAGCCTGTATAATAGTCAACTTTAGTGCTTAATAATACCGTTCTAGTTGGTACCGCCAACTTTTTGTACGTATTTATTCTTAATTAGGTTAAAATGGATAAGTTTCATGAAAATAAGTACGAAGTTTCATGAAAATCGGAGTCGGGGCACTTCTGGCTCAGAATTACCCAAATTTCATGCCCATTAATAAGAAAATAATTTCATTTAAAAAAAAAGAAAAAAAAAAAAAAAAAGCCTTACTTTTAGCAGAAAATAATTTGAAGCCTTACATGGATTACCACATTACTGTGGTATCTATAAAGTCATAATTTTACATACATTAAAAACAATTAAAAAAACTGTATAGTAGGTATATCATATCTTAAAGAAGATATGATATACCTACTATACAGTTACATTAATTTTAAAAGTTAGGAAACGATGATACTAAAAATGTTAGAATGACTATGGAAATAGCAGCCTCAATAATATTGAAGAATGATAACAGAATTCAAAAATTTTACAAACTAAATATTTATTGGTGGTTGTGAGCACTTAACTCTCCGCGCCAACGAGTCATGGGTTCTATTCCTACTAGGGGTGGTGGCTTTTCTTTAGAACAAAGAGAAGGCATCAGCCCTATCCTGGCTAGAAAAGGGTGGTAACCTATAGTCCTAAAATTCGTAGTTAATAATAAATGGATGTTAAAATTTAATAAATAAAAACTAATTTAGTAAAATCCCATAACAATGAAATATAAAACTTCAGGAGTGGAACAGGTTACCTAAATTAAAGAGAAATGTGTAAAGATGATTCATAGATAAAATTTATGAGAGAGAAGTACTTACATCTCGAGGTACAGCTCTCTTAGAGTCGACTTCCCTACCATCAATTTTATGAGGTCTGTTCTTCATGGCTTCATCAACCATACTTGACTTGGAATAGGTAACAAAACCAAATCCTCTTGACCTAAAAGAAAAGAACGTATATTAAAAATAATAATGATAACTACTAAATATTTAAATATCAAAATTACAATGCTTACTTTTGAGACTGGGGATGTTTCATAACAACGACATCCACAATTTCGCCCCATTGCTCATAAAATGACTTGAGAGATTGGTCTGTTGTCCTGTAATCCAAACCTCCAATGAACAGCTTTCTGAATTGCTCAGCTTCGGGATTGTTATCCTGAAAGAAATAATATTCACAACTGGGATCCTCCAAAGGATAAACGGTCGACTTATCAATTGTTTACATTTCTGTTAGTTTAACCAGCACTAACAAAATAGATTAGTTACAAATAAATTAATGCTCTTTTTAAAATGGGTACAAAGCTTTCGAAGTTATGGATATTATGAAAAGAACAAAACAAACAGTGAATAGAAAGTGCCGGCAAATGTACCCGAGAAGAGACTTAGTTCATGAAATATTTATCTTACTTTGTTTAACAAGAAAAATTATGTCAATATTACATAAGACTTACATTTGAAGGGCGACCCATTGTTATTTAGTATACCTAACTATTCAAACAAACAGATCTACGCGTGGTACAGAAACGACGCCAAAGTTTTAATGGCGAACTTAATACAGTTGGCGGAACCTTATTGCGAAATTGTAAAGCCGAGGACGCATTTGGAATTAATGGGGGGCAAAATTATTTAAATTATTAACAATGTTTTTTTTTATTTGTTTAGAAAAAAGTAGAAGTTAAATCAAAACTGTATATTGGCACTTCTAATCTAAATACCACAGGGTAGGAGCTCAAAGCCGTTGCTCTATGCCCATAGAGCTTACCAAAGATTATTTAAGAAGTTGAGGACAGGAGGTCGAAAAAAATTGTTAACTTTTATTTCAAAAAAGTATTTTTTAAACTTTTAATTTTATTTTATTTTGAAGAAGTAAAATTTCGAAAATATTTTTATAGATTTAAAGTTTTTTACTTAAAACTTAAAAAATAAAAGTTTTAAAGTAATTGTCATTAAAATACTTAATAGAAAAAGAGTCTAAAGGAATAAATTAAAGCTACTAATGTTTATTTTTCTTTTTTTAACGACAAATATATTTCAAGAAATAAACAAAAATAAATTTTTAAACACGGAACATTTCACTTACTTTGAAGGATTAATTCAATTTCAATAATAATGTATCCTATAGTTTGTGAAATTTAGATTAAAGCTATAATTTAACATATAATTTAGGGTTGAAAAGGCTCTTTCAACACTTACTTGTGTGGCTGTGGGGAGTCTAGGATAAGTTGATAAACAGTTAGTGTAAAAATTATTGGAACACCCATGAATATTTTACTTTTTTAACATTTGTGACTAAAATAACGGTGCTTTAGGTAAACAGAAGGCATCAATGACATGGTGATAAACTGTATTTGAAATGTTCCCTGAAAATCAATATCAAACAATGGTATTTGTGTTCTTTATTAACAATAAAATGCAATATTCTATGCGCAAAAAGTATTGGAACACCTGATTTCTTTACTATTGCAGCTGGACTTTGGGCGGGATTAATTCCATATTATCGGTGAACTTTGTCCGGCAGGATGACCCGGTGTCTTATGTGTTTGAAGCAGATGGTTTTAGTTCAACTTTTTTAACATTAGCCAGAGGGGAAAATAAACCTCAGTTAAAATACAAAGTCTTATTATTATGATTCAAAATGAGCGCAAATGTTTGCAAGAAATTGGAAAAATTGTAAACCTTAGCTATGTCTCCTTATCAAATATTTAAAATCGGTATACTACAACCAACTCTTAGGCAGCAAAACATCATATCAGGAGACAGAAGAGTCTCACTGTATGTGATGAAAGATCAATTTTAATAAAATAACACTCAAAACCACGGCTGATTGCACCAAAACTTGCGACTGAAATCTCGAGGATCATCTGACGGGACATAAGTAGCAGTACAGCAAGAAATTATCTCAGGAATATACATACTTAATTTTTAGGAGTTCCTAAATAACTTTTACTCTTAAAAATTTTAAATAAAAGGTTTTTTTTTATCTATAAAATAAAAGTTATTTTCAACAGTTAATTGTTGAATTTTTCGATAAAGAAATAATTGTTTCGATCCCTAGCTAAGGAATAGTGGGATTCGGCGAAGAAAAACTGCCAGATTTTCAAAAAAATCTATATTTTGGACACTTCGGCAGCTTTCTTCTTCTAAAAAAAATATAGTATACAAAATTACAGAAGAGAATAATTAAAACAGTATACAAAATTTTAGATCATGAAAATATCTTATATTTTTTTATGAAGTGCATAATAAGTAACATACGAAAAGAAAAAAATGTTGTTATTTTATATGCACATAATAAAAAGTTTTATAGCCTATTTTCATGGTCTAAACTTAGATCATTGTTTTAATTGAAGGGGTCGGGACAAAATAGTGCCAAGCAACATTTTTAACAAAACTTAACCTTAGCTGCTATATGTTGGATAATATGTGGTACTAGCTGAATACCCGTGCTTCACCACCGCTGATAAGTAGTTTTTATATTGTGTTAAATAAGGTATGATCAAAATTAACGCTACTACATAATTTTGTACGGCTTATTATTGCACGGACTTTAAAGTTACCCAGGAGCCACCATGTGGAGGTAACCGTGCTTGTTTCCATTGGGGAGTAAAAGTAAAATAAAATACAACAACGACTTAAAAAGTTAGGTAAACAGAGACAAATACACGTTGAAAAGTGTAAAACTGACAACTTTGAAGTTTTAAGCACTTATCTTTTCGATTGGGATCGTCCCACCAAACATTACAACAGAATCTTTTTTTTGTAGAGAATTTAGTAACCTTTCGAATAGCCGCCTTCCACTTACTACGATTTCCCAACCGCTTTCGAGATATTTTAGAAAATATTCTGAGATCCGAAAACATTGTAAACAGTTACAGAACTTGTTTTAAAAATGGTTTCATTCTTTTTCCTACGTTAAGGAATCTATATAACGAGTATCTGCAAGCATATGGACTCGAAAATGTATGCGTTCCGATTTTTTCGCGCAAATGTTGCTCCAAAAACCATGTTCCAGTAAACGGATTTAGCTGGTTAATGAACTTTCAAATGAGAAGTAAGATCTTTGTACCTCATGCCATCAAAATTGGGCCATTTATGAGGCGATGAGGAACTTCTTAATAATTCAAACCCCCCTACCTAAAAGTACTTAAACATTTGAATATCAAAAAACCTTTTTTAGTGAGTGTTTACATTAAAACGGATTGTCCGTGCAAAATTTCAACTTTTTGTGTCAAGTGGTTCGGAATATTATTACCGCAGATGGACCACCACACCATCAGATGGGACAAAATTACAGTTTTGAAATTTCAAGTAATTCAAGGACTGCCATGATGGCAGTGCCACCATAGTTGAAATTAACCTCAATTTTTAAATTTTAACGTCCATTTATTATTAACTACGAATTTTAGGACGGGTTATCTTATCTAGCCAGGATAGGGGTGATGCCTTTTCTTTTTTCGAAAGAAAAACCACCGCCCCTAGTGGGAATCGAACCCACGACCTTTGGCACGGAGTGTTAAGAGCTCACGCCTTAACCCTCACGGCTACCGGGTTAACCTCAATTTAAAATAATACTATGAAATAGATAATGTACGGTAACAGCTGTTCTTTATGGTCCTAGCAACGCATGCTGCTTTGGCTTGCCTGCTCTAACCAACTAAAACTTTAATCCCCTCTAAAAATACTTAAACAAAGTCAAATATCAAAAAATCCGGTACTTACGTATTAGCGTCAAAGCAGGTTAAAGAGGCGGGTCTCGTTCAGAGATCTGGATCCTGGATAACGCATTTCTATTGGTCAATCACTATCAGAGATATCATCATCTATTGTGTTTATAGTAACCATATTGTCCCCTTTGTCTTTTCAACGCAATTCATTTGTGCTTTATTTACCCACGCAATTGTTGTTTTTTATTTTGTTACGCGATTTCAGTTTCTGTGCGAGATAGCGACATCAGAATAGCTAGGATGAAAGCTACTGTTTCGAAGCAATGCTAAATTGTTTATCAGTTCATTATCCAGCGAAAAACCATCCTTGATCTATATTATCAACGAGTTGGATTGACTAGAGTTTAGATATAACCTTGAGCGAGCGTAGCGAGCGGAAACGCATAGCAATTATGCTATTAATATAAGTGCTACGCGTTTTCGCTAGCTAAAGGTTATATCATAACTCTAGTTAACCTAAATCGTTGATAATCCCGTCGCCATATTGGCGAAAACTGATTTGACTCCTTGATCCAGATCTCTGACCCGGTGTAGATCCAGATCTCTGAGACCCGACTCTTTAACCTGCTTTGATGCAAAATTTCAACATTTTCTGTCGAGTGGTTTGGGCTGGGCGTTGATAGGTCAGTGAGTTAGTCAGTAAGAGAGTGAGCGGTATTTGACAAATATATAGAAGATGTATGAATAGGGTTTAAGGACGAAGAACGTCTAAGGTTACCATCGGACTGTGAAGTGTTCTACAATGAAAATGATTTTTTTAGGGTGGTAACCTATAGATAACCCGTCCTAAAATTCTTAGTTAATAATAAATGACGTTAAAATTAAATTATTTTTGTAGTATAAACATATTGTTGGAGTGAATTGCACTAGGTATATTGTCGGGAATGCTCTTGAATTGTCATTTTATATCATGTTCAAAAAGTGTTTATATTAGATCTGAAACTAATATGATTTATATAATTGTTTTACTTAGATAACGCTATAATAATAATTATGGTGATATGAGCTTGGTCCATTACGGCATATTATTTAAATTTATATCTAATCAATGCATCTGTGTGCATCAATAAACCTCAATAACAGTGAACTTTAGTGCTTAATAAGTTCTTTCCTAGTTAAGAGCAACTTTTTTTTCAAACGGATTCGTGTTTAGTGCATCAAAATACGTTATAGTGCGAAATTTGAAAAAAAAGAAAAAAAAAAAGAAAAAAAAAAAAAAAAAATCGGTGCCGAGGATGCTCTCCTTTAGTTTTACCATTAATTATATTAAGGTTGCCTAGCGACGATCTGGGACCCCAAATCCAACCCTAGAACGACGACACTAGAAGATAAAAATCTTTAGTGCACGCTCGGGTTTTGAACTTGGTTCCTCCAGTTCATTAGTCGAGTGCTCTATCTCGCCCCCATTTTAAGACATTAAATAAAAGTCCGTCGGACAGGAGCTGCATAACTAAGCACTTTCCTCAGAATTTGGGTAGTGTAGACTTCTTTCCAGAACAATTTGCTTAAAATATCCTACATAAATAAAATAAAAACATGAATAGTTCTCTTTTAAATTTATAATGAGTAACTGATCAATTATTAATTTGCTTCCAGAGTTATGTTTACACAAGGTACCTATTACACTACGTAATAAATACAAAAAACCTCATATTATCGTATTTTGATCTAACGCAGGAACAGGATACAGTCACTCTAGTGGTAGAAAGCGCTCCTTGCGGCGGCTTTGTGAACCTACGTCTGGCGGGCTTTTCTATTGAAATATATTACAAATTAAACCCCCGCTTTCCGATTGACCGATTCAGCTCATTTTTACAACACTTCTTTCTCATGATTTACCCACGACGTATACCGCGTTTCGTTACAATACAGCAGAAATTACGACCGGTATGAGTATATTAGGAATTTCGGTCCGGAGTAAACCCCCCCTTTTAATGAACCGATTTAGTTTATTTTTACAACACGTATTCACCTGTAGATTAACACTACGAATACCGAGTTTCGTCGAAATATACCAAAAATCACGGCTGGTAGTTGCGAATTGGTATTGTGGGTCCGGAGTAAACCCCCCCCCCCCCTCCTAATGAACCGATTTAGTTTATTTTTACAACACATATTTACCTGTGGATTACCACTACGAATACCGAGTTTCGTCGAAATATAACAAAAATTACTGCTGGTAGTGGCGAATTGGTATTGTGGGTCCGGAGTAAACACCCCCCCTTCTAATGAACCGATTTAGTTCATTTTTATATCTCACTTTTCTCTCTATATTACCACTACGAATACCAAGTTTCGTTTAAATATAACAAATATTACGGCTGACATAGTCAAATTAGTGTTTTGGGTTCGGGGTAGACCCCCCCCCCCTTCCGGTGGACCGACTTTGGTGGTTAACGAACTCGGTCAATCGTTTGCTAATTGAATGCTATATACCAAGTTTCGTGACGAAAAAACAAAAACTCTGGCCGCTATCGTGTTAACAGACATATATATATATATATATATATATATATATATATATATATATATATATATATATATATATATATATAAATTTTAACGGGGGTCATTTTCGGTGTCTACTAGATAGGATCGATAAAGATTTGAAGAAATTTTTCCTTCGGAGGAAAGTTCTAAAAAACAAAAAAAAAAAACAAGAGTTTCCAGCCAGAATGTTGTAGGCAGAATAATGCAAAAACAAAATAATATTCAAATAAACCGGAGACATAATTCCCAGAAATCTGTTAAGCACTGAAATACTCCAAACCTAAAACACACATTCACAAACGGGAAACACAACAATAAATACTATTGAAATGAAACAGACGCTAAACCATGCAACCAGAAAAAAACAAAATTTGCCCACTCATGCTAAAAATTTTGGTTTCTTCCCTTTGAGCGTGTTTATCTATCTTTCCTTCGATTTTAGCAAGAGATCTAGGCGCACGGTAGTGCGCCAGGCCAAGTTCCGGCCTAAGCATACTGTGTGTATATCTAGGCGCACGGTAGTGCGCCAGGCCAAGTTCCGGCCTAAGCATACTGTGTGTATATCTAGGCGCACGGTAGTGCGCCAGGCCAAGTTCCGGCCTAAGCATACTGTGTGTATATCTAGGCGCACGGTAGTGCGCCAGGCCAAGTTCCGGCCTAAGCATACTGTGTGTATATTACAGGCGGTCTTAGAGCCGATTTTTATCCTCTCATAACTTCCAACCAGGTAAAGATAAAGTTATGAAATTTTACACAGGTATTATACTACTAGATGTGAGTAAAACTGGAAATTTTCATAATTCTACCTCGAATAGTTTCTGAGATATAAGCGATCGAAAATCGGGATTTATAGGACTCACTCACTCACTGACTCATCAGAATTATTAGGCACTTCCCATGATGCTAGAGACTTGAAATTTTGCATGATGATAGATATTAAGGTGTCATTAAAGGAAAAACCGAAAAATCGCGAAAAGTTGTGTTTAACTCCGCTTGCGGGGCGGGGGCGTGCCAGTTTTGTACTTCCTTCGGAAACCCATCATTCCGTCCGAAACCCATGATGTGGGGTATCAAATGAATTGTCTCGGTATGAAGAACCTATATTTGATGTTATAAGAAACAATTAGACGCACATAGGCTCGGAAAAAATCGTATACCAGCTGTCTGTCTGTATGTTTGTTCCTCTTACAAATCCGTACCGTTTGACCGATTTTGACCAAACTTGGGACACAGATGGGTCTTAATACGGGGCGAATCATAGGCTAGGTTAAATGGTCTATCAGCTGTCTGTCTCTCTGTTTGTTCCTTATACAAATACACACCGTTTGACCGATTTTGTCAAAATTTGACACACATGTCGGTCTTTATCCGGGTAGTGTCATAGGCTAGTCAAAATCGTCTATCAGCTGTCTGTCTGCATGTTTGTTCCTTACACAAATTCACACCATTTGACCGATTTTGACCAAACTTGGCACACAGGTAGGCCTTGGTCCGGGGAATGCACTAGGCTAGGTAAAAAAGGTCTTTCAGCTGTCTGTCTGTATGTTTGTTCCTTATAAAAATTCACACCGTTTGGCCTATTTTGACCAACCTTGGCAAGCAGGTAGGTTTTGATACGGGAGTGTCATATATTACCTATGAGGTTTTGTACTTTTTGTTCCATCGGAAAGCCATAATTTCTTCTGAAATCCATCATGTGGGGTATCAAATGAATCTTCTTGGTAAGGAGAACCTATATTTGAAGTTTTAAGAAACATTTCGACGCATCTTAACAACAACAGTTGTGACTTCTTTCTTAAATGTAGTAAATAAAGTCGTAGGGGCTCACTGCATAATATACTTCAAAGCAGATACTATGTTTTTCAAAGTCGAGCCATCTAAATTTCAATGTTTAGGATCACAAACCCAAAATGTATCGTCTTTGTTCTTATATTTTTCATGAAGGCCTTCTGCACTTTCCCTATTGTGATCTTTATCCTCGGGATAAGGTTCCTGTGTTTTACAGTGTAATAGTTTAGTTAAGAGAGCAATCAATTTGTCCTCTAGAGTAATGTCATCTGGAAGAGCTTCTAACTTTTCTAGTCTAGTGATTAGATTTATGTAGGTTGATTATTGGTATCAAATATCAAGCAGTAAGGAGAACCTTATGCAGAATCCAAAGACCCTGGTTTTACATGAAGTACAAAAGCCACATATATATATATGAAGTTCCTGCCCCCACAAAGAAACACTCCCTTCCTCAAAAAATATCCCCTCCTAAAACCCCCCCAAAAAGCTTTACCATTCTACACTCCAAAAAAGTAGTATGAGTTGGTGTATTAATTCAACCAAAAATATTTGCCAATACAAGAGATGATACAAGAAAGAAATGTCCAAGTTCATTACTTAGAAGACCTCATAGTTACTTACTAAGAACAGTAAAGACACTTCAACTGACCTTTAAAAACAACAATAAAAGTACTTATATCCAGTTCCTAAAATATCACTTTCCTCAACCAGGTATATTCTTAAACTTGGCAATGTTTTGTTTTCTCTCTAAAGATAATTTCGGCAAAAATAAAACATTGCCAAGTTTAAGAATATACCTGGTTGAGGAAAGTGATGTTTTAGTACCTGGATATAAGTACTTTTATTGTTGTTTTTAAAGGCCAGTTGAAGTGTCTTTACTGTTCTTAGTAAGTAACTATGAGGTCTTCTAAGTAATGAACTTGGACATTTCTTTCTTGTATCATCTCTTGTATTGGCAAATATTTTTGGTCGAATTAATACACCAACTCATACTACTTTTTTGGAGTGTAGAATGGTAAAGCTTTTTGGGGGGGGGGTTTTAGGAGGGGATATTTTTTGAGGAAGGGAGGGTTTCTTTGTGGGGGCAGGAACTTGGCCTCTATTTCACATTAATGTTTTTTGGGGGATATACGTATATGTTTGTTGAGATAGCTTCCCGAAAATATTTCGTAGGAGTAGAATGAAAATACAATCCCAAAGTAACGCGCACATTTCTGGGCCACTTTCTGCTCACTTCACCCTAACATTCTGTTTACTTCCTATTCGCATTCTGTTCACCACGTCTTAATTACATATCCATGATCCTAAATATTCCCCATTAAGGGAAATTTTAATTTGTCAACTACGTCCTCAAGTCTAAACTTATCAACATTTATTTTTTTTTTTCAAAAAATAGAAAGATATCATTCCTGGTAAATGTTGAATTTGTACACTCTGACCGATGTATTAATGAATAATGTTTGTTAACAAATCTGCCAAACTGCACAAATTGTATCTTTCCTGAAATTTTTCTTTATACCGTCAACGAAAGGCATATAAGTTATAGCTGCTATTTATTATAGTCATCTAAAACAAATACTCCTAGTACAGGAATTGACTCATATATTGCCAACGTTTTGGGCTACGTTTCCGGCCGTCGTCAGGGAAAATAACAGAATGAAACTGATTGATTCTTAAATTATACAAAATAATCAAATTGAAGAATATAAGGCTATGGTTGCATGTTCAATATCCATATTATCTATAAAAAAGTCTTGCAATCTCAAACATTTTCCTTTATCCTTTATCCGTTGTGCTTTGTATTTTGGCAGGCTTCCTGTAACCAGGTTAGAACTGGGTAATCCTATCGAGAATGTTCTCGAATATAATTTGTTCATATTTGTCAGCCTTTTCTAAACTTACAAATCTATTAATCTTTTGATATTTGAACATCTAATAATAGGGATGCTTTTGAAATTTCATCACCTTGCAGATCCTGACTAAAAATGGATGACATACCAGTGGTTGAAGTAAGTTTTTTTCAGCTATAAACTGTCGCTTTTGTTTTGATAATCGTAAAGTTTTTGCTGACAGCTATTAAACGTATTTAATTTACTTTTAGATTAGTGTATTTTTTATTATTGCGTTGACAATAAGCATGAGTAATGTTGATATTTAGATTAATAAATAAATGTACGTACATTTTTGAAGATCATTCACTCAAAGTTTTTCTTTGACAGATGTAATACTAAACAGCATACTTGTATCTTTTTTTAACTCTAACAACTTTTAAACATTTCATTCTTCAAGAAAATTACTCTTTACTCTCTGATTTTGCAACTAAGGGCTTCTTTTGCTATCTTTCTCAAAATTTATACCTTAAATGTGGCTGGTGATATTCTATTGGGATATCTAATATATCTTTCCTTAAAAGAATGAAAATACAAGTTTTACTAGCCAATCTTGATTTGAAACATGGTTCATCCAATTCTCCATGTTGAAAACCTCTTAAAGAAGAAACATAATAGCCAGCCTGAAATAAGGAGCAAGATTTGTGATTTTTCATAAGCAAGTATAAATATTTTATCTTGAGAATCCTTCTTCCAATTGATTTTGGACTAGCACCCAAGAGTGCTCAAAAGTATTCTGAAAATTTATTATTTTTGGTTTGGATTTGTTGTGTTAGAATAAATTCCTCGAAACCTATGAGCCACAATTTGAGATTACCTACTCTATTACCTGAATAATATATGGCAAAGGTTTATAGACTGATTGTCACATTTCTGGGGGAGTCCGGAAATGGTTAAAACCCCTATTATTTAATAACCTTTAAGATGGTATGGCACAACATCGAATTAATTATAATTTTGGTTTCTGAAAATTGTGCAAAAAAAATGCATTGTTAAAGTTTAAAATAAAACTGTCAAATTGCAATTCATTTAGATAACTTGGGTTTAATAATTATTAAATTAATAATCATTCTGGTAATATGCAAATGATCATTGTTTGTTTTTATATTTCTCAACTTTTACTGTTTTATTTTGTAGTCGACAAATGATGTTGGGAATCAATCGTCAAGGCAGCTAGTTAAATCGAATGCTGTTGTAAAGTATTCTGCTGTGAATGCTCCTGCCTCATTTGCTAGACTCCAATTCAACACAGATCTGAAGACCCCTCCGTCTAACTGGCTTTCGAGCAATGGAGACCTCTATGGACTTAACCATGTGCTCTCTCATTCTTCAGGGTTTTCTAGGTAAAGTATATCAGCCTGAATCTTTTTATCATTTTGGTTTCCCTATTATCACATGACAATAATTAAATAGCCAGTAGATCAATCAATCGAAACAAATCCAAAGTTTACACATATTTATGGCTCTATTTGTTTCCCAACCTGTGTATGCTTCTTCAAGAGCTATAAGTACTTCACTTGTAGGTGCTCACAACCTACCTGTATAAAGGATCATTCTGTTAAAGGGCCATGTCATAATTTATAACTTATTAATTAACTCAATTTTCAACTATATTGGTCATGTTGGCAACAAATAGAACAAATTATTCGTGTGAAATAGATAATGTGCTTGAAGCTACTGACCAGTAGCTCAGCTGAGTCAGATTGGGCTTGGTTAAAGAAATTTTTTCGAGAACACATTTTGCAGACATTGAAGGCAAGTGTTAAAGTGGATGCATTTTTTCTTTCGATGTAATTTTAGCTTGTTCCCATCCTCACTAGCAGGAAGAAACTTCTATGGCATACACCTGATAAGGCAATCCAGTTGTGATTTGAAATGATTTTGTTTCATAATCCAATGATGATGAAAAAAAAGTTGTTTGGATTTGTGGGTTTATTTTTTATGTATAAATAATATAGAAATTATTTTTATTGATGCAATAATTATATTACACTAGTATTATAATTATATATATTTGTATATATTCTGTATTTTTCCTCTTTGACGTTTCTTCGTGAGGGAGAATTGTTTATTATAAGGTCTTCTCCGGCACTTAGTTTTTTAACGTAATATTTTGCAGAAATCCCATTCTGTTTTATCACAGTGTCCATTTTTTGATATATTTTTTAATAATTGGTATTAGATTAATAAATGTGTTAAGGTATTAACCTACAGCTTCTTTAAGAACAAAAACTACTTTATGTTAACTATTTAGAGCTTGACTGTAGGGAGCCAGGTTATGTGTAGTCTTGTCTAAAATATTATAAAACGTTTATCTTTGTTAAGTTAAATAATTTCAAGCTCAATTAAATTAATGCTAAATAAAGCATGTTCAGTCAACAAGCAGGATATCATTCATTTCTTTTTCTTCTTCAAAATAATGTAAACTCAAAAACATATGATCGAACATATGATCTAAATACATTTAAATATATTTAAATATATTCCTAACAATCTTATTTTTTTTTTTTTTTGGTTGAGTTTAAGGCGTGTCTTATTTTGTTTGTAGCATTAAAACTTGCATCTGTTGTAGAATGATATATTCTACTTTGCAAACTTAAATTAAAATATCTCATTTGTTTGTAGGTTTTAAAATTTCACTTTTTTTTAGCGGCATTTGAAGAGACAAATCTAACACTTTTGAGTTTTAATAACTTATTTCTCCGATTGAAATCACCCCATGGAAAATTACTTCAGAATCTTTTTTGTAGAGAATTTAGTAGGCTTTCAAATGGTCACCTTTCACTTACTATGAACTTCGATAATTCGAAATCGTGGTTAATTCGAATATTTCTCTCGGCCCCTAGAATTTAGGGCATAAACAATGTAAAAAAATCGTGGTTAATTTGAATAAAATTTTGGAAAATTCGAATTTTTTACGAGTCTTTACCTCTGATGGGAAGTGTTCGATCTTAAATCGTGCGTAAATATTCTCCCCTTGGGTAAGAAGGATAGTAAGATACGGATGTAGGGGTCTCATATTCTAGTTCTTGGACTCTAGGAGTTCTGCAAAGTGGTGGGTCGCGTTTCCTCCCTTCCAGGGGTTGTAGTTACATACACCATCCTGTCGTTTTATCCTAGAATTTTATCCAACCATCTCTCCCATCTACATTTCTTATTCAGTCATAAGTCAGTCAGCGCCTAGATCTGTTTTATTGTTTGTGCCTTGAATTTCTGGTGAACAGTGTAGTTCAGTGATTGATTTGTCGATTTAAGATTTTGAAGCCTAGAAGTTATAAAACTTTAACGTTGTCAGAGAAAATAGCTGCAATTAAAGAAGTTGAAATAGAAAGAAAGAAAAAATCTGAAATTGTGAAGGAATTCCTCACTTTATAAACTTACCTGAAAAATAAAGAAAAAATTCTTGCCCATGAAAATGACTTTTTTCAAGACAATAAACTTTCATTTTTACTTTTTTGATAAATTATTTATTACTTATGTACGTAATCATCAATTTATGAAATGTTTATTGCTTAAATAAAATGTATGTATTTTTTTTAATTAAAAAATGTGAAAATATGAAATTCGAATTTTGGATAATTCGAACTTTTTTATCGGTCCCTAGGGGTTCGAATTATCCAAGTTCTACTGTATTACCTGAGAACCTTAATTGTTTTTTATTTTAGTAAAATAACGGCCCGTTATATTCGTGTGGGTTCTGAAACCCTTATTTTATATACATAGAAAGATCTGGTTTTTAAAATGTTTTTTACCTGTTGCAGCTTTCGGATGGCACATATGTTTCCAGACTGTGTGGGAGAAGTGGATGTGGTATCTGATGCTGAAAATATTAAAAAGCTTTTGAAAATTCCTTACAGTACGAGTCCGGTAAAAACATTATTTAACCCTTATATAAAAAATAACAATTTTTCTTTCTTTATCTTGTACCTGTCGATTGTTATATTTTTCCAGGTGAGTATGATGGTCCATAGAATCGAGAACACGCTCCTCATTGACGAATTCGACATTCACAAACATTTACTTAGCCGCGCTGAGTCAGATTGGGCTTGGTTAAAGAAGTTTTTTCGAGAACACATTTTGCAGACATTGAAGGCAAGTGTTAAAGTGGATGCATTTTTTCTTTCAATGTAATTTTAGCTTGTTCCCATCCTCACTAGCAGGAAGAAACTTCTATGGCATAGACCTGATAAGGCAATCCAGTTGTGATTTGAAATGATTTTGTTTCATAATCCAATGATGAAAAAAAAGTTGTTTGGATTTGTGGGTTTATTTTTTATGTATAAATAATATAGAAATTATTTTTATTGATGCAATAATTATATTAAACTAGTATTATAATTATAATATATGTTACTTCTTTCTTTTTTACAGAGTAAAGGTCTATTTTATAAAAACAATTCCCGCTACACACTTCAACAGAAGAGCCTTGTTTCTAAATTTTTGCATTATAGCTTAGCTGAATCACAGGAGAACAATGTAACAGAGACCTTCAACAATTCATTGCCTCTCACAATGGTAATTAAATGGCTTTTTCTTAATAACTCATTATTTATGTCAAATTTAGACTTTTAAATGTATTTCTATAATCTAATTTGTTGAATTAAACTAATTCTTCATTAAGTTTATCTCTTTAACACTTTTTTAAATTCACTTTTATCTGTATTCTTACGCGTTTTATTCATATCGTTAATGTGAGACGATGACTTTCAAAATGGGTTAAATCCATTTGGTCATCAAATTAAATTTATTTTCTAAAAACTTTTTTTTTTCTCCTCTTAGGAAAAACTTTTTCTTTAAATTCATTTAATCTCATCAAAAATAAGGAAATGAATGTTAGTGTGACCTCGTAAATATTATTTTTCTAAAGGAATTATAATAGCTTACACGTTTTTTGAATAGTTGTACGATTTTGACATATCCTTTTTTGAAAGACGACGCCTCATGTACATTATTTTTTTTTTTTTTACGGCGCATCGACATAATTCTTGGCCATTAGCACCGACATCCAGGGTGCAGCGAGGAATTTTCGCAGCGAGCCCTGAGATGGGAAAATTCCTGCCGCCAGTGGGGATCGAACCCACCATCTCCCACTTATGAATCTAGCGCACTAGCCACTAGACCACGGGAGACCCCATGTAGATTATTATGTGGGTTTTAAGTTATCATCATTTTATGTTCAAAAACTCAATCCTTCCTGAGGAGTATCAAATATATATATATTATAATGATTAATTTTTACAATTAGAAATAAAGAAATTTTAATTAGTTTTATTATGTTAATTTAACTTAATCTCATGGATCAAGGTTCCGAGTGAATGAACGGTATTACATTTATCTCCAGACAATTCTGAGATACAAACAATATTAAATTACATGCAAACAATAATAAAATAATTGAAAACTACAACAAAAACAATTCTTACCTCTAAATCAATCCGCTTCCAACGAAATCTCAATACATTCGGTATTCCTTGGAGGAGAGCTCTGACTTCGGCCAACGCTGAGAACCAAAAGACAATATTCGAGCGGGGAACCGACTCCTTCTTCTCCCTCTGAATGAGACTAGACTGGACTGACGCCATTCGAGCAAGCGGGAAAGTTTAGCGTCCTTGCTTCTCAACTTCCGCAGTTTGCCGGATTATATACACAGATAACAATTATTTTTTTTGCAGTACTAAATAATTAATTTATTGTTATCTGGATGTACATTTAATATGGATATATTGTATAACAGTATTGTCCAAAAATATTATTAATTTTGATCGTATATAATACGATGTTATTTGTATATCTGGTTTGTGATTTGCGCGGGCTTTTCAAAATATCGATGGTTATTTGAATTTAAAAATATTTTCGTGAATGTAATATATCATTACATTTGCACTCCTGTCTAAAAAAAAAAAATTAAAAAAAAAAATGTTTTTAGTCCGGTATAAAAAATAAATTTAAAATTGAATTTTTTAATTTGAAGTTTCGGGATACTAAAATATTTATTAGATTGGTAAGCCTGTTTTTTATTCAAATTTTCAATAACTTATTTCGTTACATAATTTTTATTCATTTTGATTATATGAATATAGTATTTTATTAATATACTTATTTTGAATTATTTTTATAATTATCAAATTTATTTTAGGCTAAACTAATGATCTTTATTGAAATAAGTTTATTTTAATATACAAAAAACATTATTATTAAATTTATTAATTTCACATAATATCAAAATTTTCTTATCCTAAACTAATGTGATTTCAACATTTATATTAATTTTTAATTATATTTTTTATCAGTTTGATTTAATACTAAAATAAATCTTATTTTATTCAAAAATGCTAAACTAATACTTATTTTATACACACTAATCTAAAACTAAGTTTAACAATTGCCTTGAATTTATGCCTGGTCCTTAATACTTTATTTTGCAGTTGTCCAATTTCTTTCTATAAAAGTGTTTTATTCTTTTCCTTGGAGGCCGATTTAGCTTTGAAATTTTTTCTATTCCAAGTTGTCTTTAATATTTATAAAGAATTTTTATTTTATTTCCAAATTTGACATTCAAAATCTTTAAATTATTATTATTATTAATAGTTCTATTCAGTTTCTTCATTGGTATATTTCCACTTCTTTTATTATAACTCTTTTCATTTATTTTGAATTTATAGTTATCAGATAATTTTTCAATTTTCTTTTGTTTCATCATTTTGTTTATAAATTTTGTACTTATTTTATTTTTGAAATTATCATTTATTAGCTTATTATTAATTATTTCATTTGTACCCTCATTATCATTATTTAATTCAGTTAATATTTTTTCTTGAATTGTATTATCTTCATTTATTAAACAATTATAGTCATTTTTATCTTCAATCAATATTTTATCTTCTAATATTTGGTCATTACTACTATCATTAATATTTAAACTGTATTTTATAGTTTCATTTAAATTGTCATTATTTATTAATGTATCGTCATTTCCGGTATTTTTAATTAAATTTTCATTATTATTTTCATTAATCTCAATAATTTCTTTACAACTTCTATTATTTTTATTTAAAAGGTTATTATTCGATTTTTCCAATTCTATCGTCTCTTTATTTTGACTTTCACCCATATTATTTAAATACGCACATAAATCGTCCAATTTTTTATTTTGTTCTATTCTCTTTGCATCTATTTTATTTTCCAATATTTTATTATTTTTATCAATTTTATTTTCCAATATTTTATTATTTTTATCAATTTTATTTTCCAATATTTTATTATTTTTATTTAGCTCAACCATATTTTGATTTAGTTCTAATAATAGCTTCATCACATGTTCTAGGCCTTGAGGATGCATCTCATTATCCCTTTCGGAAGTACGGTCATTGGATAGAATTTCTGTTCCTAAGGAACCCGCCGACGATTCTCTGAATGCTATTGCATCATCCTCCTGCAATTCGTTTTCACGTGTTTCAACTATAATATTTATTTCTCCCGGTGTTGTAAAAAACACGTATTCCGGTGATTCTACACTATTTTCCTCACCGTTATTTTGAATTTGTTCAATATTCACGTCAGACATTTTTATTTAAAAAAAAAAAAAAAAAAAAAAAAAATTATTTTTAAGTTTTATTTTTAATATTTATTTACTGTTTTTAATTTCAATTCACTCGGCCGTCTACGTTGGGCGCCATTAAATATAATGATTAATTTTTACAATAAGAAATAAAGAAATTTTAATTAGTTTTATTATGTTAATTTAACTTAATCTCATGGATCAAGGTTCCGAGTGAATGAACGGTATTACATTTATCTCCAGACAATTCTGAGATACAAACAATATTAAATTACATGCAAACAATAATAAAATAATTGAAAACTACAACAAAAACAATTCTTACCTCTAAATCAATCCGCTTCCAACGAAATCTCAATACATTCGGTATTCCTTGGAGGAGAGCTCTGACTTCGGCCAACGCTGAGAACCAAAAGACAATATTCGAGCGGGGAACCGACTCCTTCTTCTCCCTCTGAATGAGACTAGACTGGACTGACGCCATTCGAGCAAGCGGGAAAGTTTAGCGTCCTTGCTTCTCAACTTCCGCAGTTTGCCGGATTATATACACAGATAACAATTATTTTTTTTGCAGTACTAAATAATTAATTTATTGTTATCTGGATGTACATTTAATATGGATATATTGTATAACAGTATTGTCCAAAAATATTATTAATTTTGATCGTATATAATACGATGTTATTTGTATATCTGGTTTGTGATTTGCGCGGGCTTTTCAAAATATCGATGGTTATTTGAATTTAAAAATATTTTCGTGAATGTAATATATCATTACAATATATATATATAAAAAAAAAATCAGAAAACCATTACTCAAGATAAATTTGATCTATTCAATATTACAAACCCACAATTTCTTTCTCTACAGTAGACAATGACTAATGTGAGATTTTTAAAAACTCTTAAGCTATGGTTTCCTAAGAAAGTGGTCCCGCTATATGACCGCCTACATATGTCGGTGGATGACGTCATTGAAACGTCTGTGCTACCTAATAGCACAGATCCCTTCCTTATACAAGGTCTGACATCCCTTCCGTATACAAGGTCTGACATCCCTTCCTTATACAAGGTCTGACATCCCTTCCTTATACAAGGTCTGACATCCCTTCCTTATACAAGGTCTGACATCCCTTCCGTATACAAGGTCTGACATCCCTTCCTTATACAAGGTCTGACATCCCTTCCGTATACAAGGTCTGACATCCCTTCCTTATACAAGGTCTGACATCCCTTCCTTATACAAGGTCTGACATCCCTTCCTTATACAAGGTCTGACATCCCTTCCTTATACAAGGTCTGACATCCCTTCCTTATACAAGGTCTGACATCCCTTCCGTATACAAGGTCTGACATCCCTTCCTTATACAAGGTCTGACATCCCTTCCTTATACAAGGTCTGACATCCCTTCCTTATACAAGGTCTGACATCCCTTCCTTATACAAGGTCTGACATCCCTTCCTTATACAAGGTCTGACATCCCTTCCGTATACAAGGCCTGACATCCCTTCCTTATACAAGGTCTGACATCCCTTCCTTATACAAGGTCTGACATCCCTTCCTTATACAAGGTCTGACATCCCTTCCTTATACAAGGTCTGACATCCCTTCCTTATACAAGGTCTGACATCCCTTCCGTATACAAGGTCTGACATCCCTTCCTTATACAAGGTCTGACATCCCTTCCTTATACAAGGTCTGACATCCCTTCCGTATACAAGGTCTGACATCCCTTCCTTATACAAGGTCTGACATCCCTTCCTTATACAAGGTCTGACATCCCTTCCGTATACAAGGTCTGACATCCCTTCCGTATACAAGGTCTGACATCCCTTCCTTATACAAGGTCTGACATCCCTTCCGTATACAAGGTCTGACATCCCTTCCGTATACAAGGTCTGACATCCCTTCCTTATACAAGGTCTGACATCCCTTCCGTATACAAGGTCTGACATCCCTTCCTAATACAAGGTCTGTCATCCCTTCCTTATACAAGGTCTGACATCCCTTCCTTATACAAGTTCTGACATCCCTTCCTTATACAAGTTCTGACATCCCTTCCTTATACAAGGTCAAATAGCAGTACAACTATTTACATGTGACGGTGGCCGCATGACTGTGAGAAACAGGTGTCAACTTTTTTTTCCGGTAGCGGTGATGGTTATCAGTATTTATTTTTAAAGACAGTCATCCAAGTAAACATCTCTCGGCACCACTAAAAGCCAGCTGTCTTTTACCAGTTCCTTCAATGTTGTGTAGGAACTGGACGTTTTTCATTTACCTAAAATACAAGATATATACAAGGATGTTGGAGAAATTAAATGGAGTTATAATAAAGTAAAAATCAGTCAAACTTGAATAAAAGATCAGATAACACCAAAGGACCTCAAATATAATAATTATAAAGTGAATTGAATTGGTTGTAATTAGGTATATATTGGAGAGCCGTCACAGTTACTTTGAAAGAAGATTGTGAAGAATGTAGATAATGATGGTAATAAAACTACTCTATAGTCCGTTCAGTTTGATGGAATAGTTCAAATTATTCCTGACGGGTCCGCCATTTGCATTACTATTTCAAAGAACAATACGCTACATGGAACTCAATAAAAAATTATCATGTATCGTTTAGGACTAGGGAAGGCTATGAGAGGTCAGGCAAGAGAGATAGTTTTTAATGTTTATCAATACTTAGCCAAAGTTAAGGTAAAACAATTTGGACTATAACGATGCCCGTTCAAATAGATGGTTAGAATTAGGGAAAAGGGCGTGGCCTATATTCCTGGTAGAAAATTGGTGGTAAAAATATTATCAGCCATAACATCATCACTATGATCAGTTTTTGTAGTGATTCATGTTATCTGGTTGATTATTAAAAGGCTTTGCAAATGGTGGAACAGAACAGTGAGTACAGGGAGAAATTCCTGTGCGACGTTCGCACATGGACAATTGAACGCCTGGGTTTATCTGGACAGGCTATTGCTAATCATTCCAAAAAACTATAAATATATTTTTGATTTCTCTTATGTAGAAATTATTGAAAAAGAAAGAAACCTGACAATATGTAAAATAATAGAAAACAGGAACTCCCGTTATTGGCCGAACATAAAGGGGAATTAATATTTATTTATTATTATATTTATTATTAATATTTGTATTCCTATAAAATTTAATTATTATGTATTAATTTTGCTAGCGAGGCCCGCCCTTACCCGAGCCACCACTAGAAGAAGGTCTTCCTGATTCGTCCATCGATCATAAATTTACTAGGAATGTTGTTTGGACATTTGAAGATATTCAGATGCTACTTGGTACTGATATGCCGATTTTTGGTGGATCAACGAGGCCTTGTATATCATTAAGACTAAGGTAATTATTTTTGTAGCATCAGCTTATATTGAACATAGTATTAAAAGAATTAGTTACAATTCTCAATCTATATAAGAACAATTTTTACAAATCAACCATACACAGTATGCGTTTAATAGTGTAAGTGTAATATACAACCTGCGGTCTCCTTGTGGTCTAGTGACGGACAATTTGGATTCTCATGCAGCAGGGATTTTTTTTTCATTTCAGGGGCCTTTTGAGAAAATTCCCTGCTGCACCATGGATATATAGGAAGGGTGGTAGCCAGTATATAGTCCGGCACTAATAGCCTAGAAGTGTGCGTAGGCAGGAACTTGGTCTGGCGCACTAAACGTGTGCCTGGAGAAGGCATTATAAGACAAAACTCTGCATAATCTGAATTTTAACTTATCCAAACAGGGTTTGGTTAGAATTAGTGGGACTCTCCTGTATTCAACTCTACGATTATATTATTGTGACTTACATCTAGTTATTTTGAACATACTGACTGCTAGAATTTCTTCAAATTATTCAAATATTGTAAAATCTACTATATATTTGTCAAATACCACTCACTCACTCACTGACTCACTGACCTATCATCGCCCAGCGCAAACCACTCGACAGAAAAATTTGAAATTTTGCATGGACACTCCCTATAGAACGTAGACACTCGCTAAGAAAGGATTTTTTTATATTCAAATTTTTAAGTATTTTTAGGGGGGTTTAAAGTTTTAGTTGGTTAGAGCAGGCAAGCCTTGGCATCATGCATTGCTAGGACGATAAAGAACAGCTGTTACCGTACATTATCTATTTCATAGTATTATTTATAATTGAGGTTAATTTAAACTATGATGGCAGTCCTTGAATTACTAGAAATAAACTGTCCCTCATAGAGTTTACGTTATGAGGCACAAAATCACTATTTCATACGCAGTTCATTTCAACTTGTCCCCCATAGAGTTTACGCTATACCTGGTGATGGTCCATCTGAGGTAATAATATCCCGAACCCTTGCACAGCCTCCTCACCCATCAGCATCCCCAGTCAGAGCATTTCTTGGTTATGCTCGCAAATGTAATGGTTGTTTCCAAATGACATGTGAGAAACATAAATTTGTAAATTTTATTTTACATTTATTATTGACAACAAAATTTAACCTCTATTGGTTACACTGCTGTTACTGGTAACCATGGGCGTATATAGGAAATAATTTCGGGGGTGGGGGGCTGTTACCATTTCCGGGGTATGGAATACTAATAATTCAGAACTTGGAATAGTTTCAGACCAATAAAACGCTATTACAACTAAAATGAAATATTTTTTATTTTTTATTTAGTGATCTTACGTGGGGTGTTCAAAAAGTTGCAGGACTGTTTAGATTGCGCGGCAATGGAGTGTCATAGAGCAGTGCGGTTGGCAGCATTGTTTATCGTGACTCTTCCTGAACTCAGCTGTTTATTCAGATTGTTGATAACCTTCTTCATTGTAAAGTTACTGCTGTGTTCGTAAAAAAAGTTTTTTGTGTTCGGCGATTTCTTGAAATGAATGAAAAGGAAGAGCAACGCGTTTGCGTAAAGTTTTGTGTGAAGTTGGGTAAAACGTTTACTGAAACTTTTCAAATGTTGCAAGTGGCTTTCGGTGATGAATGTCTGAGTCGGTCAAGGTGTCATGAGTGGTACAAAAGGTTCAAGGAAGGCCGGACATCGTGTGAAGATGATTCTCGTTCAGGGCGCCCATCAACTTCGACTGATGACGATCATGTTGCAAGATTGAACAGTCTCGTGCGTTCTAATCGTCGACTAACCATTCGTGAGATGGCTGAAGAATTGAACATTTCATTTGGTTCGTGTCAACAAATTTTAACAGAAAATTTGCAGATGAGAAGGGTGGCTGCAAAGTTTGTTCCGAGACTGTTGACTGAGGAGCAGAAACAACACAGAGTTCAAGTTTGTCAGGAACTTCTTGAAATGGCAAATGACAATGAAAACTTGTTAAAACAAGTCATTACTGGTGATGAAACGTGGGTTTATGGCTACGACGTCGAAACGAAGGTCCAGTCATCACAATGGAAGACAAAATCCTCCCCAACCCCCAAAAAAGCACGTCAGGTCAAATCAAACGTCAAGGTCATGCTTACTGTTTTTTTCGACTGGAAGGGTGTTGTTTACCATGAATTTCTTCCACGAGGTGAGACCATTAACCGCTTTCGTTATCTTCAAACCCTGAGAAATTTGCGCGAGGTAATAAGGAGGAAGAGACCAGAGTTGTGGCGGAGCGGTGAGTGGTTCCTGCATCATGACAATGCGCCTGTTCATTCCGCACTGCTCATTCGCGACTACTGCACCAAAAATGGAATGACGATCATTCCCCAGCCTCCATATTCACCTGACCTTGCCCCTGCAGACTTTTTCTTGTTTCCAAAACTCAAGAGACCCATGAAGGGAAAGAGATTTGAGTCCGTAGATGACATTCAAGAAAAATTTATTTTTAAGACTTTTAAGACACATTTTTACCATCAAATAAAAATGTCTTGGGGGGGGGCTGCAGACCCCTCAGCCCCCCCTTATATATGCCCATGCTGGTAACCTATAGATAACAGGGTATCTCTAGGTTATCTGTTTATTGACACTGGCCAGAGCGCCCCAGTGCCAAGAACCATTATACTTTGATTACTTATGAATTGATGTACGTATAACATATAGTATGACGGGGACCATGCTTTAATAAACTGCAAACAATTATATGGTAGCGTTAATTTTGCTGATACATTATTTAACGTAATAAAATGACTACTTATCTGCCGTGACGAAGCACGGGTATTCGGCTAGTATCAAATAATTACTACTGATAATTAAACAGTGGCTTATTATAAATAATATATTGATATTAATTTAAAAAAAATGATAAATTTACTATTAAAATATTGAAATGTCATCACAATGTACAGTAGACTCTCCCTAATCCAGCGTCGTCGGGACCAGGGTAGTCGGATTAGGGAAAAGGCTGGATTAGAGAAACCTTATTATTTGAGGATATAATAATATTTACCATTTTTAATATTGCATATTTAAGTACAATTTAGGTACCGAATTATAAAATATGTTTACAGGCGGCCCTAGTACCTTACAGCTGCAGGTGCCTTAGTAGAAACATTTATTTCCTTAATATAAACAAAAGTTCCTGCCTCTAAAACGAAACATACATTCTTTCATGGACTTCCATTCAATGAAATACCACAAAACAAATGTTTGGCTAGCTAAGAAGGAAAGGTTTTCCAGGGACCTTCGAGCCGGTCTAGCTCCAGCCAGGTCTGAGATCCGTCACTCATTCCTCTTGGAGGTCGCTGGATTAGAGAGAGCGACGGATAAGAGAACGCCAGAGAAGGGAGAGTCTACTGTATCTGTTATAATTAACATAATATACTCTGCTTAGCTTCGTTAGCCTTAGATTTGGGGCTCACTCCCTATATCTGATGTCTTCAGAATTTGATTTTATTTTATTATTTTTTTTTTCAGGGATGCGACAAAGCCTATAAGTGTACTTACTGGGATTGATTATTGGTTAGATAACTTGATGTCTAATGTTCCGGAGGTTGTAATGTGTTATCACTTAGATGGTATCGTACAAAAGTATGAGCTTATCAAGACAGAAGATCTTCCTCAATTGCCCGAATCAAAATTTTCACCAAAACTGATCAGGGATGTTGCTCAAAATATTCTGTCATTTTTGAAGGCGAATGCGACAAAGGCCGGCCATACTTATTGGCTTTTTAAAGGTGTGACTATCATATTATTAATTTATAATTTAATTATTCATTCCTTTGGTCTAGGATTGATGAAATAGACGTAATGTCAATGAAACCTCTATTCATACTTCGCTAATGTTATAAAAATTGAAAGTATGTTAATATTTGAAGGTAAAATTTCGCATGAAGTTGATAAAGAAGAAATAACTAGAGCCTCCATGGTTTTGAGGGTCGCTGAATCGGCGCAAAATCAAGGCCATTTCAAGGACAAATATGTTTATTTTGCAAGAAATGAATCTGCAGTCAAAATTCTTTTTTGTAAAATAGACACATTGTTCCTTGAAATGAACTTGATTTTGCGCCAATGTGCTGAAACAGACCTCTGATTTGAATTCAGCGACCCTCAAAACCATGGAAGCTCTAGTTACTTCTTCTATAATGACTTAATTATTGATTATTATTAATTATTGATCAGCTGACTTATCTCCACCATCAGAGTTGGGCAAACGTTAGCGCGCGCTAATACCTAATACCTTCCCGCTAATTTAGCGTTACTGATAAGAGCCTGCGCTAACGATTAGCGCATAGCGACGGCAGTGCGCTAATCGCTAATTCATTTAAAATGTTTAAATATCTTTGTAGCTAACTAGGAGGAATATTGAAGGTGGAATAAAAAAAGGATATTGAAGGTGGAATATTGAAGGTGGAATAAAAAAAGGATATTGAAGGTGGAATATTGAAGGTGGAATAAAAAAAGGATATTGAAGGTGGAATATTGAAGGTGGAATAAAAAAAGGAAGAATAGGAGGAATATTGGACGAATAGGAGAATAGGAGGAAGAATAGGAGATATTCCTCCTAGTTAGCTACAAAGGTATTTAAACATTTTAAATGAATTAGCGATTAGCGCACTGCCGTCGCTATGCGCTAATCGTTAGCGCAGGCTCTTATCAGTACCGCTAAATTAGCGGGAAGGTATTAGGTATTAGCACGCGCTAACGTTTGCCCAACTCTGTCCACCATATTGGTTTCCTCCAGTCTGTGATAAATCTTCAAGTGGTCTGACTGGTGGTAGGTTCTCTGAAGTTGTGGTTGTAAGCCTTTGTATTTATAACATACCCACTAAAGAGGCGCCACAAATGTGTGAAACATGTAGGGAAATGAGTAAATAAACATTCTTGTTGTATTGTGGTTTCATAGACCTTTGGCCTATTACATCAATTTCTATATCATATTATTTTTGCTGAAAAGAAAGCTTAATTTTATGGTGTAATTTTAGGAAAGAACGAGGACGCTGTGAAGCTGTATGATCTAACATCACTATGCTCAGATTCACTAGAAGAGAAAGATCAGAACCCCTTCATAGTTCCTGTGGGAATGCTTTTATATCGGGTCGCTCGGAATATGCGTGCTTATCAGGAAAACTCCGTCAATCAAATAGCAACTATTCGGATGCTTTTGAAGAACTGTTTAAAATTGTTATCAAAAGAAAAATACCCCGAGGTTGAGTATTCTTTATATTTATTTCATTCAAAAGCTTAGAATAATAAGCTATACTTTACAACTTGATTTTCTTTGAAGCAGGAGGCCCGGTGGCCATGAGTGTTAAGGCATGAGCACTTAACACTCTGGCCAAAGGTCGTGGGTTCGATTCCCACTATGGGGTGGTGGCTTTTCTTTAGAAAAAAGAAAAGGCATCAGCTCTGTCCTGGCTAGAAGAGGGTGGTAACATATAGGTAACCCGTCCTAAAATTCGTAGTTAATAATAATGGATGTTAAAATTTAAATAAATAAATTATTTGAAGCAAGAAAGTTTGTACATTTCTAATTTCATTGTTTTTATGGTCTCAGATTCATAAATTGGATTTATTTATATTTAAACTTAATAGTTATAAGAAAATTTGTGTAGAGCGATTATTATGAATTTGGACAAATCAGAGTGTTGTCAAAACAAACGCCCAATCTTCAGGAATTGATGCAGGATGTAAAAAGTAAACCAAAAAAGTCCTTTGGCATATATCTCGTTTTTTTTTTTTTTCTATACCAACCTTTTAGGATATTAACGCCACAGATGTTAGATAATGCTGGGAATTTCATTTTATAAATGTATGCTTGTTTGTGATAAATTATTGTCTTCAAAATGATATATTATTGAATACTGGCATTTTCAAACTTATGTTACTTAATTTATATATTAGTTGGTAGTTAATTTAAGTAACTTGAGCAACGATTTCCGTTTGTTGCACATAGCCAGCTTTTGGTTTACTTAAACTCCGGTCCACGGTTTTGCTTTGTTTCCAAAAACGCAAGAAACTAGAGCACAATTGTGAAAAGGCATTCTTTCATGATTCCCATGTAAAAATGCAGTATTTTATTAATTATAGTCTCTATTTATGAATTTTCTTAAAAAATAGTTTTTTCACCCAATTTGTTCATTTTAGACCATAAAATAAATCATATGTGGACTATGCTACTATTTTGAATTAGTTATAAGTTGGGATTAATTTCAGTTTCTTCTATCTTTCTAACGTTTTGATTGTTCTCTTTCAACTTAACACGTTCGGGCCCAGCGTCGTGGCATATGCGTCAGAGAGATGTGTTTTGCAGGCCCAGCGTTGTGGCGGGTGCGTCAGTAGATAGCTTGCCTTTCTTTCTATCCCCACTACTCTGGGCCTTGTCCTATACCGTTTGTATTTGGTTTGGGACCTTCTTACGTAATTCCCGGTTAGGTTTGCAGGTCTGGTATTGTATGATACTGAATCGGCCAGAAAAATTCCTTCAGCGGGCCCGCTCTCATCGTGTATTTGACACTTAACTAAATTGTAATTAATCCACTAAAAGTACATAATTTCAAAAGTTTTTTCACTTATTTTTTTTTATTATGTGTTTGCCTAAGTAACTGTACAAAAAAAAAAAAAAAAAACTTGGGCCCTGAGGGAAATTTTTTTTCCCCTGAACCCTTAACCTGAAAGCGTTAAGGTGTGCAATTGCTTAATTTCTGAAATGTCGATATACAGCTGTGATTGATTACTTACAAAATTTGTAGCCCAAAAGGAAAGTCGTTGAGGGGAGTATTTGTATTCTAAGAGAAAATTTAAGGAAACCCAAAATTTTGGAACTCTTATATTAAATAGGGTATTTTATTTTACTTAGTTTGTTGTGATATATATTTGTTATTACTCTTATTATTATTATTATTTCTCTCTCTTTACTTTTTTTATTTTTTATTGGTATTGTGCTTATGTTTTGTAGATAGTTCTGTCTGCACATTACATGCTAGCTGATGTCTACATTCCCTGCGAGACAGACCCGTGCTGTCCGCACTTGGAAGATATTCCTTCACCACCAGAGCAAACAGATGACGACGTCGAATCATGCCTGAGTAATTCTGTACCTGTAACTTCCCTCTGCCTTAACAATTTCAAGCCGTTTTCAACTGGTAAACGTTTCATTCCGTATTTCTTCCTTTTTCAAATATTTTATATTTCATCATTTTATAATGAATCATTATAAATAATTATTTTATAATATAATGAATTTTATAATTCTATTAAATGTGTGTATTTTCTACATTACGATCCACAGTTACTTTGGAATGATTTGATAAGATTCCTCGAGCATTAGTTTACTACTGATAACATAAACTGCCGATATGGAATTTGTACTCCAATCACTTTATTGTAATGTCAAAATATGACAGACGAAATACTATTAATAGTAAATTTAATTGGATCCATAAGCTATTATACAGGGTGTCTATAAAAGAACTCCGGGGTTTTAAGACAAAATATTTTAATAAAGTAAAAAACGTACATACATGTTTTATACATGATTAGAAAGCTTACATTTTCAAGATTTTTTAACAACTTAGTAAAGTTCAATGTGAGCTCCGTTAGTGGCACGGCACACGTCAAAACGGTATTCTACCTCTTCCCATGTCCTGGCGAGCATGTCTGGGGGAACGGACGCCACGCAATTCACTATTCGTTCCCTGAGATCGAAGACGCGTGTGCGTGAGTCACTGGACGCTCGTTTCGGTAACAGGTGGATTGGAAGGGAAGGACCTATTCCATGGCCACCAAGGAGCCCTGATATGACTCCGTTGGACTTTTTCTTCTGGGGGCATATCAAGAATCTTGTGTATGCAGAGAAAATTCGAGATGTTATCCATCTCAGGGAACGAATAGTGAATTGCGTGGCGTCCGTTCCCCCAGACATGCTCGCCAGGACATGGGAAGAGGTAGAATACCGTTTCGACGTGTGCCGTGCCACTAACGGAGCTCACATTGAACTTTACTAAGTTGTTAAAAAATCTTGAAAATGTAAGCTTTCTAATCATGTATAAAACATGTATGTACGTTTTTTACTTTATTAAAATATTTTGTCTTAAAACCCCGGAGTTCTTTTATAGACACCCTGTATTATATAACGTTTTAAATTAATTAATTTTAAAAAGAAATAAACAGAATTCGAGCAAAAGAGAAAATTCGAGCAAATCGTTGAATACCACCCACATTAAAGAAAGCACTGAAAGTTTAAGAACGGACCGTACAGAACCTATTAAACTACCTACAAGATGCCAGACTATATAATATAGAACTATAGCCAATCTGCACTGCCAATGACCCATAAGGGTAGAGGCAGAATAATTAAAATAAAAATAAAAACAGTCTTACAAAATAGTGGGCTTTTTCAGTTTAAAATCGGTCAATAGGTCTTATAGGCTTCGGTGCTGTTTTCCTGGTCTTTCCAGCCACCTATTTCTAATTTTAATTCTCAGTTTAAAATATACATTTGTGCTAATCTAGGATGTTATTCCATTGATCGTTATTCAAATTAAGGCGAGACTGAGCTCGAGATATTTAACCATTTAAAAGAATAATTAATGTAGGACTTATAGTTTTTTTTGGGAGTATGACAACAGTGTAAATATTTTTTTTTTTTTTGCAGATAATAAATATCAAGCTCCTCCTCCTATTATTGGAAGCATTGAAGAGCGTTGTAAAGCTGCATTGCAACATGTTCTAGAAGGCTTGGATTGTCTTCAGCACTTCAAAGTTAATTCTGATAAGGATGTAAGTAATCATAAAATATGTTTGTTTTAATGTAGAAGGTTTTAAGTTCTTTAAAGAACGCATCACTTACTTTTTTCAGCAATGTCATATCGTCGATGCAAATACAAAGTATCAAATGTGATAAAACGCATTTTTTATTTTCAGTCTATATCGCTGTTGGAATGATTTAAGGTAAACTTTTGAATCTTAAGTTCACTCTGTGAAAGGAAAAGTAACTACTGTCAAAAGGTCAAATGTGCCGACTTTTTGACTGTCCAAAAGCAAAGTAATGATTTAATTTTTTTTTCACTCTGGAAGGTGGAGATATTCATATTCGATACTTTGCATTTGTATCGACGATATCACAGAAATCATCTATTTTTAGTTATGACTACTTTTAGAATGCTCTGAATGTGTAGGATATCCCCATGAGTTCGTCATATTTTGTGACTTCTTATTTATTCCCTAGAGGCACTAATTGTCGTTTCAACATAAAATATTTCAGACGTGTTCCAATTCAATCACCATTGAACCCTTTAAGAGAAAACATCGTTGTTGTTTAGTGGGAGAATATATTATTTCTTCAGAAAACAGTTTTGCACACAAAATAAATGTATTTTGCATTCTTCATTGCTGACTTTGTAAGAACATTTTCACAATGAATTATTAAATCCTCATATAATTTCACTGTCACTTGCATGAGCATTGTTAAATTAATTTATTTTGAAAATATTATATTTATATAAAATCACTATTAGTCGCAAAAACTAAACAAAGCCCCATGTTGGATGCGTCCAAAATGTTAAAGTAATTTATTTTGGAAATTGTTTATATTTATTTTTAATAGAATTTTATAAAATTGATATTTTGCCATGGCAATATATTGAATGATTCGGAGAGCATGAGATTCTATTTCGTGGGTTCGAATTAGATTTAAAAATGTTTAACTTCAAATATGCATTTAGAATATTCCACCAAAATATTTACACTCAGTAACTTCATTAGTATGTAGAGGTTTACATGCATATGGAATGCAAATTATTACCTTTAATGATGCTGCATACAGCCACAAATAATTCACTGCACCCTGGTTGCTTCCGGTGTTAGGCAGACATTGCTATTATTTTTCCTTTCAATATCTATGAGATATGATAATAGTTTAAACATATACTTTCACTTCATAATTTTGAACATAAGACGAAACAACCACTGTATTCGAACCAGCCTTTTGCATCACTTGAAATCACTGCACCAGCTAGACTCCTTACTCCAGAGCCAGCCAATGAAAGAGTGAGTAATTCTCGATTGGCCAAGGACCTTCTCTCATTGCCTCAGGTCAAGAAGTGTGATTTTGGCAGGCAAGCAAACCCTTGCTCTTGCGTCATCACTTCCTTCTATACAAACTGTATGGATATCATATTAAATAGTAATTTTCATTCCTGTAACTTATAAATCTTGGCAGACCAATGAGTTTGAGTTATTTCACTCATTTAATTTAGATGTGAAATATATTTATTTGAATAATTTTGGTGTTTACTTATTTTCTTCTATGGCCAATGTCGTACTCGCGTCTTTTTTGTATCTAACGGTTTTTAGAGTTCAAAATTCCAGACCAGTATAGAACTCTTTCAATTCATTTAAAGAGTCCAGGGAGTCTTTATAAGTCTCCCAATCCCAGGGTCTGACTCCTCTTCTACTTCTTCCTCAGGTTTTGGTTTTAATGAGTTCAAGATATCTGTAACCTCAACACTATAACATTCCGTTTATAATTGTTTGTCTATATTAAAGTAATCAGTTGCACTGATGTTTGATTCCGTTGTTTCAAGAAGAACTTCTAAGCAACCTTCATCCGAATCTTCTGAAGGTGGACTTAATTCTTTCCTGATTTTATGTGCCTCTGGATCAATGAACCCGCTTCAGCTTTTTTGAAGCTATTGCCCCAATTGAAATGGATTTCCAAGCTTCAAAAATCCAGCTTATGGCTTTGAGAACGTTCACTCCTTTCACCATCGAATGAGAAGCTTGTTCGGCGATAAGTCGTTTGATAACAAGCTGTCGATATTTCACCTTAAAGTTTTGAATAATTCCTTGGTCTGTAATTAATTATTGAAGCTCAACGTCTTTGTCAGCCCTTACCAATGTGGGAGTAGCATGAGGAGAACATCTTTGGCAGTCCGCATCAATGAGGTTAAATTTGCGCAAAGAGAATGTAATTTTGATGACCACAATGAATTTTCTTTTAGATTATTGAGTCAGCTGGTTATAACAAATTTAACCCTTAGATACTAACCTTTTCTTTATACCACTCACACTAACCTCGGGTAATATTGAACCGTAACTTGAAAAATAAGGAATAATTATAAGTATACAATAAAAAACAGATTACATAAGTCTTAGGATAATCAAATTTATCGTATAAATATAATGTATATACTTTAAGGAAACCTCGGGACACTTTGACCAGAGGTTAGTAACCAAGGGTAAAGAGAGCTAAGATTTTAATATTTATTTGCTTTCCTCAGGCTTAGTTTGTTTTCTCTATACTATAAAACATAGTATTATTTTTTCTATCTTCAATTATTTCTTCTGATTTATTAATTGTCACAGGCGGACAAAACTAAAGAAGAACCAAAAATGGCTAATCCAAGCGAGCCTATACCTATGCCCTTTCCTGAACAGGACAGTGTACAGAAAGGTAAGATGAAAAAGAAAGAAAAAAGTACGAAGGTTGTTGAAGAAGAAAGCGAAATTGAGTAAGTATACTTACTTTTGTGTGAAATTAAAGTATTTATTTAAAAATACAAAACAAAATTTTCCTAACATATTATTATCATTTTGTTTTGTGTTCGTTAAAAAAAATAAAACCATATACATTACTAATTTTTTTTTCTGAACTGATTACTAATGAGGTTTTAGCTACCCTTTCGATCCCATTTTTGTATAGTTTCCTGGAAAGGTAAAAACTTCTCCTAGCCTTAATTTCCATGATGAACTAATCTATTTTTTTTTTAATTTGTATGTCTGATCACATGGAATTTGTTTAGATATTCTTTGTCACCTTAGTTTTTTTTTAATTGGACTAATTAGTTTGGAATAGGCTGGACTTGTTGCAAAAGCACGTTTTTTTTCGCTATTTTCCCATTTTGTTTTCTAATAACTATGACCTTGAAAGAATTCTAATAGTTAACAAAGATCTTAGTTTCAAAAGGATTGGTAATATAGCTTGTTCTGCTAGTTCAATTGCACAGGCACGAAGGAAATATTCCCTTTAACTCTATCTTCTGTTTGGCCATCTGCTAAGCTGTTTAATGAACTACACTTCATTTGAATCACTATAAAAACTGAACTGATTATGTCTTGTTTAGGAGCAGGGAAGCCTTTGATAGTTCAAACATTGGAGATAGTGTTTAATAATTATCAATACTTAGCCAAAGCTAAGGCTGAAAACAATTCAAACCTTCCATTGATAAGGATAGAGGGAATTTTTATCGCAAATTTTACTGCTCTCGAATAAAGGCCACACCCTTTTCTCTAAAACTACACTATCTATTTGAACATTATAGTTTGAACTGTTTTCAACCTCAGCTTTGGCTGAGTATTGATACACATTAAAAACTATCTCTCTTGTCTGCACAATTGAGATTTTCCATCTATCTGAAGGGGGGGGGGGCTGTAGTCTTTCCCGTCAAATATACTAAAAATTCCTTATTGGAGGCTTAAAATTGATAAGAAATGAAATGAAAATTTTTATTTCTATTCTGGGACACGTGTCCCTTAGAAATCATTTTGAAATAACTGCAGGTATACCACTTCTGTAAAATACTACAGCTTGTGTTGATAAAGTAGGGGTTGGGTGAAACATGTAGGGATAAAAAGTGGTGGAAGAATCGTGTTTAAAGGTTTCTAGATTGTTAGCATGGCTGACAAAAAGAGATAAGGAATTCCATAGAGAGGTGGCATGGGTGAAAAATGATTTTTCTAATAAAGCTGCATGGTGAGAAGGAATATAAAGATCAGATTAATGAAAATGATAAAAAACTTTATTAAAATCAAACAAGAAAGACTCATTAATTTGCTACCGAAGAATATCACATAAAATTAAAACATTTTATTTAAATGGCCATTTTTATCATGAATTTGTTATTCTTTTAGAAAAAAAAACAAAAAAACAACTTCATGAAAGTAGAGTCCAGATTTTAAAAATGAACAAGAGCTGTCAGTTTGTTTTATTGTTTTTCTGTATATATTTTCCAGACAAGACTATTCTTTGAAGGCTTTACTGTGTCGAACGAATGCTGAGACTTTACCTAAATGGCAAAAACCTGAAAAAGGTGATAGCGCATCTTGGAAAAAGCATTTAAGCTCTCTGTTATACGTCAAAGCCTGTCTCGTTTACTCTATTCTTATTGAACGTGAGATACAAAATGGCAGGTAACTCGTCAATAAATTTTTTATTACAGATACATTAATTCCCTGTAGGAAAGAAAATTTGAATATGACATTGTATATTTAGATAACCAAAAAATAAATATATGAGCTTTATTATTTTTTTAACAGATTTCGCCTTGCCCTAAAACACATCGCTGGTTTGTTGAAATGCTGCCCTGAGAACGAAGCCCTCGCTGGGTTGATGCTCCAGAAAGGCGGAGATTGTCTCTACTCCCTCTGCAGAGAGAAGCCTGAGTCTTCCGATGCACAGGACGATTACCCTGAAGTCCATCGGCCTCCTCCGTTCCCACATCAACATGGTATGCCTCGATATACTTAATAAATTAATAATTTTTTCTTAAACCTTGTAAAATTTTTTGTGTGGACTAAAATTCTTCCTTAACTAATCTAAAATTATATTCAAGAGTGTTTATGTGAAGAACCTTTTTTTAAATAGGCAAAAAATACGATTTTCTGAGGGAAGTCCCGATGCCGAGTGAGCCCGATGCTGATTTGAAAATAATTTTTTAAGGAGGCTTTGATTGGTCCCTTTTTGATTAATTTTTTTGGTCCTCTTTCAATCCATTTCAAAATTGAAACCCATTTTTTTATCTTTATTACAAGAAAGTATGAAAAAAGTTTAAATAGGAAAAAAATGAACATTTCAGAACATTATTCCTTGAAGTCGTTTTCTCAAAACTATGTTTTTTAAATCGGACGATACTCTAGTGTCTTAAATTTTCGCCCTATCAACTTCAAATTTTAACTGCAGCTTCCTAATGATATTTGCTAGTAAAGTATGTAGGAGTTTTTTTTTTTGATTCATGGAATTATAACGATTTCATGACCGATTTTGATGGATTTTTTAATAGAAAGTGAATAATTGTTCATCATTTTTGAAAAAATTAATATTTCTTAATAATCCTACGTACTTTACTACCTTCTTCTTTTGAAATAATTTTAGTTTTTCATTCTAGATTAAAAATTGCTCCCTCTAGACTATTGCCTGTGAAAAAAGAAGGTTTCCGTTCGTCAGACACAGCACCGCAATTTTTTTCCAAAGAATTGAATCTTAATTTTTTTTTTATTCTGTAACATCCCATATAAAATGTTTGATATAAAGAATTGAAAAATATGGATTTATTTGTGATTTCTAAATTCAAGAAAATGACTTTGTTTTTAGTATCGAATTATTATTGGCCCTATATATTGGCAAAAAAAAAATCTTTTTTCTTTTGGAAGATATTTTAGGAAAATATATGGACCTTTACTGGGAAAAACATAATAGTGTAATTATTTATTATAGAAACATTTGTTAAGGTTGTGGGTGTGGTTCACATGGTACTGCATACGACTCATGTAGTGAAGTACATGAGTTTTGGAGTTCTGGTGTGCTAAAGATTTTATCTTCAAGTGTCAAAACTCGGGTCCAAGGCAATGTCTATGATGTCGAGTAATTGCAGGTTTTGGTTGTCTAGACAGAGTGACGCATATTTTAGGCTAGCGATCTCTGATAAGAAAAAAAATGGAATATTTCTACACTTAATGGACAGAATAAATCCCGTAAGTTGTGAGGTGTGCTCTCTCAACTTATATGGAGTATGGTATTGGACTCACTCAGTGTTGTGAAATACCCGGGTATTTATTCTTAAGGGTAAATACCCAGGGTATTTACCAAGGGTAAATACCAAATTTCATAAATACCCGGGTATTTATTCTTAAGGGTAAATACCCGGGTATTTAAGGTATTTTACTAAACAGCGACTCAAAGTAATCAAATATTGTAAAATGTGATGGATCTCGCTAGTTTAGGGGTGTTGCAACACTAAGAAACTATTAAAACAATAATAAATTATAAAATAAGACCACTGAGAGATTAATAAATAATAAAAGGTGTTTTTTTTTACTAAACTTACCACATCCACAACTACAACTACTGACTGCACTTCTTATCATATTCATACATGTATGTAATTTTACCAAGTTTACATGTATAATATGTTGGAATATCATAAGTTTAACTTTATTTTTATAGTGTTTTATTTCATAACCTTTGAGGGCAATAAAAAGATAAGGCCTATTAACATTTATACAGAAAATAACAACTCTTCCTAATTCAAAAAACAAAGTGAAGCAATGGGATGGCCTAAATTAAACTCAGTGATAACGATAACCTAATCAAAGTCTTCGGGCTCAGAGATTTATTCATCACTTGAAATTAAGGGCTCAACATGTCTCCAGCAAGGTGTATTTTTTTAACACCAAATTGAATGCATGTCTCCAATTTAGTTAGAACAAGTTTTCCCTCAGTTTTTTGAATAAGAGATTCTGGGATTTCTTGTTTAAGAGTTTTCTGTAGATTCTGAAATTTCATATGAACTGTGTGGATCAACGGGCCATTTAACTGAATGGTAGTGATAAGTTCAACAATTGGATCAAGGATGTTAACTAGTTTCACAAATCGGACCCAAAACACTCTCATCAAAAAGCTGCCTTTTCATTTCTGGTGAGATTTCCGCTTTCTGCAATATTGCTATTACTGTATGAGCACCATTTAAACTAATATTAACAAGAGTCAAAAACCACTTAATATGGTTTTAACGATTATAATAAACATTAAAAGCCTGTTTTTGACCCCTGATAAATGTTTCATTTTTTCTAACAAGTATAATTTTTTTAAATTTAAATCAGTCCTTAATAATTGAATAGGCTCCATTAAAACTTGTTTAAAATTAATTAACCTTCTCCAATGTAAAAGTAATCATCAAAATTCATCGATATACATTAAGTTGTAAATACCCATAAATACCCGGACCAACTTTTAACTTTCTTTTAAATATTACTGGGTAAGTATTATTGTTTATTTGCTTTTTATGATCAAATAGGTGAGTTTCAGCCCTTGTTAGCACCAAAAACTGGAAGAATACTCTCGAAGAAGTTGTATAAAGTTCAAAAATTGAAAATACCCACTTTTTGGGTATTTACCTTCCGTGTGGGTAAATACCCAATTTGAGCGGTATTTGATGGATGACGTAACTCATATTTTACAGTTGACAGGAATGTCTTCATAGGGTTATTCTCGAAGCTTATCAAGAGCTCTTTGCCAGCTTTCAATCAATCGCTGAAATACGGGGGTTATTTTTTCTGATTTTGCATTGAAGAGTCATCTGCCCAAAGGATGACCGTTATTTTTCTGATACCCTGTACATGACATCTAATAATAAGGAGGATGTCTTAGAGTCACCGAATGCCGTTAATGTATATTAATATGGCTTCAAAACAAGTAATGTATCAGGATCTGGAGAGGAGCAAGGAGAAAAATGGTATTAAATTACATGTCTGCCTCGGAAGAACCCCCTCATTATTTTAGGCAAAGGTTTACACCACTTTTTTTTTTTTTTTTTTTTTTTTTTTTTTTTTTTTTTTTTTTTTTTTTTTTTTTTTTGGGACGCATGAACTAAATAAGGAGGGGATTAGTTGGAGAAGAATAAATATCTTGGCTGACAGCCAGGTAGCTTGTAAGGCTTTAGAATGCCTTGAGATCAACTCAAGAATTGTTAAAGAGTTCGAGATGAAGCTAAACGAACTAGCACGGAATAATAAAGTTGTCCTGTGACCAGGACAACGATGTACCCTGAGCAAATTGGCAGGATTGGGCCCGGAAGTGACTCCTATAGGCCCAATGTTTGTCGGATTGTCTTAGCCTATGTTAAAGAGGCAATTGTAACAAAAGCTAAAGAAGCAATTTGGAAAACTTCGGGGGAGACAAAAAATTCCCCATAGACCTCAGAAGTTAAGGCAATAAGGAAATTTTCTTGGGTGTGGCCAGAATGGACTTGAGAGAAATTGTGGCGACTACTCTGAATATTGTGGCTATTGTACCCTGAATAAGCACATGCATACTATGAAAATGAGGTCATCACCAGTGTACAGATGGTGTTGGATGATACACGCAAGCATGTTACATTTAAATGTGTAGCATTGGAAAAACGATTCCTACATTTTGGAAGCCTTAGTGAATCAGGTCAACTGAAGTCAGAAAATACCTGAAGTTCATCAGGAGTTTAAGGTAAGGTTGAACATTTTAGGGCTTGCACAATAGGACAAAAGACCCCGTACTGCAGGGATGAGTCATGATCTGATCTAATCTTGGGTTAATTGATATCCTGGGTTACGTTTCCTTTTCATCCTCCACAAGTAGATAATCTGTGTTATTAGTTCAAGTTTACATATCAGCTTTCTTCCTAAAACTTAATTTTCCACTAAATATTCTATGTATTTTTAATTGTGAACTTTTATTTTTGTTTGTTTTAGAATTGGATCTGATACCAAAGGAATACAACAGCCCTCTCTCGATTATTTCTGCTTGCATCGCATGCTACAAGAGGTCTCATGAATTAAGCCCCAACACAGAGACTATCAAACGCCTAGGCAGTGCTTACAATGAACTTGGAAATGCTTACAATAATTTAGCTGCAGGTAACTTCAAATACAAGGTATTCTTATGAATACTATTGATTTCACAAATATAATACATTATTATTTACTGTTTCAGAAATGCTGAAGGGAGATGAGCACATTAGCGATTCTGTTAAGGTACATATCAGTGTTTGAAGAAGCTATGCAAATATTTGAACTATTATTGTCCTAAATACAGTAAAACCTCGTTAACCCGGACTTCTTTATATATTATTATATATTCCCGGATCTCCGGATAACCTGGATCAGTTTTAAAAATGAAATGAAGATTTGTTTTACAGACGATAAATGGCTATTCTCAGTAGGTAAATTATGCGAGTTTTCCTAGGTTAATGTACTCGAGTTTTCCTACGGTCGAAGTACAGTATCGTTTTGCTGTTTATTTTGTTAGTCGTCCGCGATTTAGATAAAACATAAAAACATTGTTGTGATTATGGAAAAAAGGATTGAATCATTGACAAAAACTGACAAAGGAGAATCGTTAAAGAGTTTGGAATAGTTTGGAACATCGACCGTATCTGATTGGAGAAAGAACAGAAAACACGCTGAGGATTATTGTTTTAAAATGATTTCTAAGGGCAGTTTATAGTGGTTATGACCCACCTACGCAGAAGCAGTAGCAAACATTGAGAAATTGAAGGTGTATTTCGGGAGTCAAGCCAAAACATTGCCAAATGAACTTCTAATTTTAAAGTGGTCGTGAGATCGGGCTGCCCATATGTGATACACTTAACTGAGACAGCAGAAGCTCACTGCCTTTTTTTTACTAATCTGTGACTATATTGAGCACAGTGCAACAACATAGGCTATTACAGTACATACAGTGTATGTGTTTTAGGTGAAGGTGTGTGGATAATAATTTCTAAACTCCATTGAAAATATTTCGGTGATTTATATGTTATTTTTTTTTTTTTTTTTTTTTTTTTTTTTTTTTTTTTTTCAGTTGTTCTCCAGATAACCTGGATTTTCGTTAACTCGGATCGGCCCTGGTCCCAGTTGATCCGGGTAAACGAGGTTTTACTGTAGTTTCAATTTTTGAATATTTTAGCATCAACCATATTCATGTTTTGTCTTGTTTTTTAAAAAGCTCTATTTCATTTTTTTTTTTTTTTTTTTGTGGATAGTTTGCTCATTGCATAATGGAAGCAGAAAGCCTTCTTCAAGAAGGGCTTAAAGTGCTACAGTCAATTGGGGATAATATTAACACTGCACTTGTGATGTGTAATATCGGGCGTCTTTGGAGGCTGAAGGCGCATTCTGGATACAGTCTCGGCTCGGCCTTCGACCACTACCAGAAAAGCGTATATGCTAAGGTATGGCTTATTTTATATAATAGCTTATAGGTGGCTATATTTTATATAATAGCTTAGGTGGTGCCAATGCTCCTAGCAGTCGAAGCACCAAAAAAAAAAAAAAAAAATAGCTTAAGGCTGCATTCGGAAGAAATAGTTGTTCAATTATGATTTATAAATACATTTTTATTTTTCTACAAACACCCCTTCATCCATTACATCTAATAAAAACATCTCCTGCATAAGTAAATTTATTTCTGAATTAAATTTTTTCCAAATAAGCAGTTTTAATACAATTTTTGAAATCCTCATTAACGACATCGTTGTCACTGACTTTTGCCTAACTGAAATCACTGATCAAATATCTAGGAGTCGGTATAATGTCTATTGAAAATGATCACTGTGCATACAATAACATGTAAAACACAAAAAGACCCTTCAGAAATGCGAGGGGACTGGACCAGGTAGCGGAGGAAAACCCGCATTCAATAGGCTCAAACTACATTGTTATATATCTCTAGCCGATATCGAAGAGGTAATAGAACGTGCAAAAATGATTGCTAAATATTGCAAAAAGCTGTCACATCGGTGACTTTAAGACCCAAAGCAATGAAATGGTATTGTCGATAAAGTTGACTACAAGTCGATGATGATCACCGGCTTATGATCACAAAAGTGGCTTACAGTCTCCAAAGGCTTAAAGTGATCCCTAACCTTTCAATTTCTTGGGTGATATCATTAAGCTTGAGAAAAATTCTGCATAGCCTTGGCTTATCATAAGAATTAATTTTCCAGACTGCTAGTCTGTGATAAAGTCTAACAAACATACTAATAATTTAGATAATATGGTGGGTAGAATTCAAAAGATGGGTAGAACCATTCAAATTATAAATATCTTATATATACATTTTTTATTATTTGGTTATAAACTTATTTTTTAATATTAATTTCATTTGGTGGGCCTCTTTAACTCTTACAAGACGGCAATTGGCATGACCTTAGATGTTCATGTTGCGGAGCCCGTTTCACCTTCCTGGTTCCACAGGACGGCATTAAATAGCTGAGTCTTCACCGCCATCTCTTCTCATTTCTCCTGATTCGCTTTCATTATTTATTTCTTTAAAATGTTTTACTTACCATTTTCTTATTCTGGGCTTTGAGTCAGACAATGGAAGGCTTAAAACCTTTTTTTTAATTAATTTTAAATTTTATTTTTATTTTTATTAAAATGTTTGAAATTCTTTTTTTAAAAATAATATCATCAAATATCATGTTGTTGGTATAATATATACGGAACATGATCTCTATGTATACAACAACTGGTAAAACACAAATAAGGTCCTTCAGACGGAGCCTAACTATGCTAAGGGACCGACCAGGGAGTAGCAGAGGGAAATCCCCATTCAATTGATTCAAACTGGAGTGTTAATAAGCTGTAGCAGATACAAGAGTGACTGGAGCTTAAGAAACGTTCCGCTAGATATTGTAAAAAGCTGTTACAGCGGTGGCATTAGTCTCGAAACGACGAAGTGATCTTGTCATGAACGTGGCCCTCAGTCTTGAATGTGTTAACTGATTCGTGAATATGTATAATAGATTACCATTCAGCTTAAATAAATGTTAAATTATATGACATTGAAGTTTTCAGTGAGTTTAATTTATTTATTCATTGTTTTTTCAGGCTGTTGAAAGTTATAATGAGGCTTTAGAGATGATTGGATCAAGGAAAGTGCAAGCATATATTTGGGATTCGATTGCTTGGGAACTTTCAACTACACTATATATGATGGCCACACATTATCAAGAGAATCCTCTAGCTGAGGTATTTATTTTGTGGATTTGAATATTAAAATAATGTTTTTAAAAACACCACAAATGTTTGACTAAAACTGAAGTGAAGTTCACTGTTTGACTGAAGTTGAAACACAGTTTAAGTGTGTTTTGGCCCTTTCCAGGTAAAACTTTAATGAGATAAGAGATAAAAGAAAACTTTTTGCAGTGCCTTTGCTCTTCTGAAGTGTAATTTGAATTTCACTTATTCTGTAACTCTAAAATGTTTAAATGGTGAGTGGTGTGGTAGTGTAGGGTGGGATAGCCCCCCCCCCATTCCTTTTGATTAACATCATTAAATGGGGCATATTGTTATACTTGGTATTAGTGATTGGTGATTCTCCAATATGAATTGATATTTTGAATCGATTTGAATCGAAATGAAAAGATCGATCCACAAAAATGATCGGCGAGTTCAGATTGGTTCAAAAGATCGATCTTCTGGGCTCAGAAAATCTATCTACGATATGGATCGATTTCACATTTACTTACAAAATTCACATTCCATTTCAATTCAAATTGATTCACATTTAAAAATCGCCCAAAAATACTATGAATCAACCTGCAGCATAATTAGTTTCTATCTTCTTACCTGCAGAATGGTAATCCAACTTTCTTCAATTGTGCTCTTGTACAATTGGAACATCCAAATGCCGAACAGGTAGGCATTGTGCACTCAATAGTTAATCCAAATTAAAATTATTATAATAGTCAACCACCAAAAACAAAGTAAAAGTTTTTGAGAGATGTCGCCAACCAACATGGCTGCCATCGGGTTAGTTTATGTGACAGGTTTTTTCCAAAACATCCCCTCCTTTCCTTTCATAACTTCTTGATGATAACAGTCTATGACTTGGGAAAAACGTAACCGTAAAGCCTGATTAAAATTTGACACGATTCTAGATAGATCGATTCATTAAAAGATAGTCTCTTGGAGATCGATTCATTAAAAGATCGGATGCTGTAGATCGATTCTTTAAATAAATCGGCCCTTGTAGATTGATTCTTTAAAAACATCAGCCCTTGGAGATCGATTAAAAAAATCGATATATTGTGTTAAAAAGATCTATTCAGATCGCCCATCTCTACCTGGCATCGTTATAAATGGAATTGGCTGTATTTTGTTTACATAGCTGCAATGGCTAAAACTTTATTATAACCCTTTAATTAGATTCCCCGCTGATTTGAATCAATGTTTTTTTATTTTTTCTCAGGGTGAAGAAGCTGAAAGAGAAGCGATTGAGTTGCTACATAAAGCACTACAGCAATGCGACCTGACAAACGACACTCCCAAGCTTCCACTCTACCAATTCAGGGCTGCATCCCTCCATTACAGGATAGCGTCTCTTTGCCATAATTCAATAAGGTTTCTACTTATTCATCAATAATAAGTAGAATTTTTTAATTTATTGTAAGGTCCCATATTCCCTTGGACTTGGTTAAGTGAATAAAGATGAGAGAAAAGGCTAGCTCTCCATCAATGGGGATGTGGGAACAACAAATCCGCCAACGTTGCATCTGGGTTGCAGGAAATGCACGTGGCTGATACGTAAGGTAAAGACCTGACGTTCTGAGTTCTGAGGTAAAACTCGTCAGAAGCCACGAGCTAGGGCAAAGGGGGAGGGTAAAATGGTATACAGGGCGGGCTTACCTCTGACTGGGTCGAGTCCACGCCCATTCCTGAGATCTCGGCCTGAGATGGCGATGAGAGTTAGTTCATCTCCAAATATTCTCTAACATCCCCGAAACGGGAATAGTTGATAACACTAACTAGCCGTCTCTCTTTCACTCAACCTTTTCTCTCATCTTAGTGATGGTTTATGATATTTATGTATGTAACCATAACCTAAATAAATAAGAAACAAAAAATATATATACACAGTAGCAAGTCGATTATCCGAATGTCAATTATCCGTATCGACTCCCTAAAGTGTGAATGGGTGGTAAAACAAAGATGCCTACGATGCGACGACAGACGATGATGAGGTGCCAAAGCACAGTTTTTTCAGTTTGTTTTAGGTCTTTGATTTATTTTTATTGTGGTCTATGTCACAATGGCATTTTTGCTGTTGAACTAAGGTAAAACACGTACCAATAGTTCGTTTTTATATCTCATCTAGAGGTAAAGATAAGTAATTTTTTAGTTTGTATACATTTTTTCAGTAATGTATTAATTAATTTGTTGCGGGATCGATTCCCACTTTGGAAAAAATACAAGGCATCAGCCCTATCCTGGCTAGAAAAGGGTGGTGACCTATAGCTAACCCGTCCAAAAATTCTCAGTATATTATAATGGACATTAAAATTTGAATAAATAAATAATAAATTAGTGTTGAAAGTACTTTGGAACATTAATAAATAATATTTTAAAACGTAATATTATCGTTTCTTTTTTATTACAATTACATTTCCAATTATCCGAATTTTCAATTATCCTAAGTACCCCTGGTCCCAATTAAGTTGGATATGACATTCTACTGTATTAAAAAATGAAATGTTAAGCAAAGTTTATTTTTAATTACAGGTCTTATTATCATTGTAATATTCATCTTATAATCTTGATTTTTATAGAAAAAATGAGTTTGACGAAGTTAAGAAGAAAAACAGACGTGCACTTTGTGACTTACACTACAGCAAAGCCTTTGAAATATACAGCCTCCTTAAAAATCCTGTTGAACTCTTAAGAATTCAATTGGAGAGGTTGTCTTTGTCTGAATACTTTGCAAATGGTGAGTCGAATTCCTTTATACGTTAACAATGTGCGTATGATAATTTTTTCTTAATATCACTCAGCTAATATTTTAAATTTGAATGACAATTTTTATTTTAATATTTCAGAATCAAAAACGAATAATAAGAAGATTAAGTACCTTGAAGAGGCTATTGGTTACATAAAGGAAAGCCGGAAAGCTTTTGTTCTTTACGAGAAGGCTAATAAGAAGCCAGGTGAGGTCATTACACAGACACTTAATAGGTTGATACAAGTCTGCTCCTCAGGAGCTGTGTGAACCAAGCAGTAAGGTGGCGATTACAATAAACAAAATTGTGGTTGCACTTATGAAAGTATAAGGGAATGTGAATTATAGGGAATATGAATTATGGGGGATATGAATTACGGGGAATATGAATTATGGGGAATATGAATTATGGCGGATATGAATTACAGGGAATATGAATTATGGGGTATGTGAATTATAGGGAATATGAATTACTTGGAATATGAATTATGGGGGATATGAATTACGGGGAATATGAATTATGGGGGATATGAATTACAGGGAATATGAATTATAGGGAATGTGAATTATAGGGAATATGAATTATGGGGAATATGAATTATGCGGAATATGAATTATGGGGGATATGAATTACGGGGAATACGAATTATGGGGGATATGAATTACAGGGAATATGAATTATGGTGAATGTGAATTATAGGGAATATGAATTACTTGGAATATGAATTATGGAGAATATGAATTACGGGGAATATGAATTATGGGGGATATGAATTACAGGGAATATGAATTATGGGGGATATGAATTACAGGGAATATGAATTATGGGGAATGTGAATTATAGGGAATGTGAATTATAGGGAATATGAATTACTTGGAATATAAATTATGGGGAATATGAATTACGGGGAATATGAATTATGGGGGATATGAATTACAGGGAATATGAATTATAAGGAATGTGAATTATAGGGAATATGAATTACTTGGAATATGAATTATGGGGGATATGAATTACAGGGAATATGAATTATGGGGAATGTGAATTATAGGGAATATGAATTACTTGGAATATGATTTATGAAGGAATTATGGATGAATATGACTTATGGGGAGGTTTTGAATTAAGGGGGATAAGGCTTATGAGGGAATAAGAAATATGGAGACTTATGAATTATGCGGGAGTATGAATTATGTCGGACTATGAATTATGGGGAGGATATGATTTATGAGGGACTATGAATTATGGGGAGGATATGATTTATGAGGGAACATGAATTATGGGGAGGATATGATTTATGAGGGACTATGAATTATGGGGAGGATATGATTTATGAGGGAATATGAATTATGGGGAGGATATGATTTATGAGGGAATATGAATTATGGGGAGGATATGATTTATGAGGGACTATGAATTATGGGGAGGATATGATTTATGAGGGAATATGAATTATGGGGAGGATATGATTTATGAGGGAATATGAATTATGGGGAGGATATGATTTATGAGGGACTATGAATTATGGGGAGGATATGATTTATGAGGGACTATGAATTATGGGGAGGATATGATTTATGAGGGAGTATGAATTATGCAGGAATATGAGTTATGGTGGATATGGATTAAGGGGGAATATGAATTATGGGTGATATGAATTATGGGTGATATGAATTATGAGAGTATGTGAATTATGGGGGAATTTGAATTTGAAGTAAAAATGTATGTCTCCCCCAATCCCTGTCTCCCCATGCCAGTATCCTTGCAACTCAACCTCATATTCCCCCATAATTCAAATTCCTTCATAATTTAAATCCCCCATAATTCACATTCCCCCTTATTTCATATACCCCCATAATTCACATTCCCCCTTAATTCATATACCCCTATAATTCTTATTCCTCCATAATTAATTTTCACCCTTAATTCATATTCACCCATAACTCTTATTCCCCCATATAAGACTTATTGGCGAATATGAATTATGAGGGAATGTGAATTATGGGGGTATATGAGGCTGAGTTATAGGGAGGCTGGGATGGGGAGACGGGGATTGAGTGAGACATAACTTTTTACTTAAATTTGATTTAAGAAGATTTTAACAAATTATTTAAAAAATTTTACTTGAAATCAAACTCAATTGTTGAAAATTCCTTTAGAATATGCCAACACAACGATATTCAAAATGGATGAAAAGCGCTCAGCTAAAATCTTGCTGAAACATTTCACAAGAGACTTTAGCCACTTAGGTCAGATTTGGGTTAAGAAAGCGACAATCAGTGTTGACATCCTGGCTTATTATCTGCTCGTGCACAACTCAAAAAACTAGATAGCCTTTTTAAAGGAGAAGGCATTATGATGATTCAGCATGAACGCCCTCCATCTATGTAGATACATCGAGGTAAATCGCGAGGAAGCGCTCATCGAGGTAGCGAAGTGCTCATCTTCACAATGAACGTAGCCTTAGACCACTTGACCTCATTTATGAGAGTAGTTTGTCAATGCTTAATTAGTATGTGTTTATTGGCTTGTTTTCAGGCCGTAAGGGAAAGCCTACTTCTAGTGAACTGGATACCAACGAGAGCGCTGATGAAATCATTGGGCTGATGGAGGAACGTCTTCAACACATCATCAAATCCCTCATTAAGCTCTATTTGTCTTCACCTAAGTAAGTTTTAATTCAAAACTATTTGGGGGGGGGGGGGGGTTGAAACTAGACAAAAAATGTAGTTCAACACCACCATTCACACATTTCTATCTCACTCCGTTCCAGACATATGCCGGTCTATAGGTTCTTTAAAAAACAAAACATGTTCTTTGTAGTACAGCTCCAATTTTCTCTGTTTGTACAACTTTTTTCTTGAACTACAGTTTTTGTCTGGTTTCACCCCCTTAAGTATTGTCATTAACTTGCGATAAACCCTATATACGACTGAGTTCATAATTACAATCAATTAATCCTCCAGATCTTTTGAAAATTTTACATGATTTATTTGGATTTATTTAAATTTCTAGGTCCATTATTATTAACTGAGAATTTTAGAACGGGTTATCTATAGGTTACCATCCTTTTCTAGCCAGGATAGGGCTGATGCCTTTTCTTTTTTCTAAAGAAAAGCCACCACCCCATTGTGGGAATCAAACCCTTGGCACGGAGTGTTATTTGGATTTTTAAATGTAAAAAATTATTTGGTCCTCTGTAGTTATTGAGTTGTCATTATTTCTTATGGGATATCAACAACCGGGCAATTAGCACTGGGCTATCTACAGGTTGCCACCCTTTTATATTGCCAACAGCACGCTTACGATCACCCATTGAGGTACTGGCCACGCCCAATGTTGCTTAATATCGGTGACAAAAATGAACTATTCATTGTGGCTATGGCCGTTGGCGAGTTGTCATTTATTTTATTTATTTACGGTCCACCAAAAACTGGGCTATTAGCGCCGACATCCATGGTGCAGCCGGGAATTTTCTCAACAGGCCCTGAAATGAGAAAAATCCCTGCGTCAGGTAGGACTCGAACTTCTATTTCTTGCATGAGTATTAAAGGCGGTTGCCACTAGACCACGAGAAGAACCGAGGGTTGTCATTATTATCTCACATTTGGATATCCTCAGTTGCAGCAATAAGTGTTCATCCTTTGATTTTTTATTTAAATAATTAAAATGTATTAACCATTTTACGGGCACATTTTGCTAGCTATGTTGGATTTTTTAAAATTTATATTTGGTAGTCTGGGGGGCATCCATTTACTAAATATGAACCCAGGTTGTTAAAAAAAAAATTGTATCCACAAATACTGGGTTGGCCGCTTGAGCGGCCCTTGCCCATTCCAGGCATCGAGAATCCCCGATATGCAATGCCCGTGATACGTCGTAAAGCCGATTCCAAGTCGCAAAGATCCCGAAAATGAAAATGGTTCATTTGATGGCGTTACCCTAAGATTGGCAGGCTTTAAGAAAAAAAAAAAAAAAAAAAAAAAATTATAATAATAGTATAATGCTAGCCCACAATATCATTTGAAACAGAATTGAGAAAAACATTTCATTAGCAATGCCAAAAAAAGTATTTTTTCCTTCCTTTCTGACAAGAGTAAGGTACTTATGAGACGGATCAACGAATAACATGTAAGCGATATACTCATTCCAATTAAAATCAATTAATTCCTAATCTAGAATGTATGAAAGAATTATTACATACTTTGAAATGATTTCCGAATATGATGAGTGATCCAGAGAGCCAATAATGCACGGCCAACACTGACACAAGATGAGTGCGGGAATGGGCAAGGACCGCTATAGCGGTCAACTTCGTCATATATCGGCTCCTCGGGCCCAAGACCTCCAAATTCTATTTTTTGGCATACTCCGGCATCTAGCATGAAGCATTGGAACCATTTCCGCCTCACTCGCGTCATTTTTTAATTTCAGCGAGCAGTGGCCGCTCAAGCGGCCCTTGCCCGTTAAGGAGTTAATATTAGTTTGTATTATTATTTTGTTCTAGGTACAGCTCGAAGGCTACAAATTACAAGGAGATATACCTGGTTGTGTTAAGAAAAGAAAAAGATGCTTCATTGTCTTCTCATTTCATTAAAGTCATTGATAGACTATTAGAAGAATTCAAAAACTAATTTATCATTGTAGCTTTAGACATTAGGAAGTTTTATATATATTGTTATTTATATCACTAAGTTATATTTTGACATTTTTATACTCTACAAGACTGTTTTTCTAGGGAGAAGTAGATCGTTAAATGTGTATATTTTTTATATATTTTTATAAAATCAGTATTCAATTAATGATTGGTACCGTTATTTTTGTTGGAAACTGTAAGGAATGTTATGTTTTAAGATGGAAGGTGCCCTTTGCTTCTCACTGTGCCTGTCCAGAACATTTTTTCCTTGAAGAACTGATTTTTCTTTGAGATCTAAAAATAATAAGTCCTTCAACCTTGTAGTTAATCTTGAATCTCTGGGCATTCTTCCAATCTTTTTGTACAATTATACCAGTATCTTGGTTCGTATCATGTAATATTTTTGTTACTGAATTTGAAGGTTATTTTTTAGATGTTAAAAGCTCTTGAAGAAGTCAAGTAAGTATGTTTTTTAATGTTTTTTTTTTAATTAATATTGTGTTTATATATGTATTGCTGAATGTATTTAGCGTTGTTTTGTATTTTTGTCTTAATGATTGTTAATTCTAACAAGATTTATTAAGTTCGTAGTTTCTGAAAGTAGCTAATACGTCAACTTGAGGTAAACATGACGATTTTGTGATTATTGCCTGGTCATTTTTATTTTTAACTTCATCTTTTCTATGTTGCTTTAAATCTTAACCGGCTGCCTAAGTCTGTATTATGTTTTACTGGTTTTAATTTTTGTGTTAAAAGAAATAATAATAATAATAAAATTAGAAAAAAAAGCATATTACTTTTAATAGCTAAAGTTTTTTTTACACTTACATTGTGCAAATAGCAAAATTTGTGGTGCACTTATAAAATTAAATAAATAATTTTATGTAGTAATGTTTTGTAATGAGGAAAAAGGTTGTTCTTTTTATCCTGGTACTTTTGTAAACTGGTGCTCTTTTCAATAGTGGACATATAATACCCTATAATTTTTATGACACGAATCTATTTTCTAGATTCTGTTTTTTTCCAAAAGTTTCTCCAATAAAAAATTGAACTAATAAAAATAATCATTATTAATAATTAATTTTGATAATGATTTTAAAAATGATCAAATATACATTTCATTTTCATTTACTTGAATTCATCCATTCATTCATGTTTTCCGGTAGTGGGGTTGCTTAATTCCAGAAGGTGAAACAAAATTCAGTCTTCCCACAAATTTTCTTTATTTTGCACTAGGGCTTTCAACACAAATGTGCCATCATCAGGTGCTAACAACAAATAGAAACATGCATTATTATTGTTGGACTCAAAAATTAGTAATTTTTTTTTGTGGGCTTTTAGTACAGTAAAAGGACAGTAATTAATAATTAGAATTTATAAAGCTAACGGTGATAGTATAAATTGGAACATAACTTTATATATATATATATATATATATATATATATATATATATATATATATATATATATATATATATGCAACTTTGGCTATATGCACAATGTAAGTGTGCAAAAACATTAGCCATAAAAAGAAATAAAATGTTTTCTTTTCTTTCTTTTTTTCTAATTTCGGATTATTATTTCTTTTAACATAAAAATTATTTGTATTATGTTATATATATATATATATATATATATATATATATATATATATATATATATATATATATATATATATATATATATATATATATTATTATTATTATTATTAGCACTGCTATCAACATTTTTCTTCTATTAATCCATAGATTGCCGTGGCACAGAACTCGCCCTTTGTGTATGGCTCATGTATTTTATACATAAGTAATTTCTCATGATTATAAATTCTTCTGTTTTCAAATCCAGAGCCGCAACATACATGGAGCTAATACAATTTTTTTTTTTTTTAGAAATTAATTCACATATGATTTTGTGTATACTTCTTCCAAAGCCAAAATACTTACGATAATATAAAAAAAAAAAAAATACAGTGTCACAGAGTAACTTTACCCTTAGTAAAGGGTTTATATTTTTAATTCTATAGGGCGTAAGCCTTTTATAACTTGTGAAATTATATTTCAAGACAAAAATATTCAATTTTAAGCATATACCATAGTTTATCATTTAATGTTAACAATGAACATTGGTTAGTACATATTCCTTAACTTTTTCAGTTGTTCATTAAATAATTATATTTTGCTTCTGTTCTTCATCGAATTCGTTAGGTTTTGTTCTTTTGTTCGAAATGTAAATGTTGTTTTGATGTTTCTAGGTAATTACTCGTTATATTTTCTATTATTTTGACTTTTGTGGATTACCGAGGTTGTTTTATGGGCATTATTCAACGATTAATAATGCCCTTTGATATAATTTGATAATTTACTAAATGATGTCAGCTCTTGCAGATTTCTGAAGACGTGTCTATGTGTTTTTTGTACACTCCTACAGAGCTGGGGTAAATTACATATGTTATAATGTTTTCATAATTTTTATTGTTAAAAAAACCTTGTTCATTTTACAATTAATTTTTTAGTATTTTAGATTCATAGAACAACAAATGTACCATTGTATAATTGTATATTCATTTGTATATTTTTCTTTTATTTAAACAATGTAATACCTCTTCATTTTCTGTGATCATTACGAATAATTTAGTTCCTTATTCCAAATAAAGATTCAATATTTTGTCTTTTATTATCATTGATTGTATTAACCTAGAACGTATGAATATTTTGGCATTACTCTCATTTATTCGCGTTTTTCGGTCATTTATTTTTACAATGAGCGTCCAGGAATTAAACATCTTCCTACAGTACCTTCTACTCCATGGTCATGGCAGTACACCAGATCCCCACGTTGAAGAAGTGAATTTCAATCCTGCTTGTGCCAGTAGAAGTGTTTTTAGCGATGGATTCACCTTCCACTCGGCACAATTTTCTAACCGTTTTCGAGATATTTTAGAAAATATACAAAAATCCCAATTGTCTATTGATACATTTTTTTTTTTTTTTAAATACTACCTTAACTCAGGGAGTCTACTGCACGAAATGGAAAATAGGGCACGGAAATCACTAAAAAGTCATGAATTTTGAAACCAGAATGAAATTTCAGTTCTTACCAGAGTGTAACGTAATCCCGGTACTTCAGGGCATTCGTAATTGTCGCCGTTTTGTATTAGTCATCAATTAGTCATTTTTTAAATATGCGCAGTTATAAATATTGCAATTCTATAGGGCCAATTTCAAGCCAATAGTTAAGGTTTTTTCATTTTGATTGAAATTATTTTCTTTTTAATGTGCATGAAATTTGCTTTTCAAATCATTAAAATGTAACGAAAAAGTCCTGAAATTGGCTTTCACAAAAGTAGTAGACACCCAAATGTAACCAAAATTTAAATTCTTAGTTTAGATGAATTTCAAACATGCTGAAAATATTTCAATTGAACCCAACCATTCTTCTAAGAACCAAATTTCATCAAAATATCGGACTATTTTTGGGGAAGCTACAGAGCGAACAGATATATATATATATATATATATATATATATATATATATATATATATATATATATATATATATATATATATGTATGTATATATAATTTGAACCACCGGTATTTTGGTCACCTATGGGGTCTGAAACATGCAACACAGTTCAGTTGTGCGGGAGTAGTATTTAACAGCGCCTTACTATGGCTATTGACATGTACTCGCATGGACCTCAGCTATTATTTACCTGCAAATGTCTTGCATTTATCAGGCTGTACCGCATGAAATGTCAGTTTTGTTTACTTTGCGATTTAATCCTTTCCCTTTTTTATTTCATTATTTACAAACATCATTGTTATTCATATAGAATTAAAGCTCTTTTATTCCTATTATTTAATCAGTAACTTGCGTACTGTGTGGTGAGAACGATCCTCTGAGAAAAAAATAAAACTTAAATTATGACCAACGGAAATCCGTATTATTTTTCGTTATGAATTTAAGCTCGATCATAGCGCTGCTGAGGTGTGTATGAACATTAACACGACGTTCGGGGAGGGAACGGTGAATGAACGAACTGTCTACGGTAGTTTTCCAGGTTTCGAAGTGGAAATTTTGACCTTGACAGCGAGGAAGGCCAGAAACCAAGCTTGACAATGACCACCTGAATGAAAGGGTTGGAGCTTGTCCCTCAAAGAGCACTAGGGAATATGCCAAAGAACTCGGAGTAGGAGCCATGACAGTTTCAGGACATTTGAAGGAAATCGGGAAGTCCAAAACTGACATTTCATACGGTACAGCCTGATATTAAAAACTAAGGCGAACCGAGAAAAAAACAAAACAATTAAAAACGAAGGTAAACAGATAAAAAAAGAGGAGTAGATACAATTATTAGTTTGTTTTGATCATTCGTGAATAATTATAAATATCTTTTCCATTTTCTTATCTTGTTTTACTCCTACTAGAAGCAATAATAAAATAACAAGAAATAAAAACAGACAAAAAGAACAGTTCAAATAAACGAAAGTTTTATGCACTTATTTCTCCGATTGACATCGCTTAATCAAAACTTTCTTTAGAGTCTTTTTTGTAGAGCATTTAGTAAGCTTTCTAATGGTAACCTTCCGCTTACCTAGATTCTCAACCGTTTTCGAGATATTAATGAAAGTATACGAAGTTCCCAAAACTTTTCATGTCTGTTAATAAAATATTTTATCCTAACCCTTCCTTATCTCCAAACGTAACCAAAATTTTAACATATTAGTTTTGACGAAATTCGAAGATGCAGAAAATGTTTGAACTGAATCCCATGATTTTAAGTACCCAAACCAAAAACGTTATTCAACAACTATTTTTCCAATTTTCTCGAAAACGGTTAAAGCTATCGCCTTAAAAATGGTTTCATTCGTTTTCCTAGGCCCAGAAGCTTATAAAACGAGTACTTGCAAGCATATGAAGTAAGCGGACGATTTTTTTTCGCGCGACGTTCGCTCCAAAAACCATGTTCCGGTGGGCGGATTCTGCTGGTTAACGAACTTCACCTTTCAAATTAGACGAAAGATTTTTGTACCAAATTTCATCAAAATTCGTCTGGGACCTAGAGAGCGAACAGACAAATATATATATATATATATATATATATATATATATATATATATATATATATATATATATATATATATATATACATATATGTATACAAATTTCAACCACCGTCATTTTCCGTCTCTAGGGGTTCTGAAACGCAACATTTTCTAGTCGGCACTTCCGGATTGTTTCATGAGATCAACCTTATAATCGGGGTTCCTCCCAATGAAGGGAGGGAGGAACCGCGCTAAAAGGAAAGATATCTTTTAAACATTCTGCCGTGTGCAACCTCAATAGTTTAGAGTCCTTCGGAAAGTGCTAAAAAATAATCTAAAAGATATTTGGTCTGGGAAGTCCTTAATTCCTTGTGTAAATTTATTCCTTGGAGATCCTTAAGCAGGTAATTAGGTTCTAAAACAGAAGGGGGGGGGGGGCGAGATAAATTATCAGAAAAATAATGGTTTACGTTTTGCTTTCCTTTAATCTTTATTAATAGCTGTTTTTTCCCCGCGCTAAAAGAAGGTCCGCCTGCTTAGAAGCTGCTTCCTCGCTTTGTTCAGCTTATTTCGCTCTTTTTATTTCCATCCTTTATTACGGGCTTATAATTAACACTTAACCACTAGATGGAAAATGTTTTATGAAAACTCCTATCTCCGGTTTCATTATTAAAAGTCCGTCTCCTAGGAGCTGCCTAAAATTTGCAAAATACTCAGCAGGAAGGGAACCATTACAATATATTACTCAATAATCAAATATATTTTTATGAAGGTAGACATTGTCAGAGTTTGCTCATGAAATTTAAGTAAATGTCCGTCACGTAGGAGCTACATAACTAAACAATGTCTTCAGAATTTGGGTAGCATGGACTGTATTCGTGAATAATTTGCTTATAATATACTACAAGTATATAACTAAAATAAAAACACAAAAGCTTTTGAGTTTTGTTTATACATGGGTTGGTTTGTTTATACATGGTTTGGTTTGTTTATACATGGTTTGGTTTGTTTTTATATGGTTTGGTTTGTTTACACTACTTAATAAATACACAAAAAATTCAAATTTTCGTCTTTTGATCTGACGCAGGACAGGATGCAGTCCACCTAGTAGTAGAAATCAGAAGTCATATCAAAACAGAGGCGCTCCAAGCGGCAGCTTTGCCAAACTATGTTTGGCGGGCAAATTCTATTTAAACATAGGGGCAAATAACTACTTTGTGTTCGTAATAACCCACCCCCCTCCAGATAGGTCGATTTGGCTGGTTAACCAACTAGTTCAATCTTTTGATAGGGAAATACCATTACCAAGTTTTGTGGTGAAAAAAAAACAACAACAACAAAAACTCTGGTGTGTATCGTATTAACAGATATATATATATATATATATATATATATATATATATATATATATATATATATATATATGATTGGTAGGATCGATAAAGATTTGAAGAAACTTTTTAAAAATTCCGACATGGGTGCAACCTCAATAGCTGCTTTCCTTCGGTGAAATGTGCTGAAACTACATTTTTAGCGCGCTTTTCCGTGGGTAGAAAATCCGCTTATGACGACGAAATTATTATGCTAATGAGAAATGTTATCAGACCCCATAGGTCACGAAAGTATAGATGTTTTTAAGAATTGCTGGATGGTGGAAATTGATGTTCAGAATAATGAAAAAAAGTCCAAAACTTCCACAGGCATTTTTTTTTTTCGCAAAACGTTTTCTTGGATTTAGCCACATTTTCAATGCCCTCTGACACAAAGACAACGAAAAACTAGTATAATATTTAAAATAACAACAAATTAGGGGGATTCTCCCGTGGTCTAATGGCTAACACCTTGGATTCATTAGCGGGAGATGGTGGGTTCGATTCCCAACCTCCACCAGGAATTTTATCATCCCACGGCTCGCTGGTAAAATTCCTCGCTGCTCCCTGGATGTCGGCGCTAACGAAAAAAAAAAAAAAAAAAAAATTGGGCCTCCCCGTGGTCTAGTGGCTAACGCCTTTGATTCAAACACACACACGCGCACGCATGCACAAACCCATATCCATGTAACCTCATTCAAATATTCTCTAACTCTAAAACACACTCACCATGCACTATCCTACTAATTATTTAATTAATCGTATCTCTTTACATTTTATTTATAAGTTCCATTTTGTCTTTAGCCGTTGTTGCGTGAGGCTAACATATCAGGAACAAGCTCCATAGCACAACGGAGTCGTATGCACGTGGTCGCTGTCTGGGAACGGAGCTTGTCAAGTACCCAGGCAGAGGCTAGACACAAACTGGCTTAAATGGCGTCAGTGTTGTACACAAGCCTAGCTGTAGCAACTCCAGTGTTGCCACCAAATAAAACTGAGAAGTTAGGGGGGCGCCACTACATGTCCATAAAGTTTAATAGCTTTATAACGTTATCAGCATTATCTCTAAGGATTTCATCAGTAATGTCTGATAACATTAACTCTTCTCTAATTGACTGATAAATTCGGCATTCTGTAAGTGAATGTTTCACTGTTACTTGAACGTTGTATGATTCACAGATTGGGGGTAGATCCTTAGAAAAAAAGTCCGTCACGCAGGAGCTGCAAAACTAAGCACTTTCCTCAGAATTGGGTAGTGTCGAGTGCATTCCTGAATACTTTGCTTAAAATAACCTATATAGATAGATTAATAAAATAAAAACATAAATAGTTCTGCTCTTTTGAATTTGTTATGAACACCTGTTTCAATTCAATACAAACATAGTACAAAGTAAATCCCCCCATCCGATAGACCGATTTAGTTCATTTGTACAACACTTCTTCCTTATTAGATACACACGATGTACACCGCGTTTCGTTGCAATACAACAGAAATTACTACCGGTATGAGCAAATTAGTAATTTGAGTCCGGAGTAAACCCGCCCTCCTAATAAACCGATTTAGTTTATTTTTACAACACATTTTTCTCTTTAGTTGACCAGAACGAATACGGAGTTTCGTTGAAATATAACAAAAATTACGACTGGTATTGGCAAATAACTACTTTGGCTCGGGAGTAAACCCCCCTCCGGATGGACTGATTTTGTTGGTTTACGAACTCGTTCAATCGTTTGATTGGGGAATACTACATACCAAGTTTCGTGGGGAAGAAACAAAAACTCTGGCCGGTATCGTGTTAACGGACACATATATAACTATATATATATATATATATATATATATATATATATATATATATATATATATATATATATATATTGATGTTATTTTTCGTCGCTGGGATAGTATTTTCAGATGGAACGGCATTTTTCTCCAGCGGTGGTACTCCTCCTCACTTGTTCCCGGAATATTTCGATGGATTCATCTCCATCTTCTTCAGCCAGGTACTTGTTTCTTCCTCGGTGGTAGCCAAGGGATGGATTCCCTTGGCTACCACCGAGGAAGAAACAAGTACCTGGCTGAAGAAGATGGAGATGAATCCATCGAAATATTCCGGGAACAAGTGAGGAGGAGTACCACCGCTGGAGAAAAATGCCGTTCCATCTGAATATATATATATATATATATATATATATATATATATATATATATATATATATATATGGGGGCAAGGTTAGCTCAGTGGTAGAGCACTCGACTAATGAACTGGAAGACCAGGTTCAAAACCCGAGCGCGCACTAAAGATTTTTTCTTCTAGTGCTGCCGTTCGAGAGTTGGATTTGGGGTCCCAGATCGTCCCTAGGCTCACCCAGCCTTTAATTAATAATGGGTACCTTGGGTGCTAATGACTCTAGCAGCCGAAGCAGCCAAGGGGAAAATCAGGCGGCCGGAGCATAGTATTGACCACACTATCTCCCTAGTGTGCCGTATGGTCAAGAATCAGATACCTCTACAGTATCTGCCCCTCTGGGCCCTTGTGGCCTGTTACGGGACTGATTTTATATATATATATATATATATATATATATATATATATATATAAAAAATTTAACTGGGGTCATTTTCGGTGTCTCCTAGGTAGGATCGATAAAGATTCGCAGATATTTTTCAAAAATTCCGTCATGAGTGCAACCTCAATAGCTACTTTCCTTCGGAGGATCTTATGTGGCCATTGCTTAATCGACTTAAGGTAACTTCCCGTTTTCCTATTTATGTTGAGTGGTGTCTTCCAAGCTTTAACTGTTCATTTTATTTCTCTAAATTTGTTGCTTTCTATTTTTTGCCATGTAGATTGCCAGTTTTGCCGGGGTATTTACTTCATATAGTTAATAATATTATTTTTTGGAACTCTTTATTAGGGCATTCCTTCTTTTACAGCTCTTTAGCTAAGGCATCGACCTTCTCATTCTCTTTAATTCCACAGTGGCCGGGGACCCATACGAAAAGAACTGTTTGAATTTTAGCACATTCCTCCGAAGGAAAGTAGCTATTGAGGTTGCACTCATGACGGAATTTTTGAAAAATGTCTTCAAATCTTTATCGATCATACCGAGTAGACACCGAAAATGACCCCCGTTAAAATTTATATATGTCTATATATGTCTCTGTTAACACGATAGCGGCCAGAGTTTTTGTTTTTTCTTCACGAAACTTAGTATATAGCGTTCAATTAGCAAACGATTAAACGAGTTCGTTAACCACCAAAATCGGTCCATCGGGAGGGGGGTTTTACCCCGGACCCAAAACACTATTTTGACCATGCCAGCCGTAGTTTTTGTTATATTTCAACGAAACTCGGTATTCGTTATGTTGATCTAAAGAGAGAAATACGTTGTAAAAATAAACTAAATCGGTTCATTAGGAGGGGGGGGGTTACTCCGGACCCACATTGCTAATTTGCCACTACCAGCCGTAATTTTTGTTACATTTCAACGAAACTCGGTATTCATGGTGGTAATCAACAAAGAAAAATGGGTTGTAAAAAGAAACTAAATCGGGTTATTTGGAGGGGGGGGGGGTACTCCGGACCTAAAGTACTAATATGCTCGTACCGGTCGTAATTTCTGCTGTATTGTAACGAAACGCGGTATACGTCGTGGGTATCTCATGAGAAAGAAGTGTTGTAAAAATGAAGTAAATCGGTCAATTGGAAAGGTGGGTTTACTTTAAACTCTGTTTCATTAGAAATGTGAACAGCCAGACATAGGTTTACAAAGCCGCCGTGAGGAGCGCTATCTCCCACTAGGGGGACTGTATCCTGTTCCTGCGTCAGATCAAAAGACGGAAAATGAAGTTTTTGTGTGTTTATTAAGTAGTACAATATTATTTATTAACATAACGTTGGAAGAATATTATTTACAAAATTAATAATTGAACAGTTCTCATTAGAAATGTGAATGAGCAGAACTTTTCACATTTTTATTTTATTTATATAGGCTATTTACGGCAAATTATTCAGTAATGTAGTCTACACTTCAAAAATTCTGAGGAAAGTACTTAGTTATGCAGCTCCTGCGTGACGGACTTTTTCTGTGATGTTTTGCTATGGTTTCATGAGTTAAATATGTGTTTGCGTGGAGTAATTGCCGCTTAGGATACAGCCTGTTTTCTGTGATGTTTTGCTATGGTTTCATGAGTTAAATATGTGTTTGCGTGGAGTAATTGCCGCTTAGGATACAGCCTGTTTTCTGTGATGTTTTGCTATGGTTTCATGAGTTAAATATGTGTTTGCATGGAGTAATTGCCGCTTAGGATACAGCCTGTTTTCTGTGATGTTTTGCTATGGTTTCATGAGTTAAATATGTGTTTGCGTGGAGTAATTGCCGCTTAGGATACAGCCTGTTTTCTGTGATGTTTTGCTATGGTTTCATGAGTTAAATATGTGTTTGCGTGGAGTAATTGCCGCTTAGGATACAGCCTGTTTTCTGTGATGTTTTGCTATGGTTTCATGAGTTAAATATGTGTTTGCATGGAGTAATTGCCGCTTAGGATACAGCCTGTTTTCTGTGATGTTTTGCTATGGTTTCATGAGTTAAATATGTGTTTGCGTGGAGTAATTGCCGCTTAGGATACAGCCTGTTTTCTGTGATGTTTTGCTATGGTTTCATGAGTTAAATATGTGTTTGCATGGAGTAATTGCCGCTTAGGATACAGCCTGTTTTCTGTGATGTTTTGCTATGGTTTCATGAGTTAAATATGTGTTTGCGTGGAGTAATTGCCGCTTAGGATACAGCCTGTTTTCTGTGATGTTTTGCTGTGGTTTCATGAGTTAAATATGTGTTTGCATGGAGTAATTGCCGCTTAGGATACAGCCTGTTTTCTGTGATGTTTTGCTATGGTTTGCATGGAGTAATTGCCGCTTAGGATACAGCCTGTTTTCTGTGATGTTTTGCTATGGTTTCATGAGTTAAATATGTGTTTGCGTGGAGTAATTGCCGCTTAGGATACAACCTGTTTTCTGTGATGTTTTGCTATGGTTTCATGAGTTAAATATGTGTTTGCGTGGAGTAATTGCCGCTTAGGATACAGCCTGTTTTCTGTGATGTTTTGCTATGGTTTCATGAGTTAAATATGTGTTTGCGTGGAGTAATTGCCGCTTAGGATACAACCTGTTTTCTGTGATGTTTTGCTATGGTTTCATGAGTTAAATATGTGTTTGCGTGGAGTAATTGCCGCTTAGGATACAGCCTGTTTTCTGTGATGTTTTGCTATGGTTTCATGAGTTAAATATGTGTTTGCATGGAGTAATTGCCGCTTAGGATACAGCCTGTTTTCTGTGATGTTTTGCTATGGTTTCATGAGTTAAATATGTGTTTGCGTGGAGTAATTGCCGCTTAGGATACAGCCTGTTTTCTGTGATGTTTTGCTATGGTTTCATGAGTTAAATATGTGTTTGCGTGGAGTAATTGCCGCTTAGGATACAGCCTGTTTTCTGTGATGTTTTGCTATGGTTTCATGAGTTAAATATGTGTTTGCATGGAGTAATTGCCGCTTAGGATACAGCCTGTTTTCTGTGATGTTTTGCTATGGTTTCATGAGTTAAATATGTGTTTGCATGGAGTAATTGCCGCTTAGGATACAGCCTGTTTTCTGTGATGTTTTGCTATGGTTTCATGAGTTAAATATGTGTTTGCATGGAGTAATTGCCGCTTAGGATACAGCCTGTTTTCTGTGATGTTTTGCTATGGTTTCATGAGTTAAATATGTGTTTGCATGGAGTAATTGCCGCTTAGGATACAGCCTGTTTTCTGTGATGTTTTGCTATGGTTTCATGAGTTAAATATGTGTTTGCATGGAGTAATTGCCGCTTAGGATACAGCCTGTTTTCTGTGATGTTTTGCTATGGTTTCATGAGTTAAATATGTGTTTGCATGGAGTAATTGCCGCTTAGGATACAGCCTGTTTTCTGTGATGTTTTGCTATGGTTTCATGAGTTAAATATGTGTTTGCATGGAGTAATTGCCGCTTAGGATACAGCGTTTTCTGTTTTGTCGCGTAAGATCTTACTTCTTTTTGAGATTTTATTTTACATGTTATTACATTTATTTACAAAACATTAAAACGAAACGTTAACCGTTTATATTCTGGGCTTTCAAAATGATACTAGTGATAAGAACGAAATGTCAGACAATGACACAGTTCTGGTTGCACTTTTTATGTATTCCTTTATTGTAAATACAAATCAGTATTAAATAAAAGTCCTTGTTCGTCTGAAAAAACTTATAAATTATTAAAGGAGACTTTGTAAGAGAGAAGGCTGTGCTAGTGTGTTTCCTGGTTCTGGCAGGCATGGCATTCTGGCAATGCGCCAAGCCACTCTCTAACTCTCTCTCTTCATTTCTCTCTTGCTCTTAATCTCTTAGTCATATTCTCTCTCTTTCTCTCTCTTAATCTCTTAGTCATAATTTCTCTCTCTTTCTCTCTACATCCTTCCTCATTCACAATCTCTTAGTGGCGATATCTCCCTAGGTCCCTCTCTCTCTCTCTCGCGCGCGCGCTATCTCTCTCTCCTCACTCCTTCCGACACTAGCTCCTCCCTAAATGTATCCGACATACTCCTCCCCTGCCTCCTATAGTTTAGCGGGCTGTCCGCATTTTTGTTGCCTGTTTTCTTGATACGATGGTTATTTGTTCCGTACTTTCCAGTTTATTATCCTGGCAGAAGGCCTTTTTGCGCTCCACCAAGAGGAAATTCTTATTTGATTAGAATGTTTTTAGAAAGAGTCGTGTTTATTAGAAATTTTATAACTTCTCTTAGTGCAAATTACGTTAATTTTGTGTTTATTTATAAATCGACTATGCAAACCATACAAGCCCGTTCTGGTTTGGTAACAGCAACACACCCCTAAAACCATACAAGCCCGTTTTGGTTTGGTAACAGCAACACACCCCTAAAATCATACAAGCCCGTTCTGGTTTGGTAACAGCAACACACCCCTAAAACCATATAAGCCCGTTCTGGTTTGGTAACAGCAACACACCCCAAAAACATTTCAGAGAAAGGTACTCCGGTTAGTGTCCAACGTTTGGTTCGTTAGGAAAAGCCAGATCTACAGCAAATTTGAGGTTGATCCATTTTCACTCACATGGAAAAGCTAGTGCGAAAATGCCATCAAACTCTTCCAGCCTCCAGAAGTCCCGTCTTTAATCGACTGGGACAAATAAAAATGTCTCGAGCAAGAAAAAAACTTTTCCGGGATATTTTAAATCTATAAATTTCACCTGAGGAAAAAAATCATTTTTGTTGTGCATAATACGTTTGTATTATTTTGTTGGGTCAATGGAGCATTCGACACTAACACAACATAATTGGTGACAGTTTATGCATGGAAAAAGCCAGATAGTAGAAAGAGATTAGGGGAAAAAGATATAGTTTTATTGTTAAATGGTGAAAAACTAAAATATATAGTAAAAATGAAGTTTCACGCCCTCAAAACCGTTTTCTTTCAAATTTTGTACAATAACGTATTTTGATGCACTAAACACGAATGAATGAATGAATGAATGAAAACCTTTTATTTATGCTAAACAACTTACATTAGTTAAACAATTTACATTACAGATATATACATTTATTTATTTAATTTTTTATTTATTTATTTTTTTTTAATTATTTTTTTTTAACATTAAATCATAATTGGACTTCTTTTTCATAAAATTAATCGTCACTCAAATTAAGCATAAAATCAGCTAATGCTGAGGTTTGAGTCCGGTTTGTGTTCTTATAGGTCTTGTAGCCAGACAAGATAGTGGACGTTGCCAAGTCTCTTCCATTCTTTCCTTTCCTCTGCAACTCTTCTCCAGGTTACCCCGCCACAGGTCTTCCTCATCTCTGCATCCCATGGGGTTTCTGGCCTTCCTGATCGTCTTTTCCTATCCCTTGGGTACCATTCAAAGACTTTTAGGGCCCATGTGTTAGGTGTTTTCCTCATTATATGCCCTACCCAAGACCACTTTCTGTAGTGAATTCTCTCAATTATGTCTGGGAATCCTGTGCTTTTCCTAATCCAATTCTTTGTCTTCCTGTACTTCCTGGTGATTCCAAGGATGTACCTCTCCATAGCTCTCTCCGTCACTCTAAGTTTTTGTATTACCTTGCTGTTTATGCACCAGGTCTCGCATCCGTATATCATGGTTGATAGCACGGTGCTTTCCCACAGCTTCCGCTTTATATCTGGATTTGCTTGGGACTTGAATAAATACCTGTGCTTCAATAGTGCTCTCCAGGCTTGCGCACACCTACGGGATATCTCGCATAGCTGACTATTGGTATCAACCAGTTGTCCAAGGTAGATAATTCTGTCGACTTCTTCTATCCTGACATCTCCAAGAAACACATCCCCTGAAGAGTTGATGTTTAAGACTTTACACTTACTCAAGTTAAGCCTTAGGCCTATATTCTCTCCAGCACTTATTAGCTCCTTTGCCATAGTCGCAATTTCTTGAATCGACTTCCCGATAATGAGAGTATCATCAGCAAATTCCAGATGGTTGAGAAACTCTCCATCTATATTTATGCCAAATTCACTCCATTACAGGGCGTCAATAACGTCTTGCAAAACAGCATTAAAAAGTTTTGGTGAGAAAATATCTCCTTGCCTAACTCCTTTGGCTACAGGAATTTGGATCTGTTGTTTTCCTAACAACAAACACGAATACGTTAAAAAAAAACCTTCGCATTTAACTACGAAAGAAGTTATTAAGCACTAAAGTTCACTGTTATGCGGGTTATGAGAGCTAATGTTAACAACTAAATTTGTCACTACTTTAAGGCATAAATGACGACTTTAAGGCATACATGCTATGCGTTTCCGCTCGCTACGCTCGCTCAAGAAGATATCAAAACCCCGGTCAATCCAACTCGCTAAAATTAATAGAATTCTAATAGAATATAATATTAAGCACTAAAGTTCAGTTTTACGAAGCTTATAAAACGAGGCGTCAACAGCGTATTTGTAAACACGCGCATGCGCAGATATGTAACATTCGTAAACAGTGAGCTCTCATTTGAAATGTTCAGAAACCATTTATTCAAAAATATTGTTAATTTTAAGGGAATCCTCACCCGTCATCACCTGTCACTTAAGGGCATACGTGCTATGCGTTTCCGCTCGCTCAAGAAGATAACAAAACCCCAGTCAATCCAACTCGCTAAAATTAATAGAATTCTATTAATTATTCTATTAACTTTAGTGCTTAATAACTTCTTTCCTAGTTAAATGCGAAGTTTTTTTTTTTTTTTAACGTATTCGTGTTTAGTTCAAAATACGTTATTGCACAAAATTTGACAGAAATCGGTTTTGAGGACGTGAAACTTCATTTTTACCCAATATATAAATACATGTTTATGAAGGCAAAGTTATCGTGTTAGACAGATGTCTTATTGAATCTCTATAAAAAATATTTTTTTATTTTTCAAGCAGTGGATGGCCATCAATTGAGAATATTTAAGGAAGAAGATAATCTGTCATATTTGTTTTCATTTATTCTTGAACCATATGTTGATTTTCTTGTAGAATATATGTGCATATGATATACATTTTGTTTTTCATTTAGAGTAGGTAATTAGTGATTAAGGATTGATGGGGAAGACCAGAATTAAAAATTGGGAAATTTTTTTAGCAAGCGCACTGACTTCCTTCGAAAGAAAATACAATCAAAGGTTTGTTTCTGGACTTCAGTTGTCAGATTTCGAATTGACGAGGACAGTCGGCGTGGGTTCTTACGGGCGAGTAGTTCTGGTGAAAAATCTCAAAGATGAAGCTTTCTTCGCGATGAAAATATTGGAGAAGGAATATGTCTTGAAGATGAATCAGTTGGAACACACATTCAATGAGAAGAGAATTCTTCAGGCGATAGATTTTGATTTCATTGTTAAAATGATTCATTTTTTTAAAGATAATTGCTACCTTTATATGGTGATGCCTTATGTCGCCGGAGGAGATATCTTTGCGATTTTGAGAAAAGTGAGAATATTCGGCGAAGAGACTTCCAAATTTTATGCGGCTCAAGTAGTTCTTGCTTTGGAATATCTGCATTATATGAGAGTTGTTTACAGGGACTTGAAGCCGGAGAACCTTCTTATCGACCACGACGGTTACATAAAGATAGCAGATCTTGGTTTCTGCAAGAGGATCGAGTCGAGGACGTACACTCTTTGCGGAACTCCGGAATATTTGGCGCCCGAAGTAGTGTTCCAAGGTGGATACGGCCGCGCCGTCGACTGGTGGAGTCTCGGGGTTCTCATATACGAATTCCGCATAGGCTCGTCACCTTTCTTCTCAGTCGATCACGTGAAAATGTTCAAAGACATCTCACAAGGGAAGTTCAACTCTTCGCTTCTATTAAATCCCGAAACTAGAGACTTGGTGACGAACCTGCTTCAGGTGAATCCTACCAATAGACTGGGAAATCAATCGGACGGCGCCGCTGGGGTCAGGAAACATCCCTGGTTCAAGAAGACCGTTTGGCTCGACGTGCTCAACAAGAAGGTAGAACCGCCATTTCTACCGAGGTTATCTGGACCAGGAGACACTTCGCTCTTCGTTCAGATAGAGGACGAGCCACTGAAAACATCACCGACTGTACTGTTTGAAAAGGAATTTGCAGACTTTTAGATCATGGCGAGGGCAAAGAAAATAATTTTGACATTACCTGCTCAATAAAATATTTAAACTCTAACATGTGACTGGTTTTTTTCGTCACCAAAAATTAATTTCTCTCTTTTTATTGATAAGCACCCTGTGTTTTTAGCAAACCAATATATTTGGGCAGCCCTCTTTATTTTCATTTTTTTGTTTTAAATAAAGAATTTCTTCTCTACTCATAACAATCTCATTTGGGTTTAATTAAATTGTGTGAAAACATTTAGCAGTGCCGAATTCGAAGTAAAATATGGTAGTTTTCTATTGTTGCTACGCCCGTAAAAAATGTATTAAAAAATCATCAGATGTACACCTTACATGCGTTGAAGATCATCACCGGGTCAGAGATATGGATCAAGGCGTCAATTGAATTTTTGCGAATATGGCGACGGGGTTATTAACGATTTGCGTTGACTAGAGTTTTAATATAACCTTGAGCCAGCGAAAACGCATAGCACTTATGTTAATGGTACAATTGCATTGCGTATCCGCTCGCTACGCTCGCTCAAGGTTATATCGAAACTCTAGTCAATCCAACTCGTTGATAATATAGATCAAGGATGGTTTTTCGGTGGATAATAGACCGATATGCAATTTAACAGTGCTTCATTTGTTTCGGTAAAATAAACAACAAACTAGGAAAACAAACAACAAACTAGGAAATCGCGTAACAACAAACAAAGAAAAACCAATCGCGTAAAAAACACCAATGTACAAATGAATTGCGTTCTAAATAGAAAGGGGACAATAAAACAATAGAAATGTGTTATCCATGATCCGGATCTCTGTACGAGACCCAAATCTTTGACCTGCGTTGAACCTAATACGTAAGTACCGCAAAGAGCATAAAGAAGAAATCAAACAACTCTGGTTAAAGTGAAGTAAACAGAGTGTATCAGCTGGCAAAGGAAAGCTCTTTGCTATGCTTTTCGCTTTTTCTACGCTCCACTCTGTAAGCAGTATTAAGCTGGATTTACACTTGGCGCAATTTCCTCACGAAATAATTTTGACAGGGAATTTCGCTTAATGTAGACGCTCGCCTATCCCTGAGTACTTGCGGGGTGAGGGCTCTCCTTGCGAGCTGTAGATCAGTCGGTTTTCTCCGCGCATTAAAGGGTTTCGCCCATCGAGTTTCGCACAATGTAATAATTGCGCGCGGGATGATGAATCAAGAACAGCTCTTGAGATATCTTCTTTGAGATAGCTATTTTCATTTTGAATTGCGCTCTGTTTTGGGTAGTGCAAAATTTCACTCGCAGCGAGCAAGTTTCGCCCGAGTGACTGTCACTAGTGTAAACCCAGCTTTAAGGAGACCATTCACCTTCCGTTTTGCAGTACGAGTCATAGTTAGTAGGACTACTAGTTGGATAGTCGACTCCACTCACGCTCCGACTTGCTATCCAGCTAGCGATCCAACTTTAGTCCTAGTCTGTTTTCACGACAGTGGACGTAGCTCACGAGCCAGAAAATGTATCGAGCGCAGATGCCCGAAGGTCAGGCACTGACAGAACTAAGTTGGACGACTTTGATCCGACTCCACCACTCACGCTCCAACTCCGCCGGCAGTCGGAAGCCGGACCTTCGGGTCGTCCCTCTAAATGTTCCGACTCGTCCAACTAGATTTCCAACAATCCAACGAGCCCATTCGACTTGTGATCCAACTTGGAAGTTGGATGCTGCAAATCGAAACGTGAATGACCTGTTTAAGATAACTGCGTATAGAAAAACAACTTTGGCAGGTGGATGAGTCCGAACATGGCGAATAACAATGGTGCTACTCGACTACAAGCCTTAGTAAGAAATATTATACTTTGCCAGAATCCTAAATAGTCGTGGATTGATCAGCTGGCAATCTTTGAATGGAGTTTTGTGCATAAATCGGTTTGATGGCCCCGACTCATTGTATTCCCTTGGCTCTGGTTCGGTGTTGTAGAAAACCTCTTCTCTCTTCTTGCGGTGTATTATACTGCCGAATAATATTTCTCTCTAAGGGCTGTGAATGTTTTAATGTCTCTTTTTATTTACTACCTACATGTTCGAACTCCATAATAACGGGAAGGTTTAGGGACTTTTTAGGTAGAAAACTCCGTACCGTAGGCGCTTTCAGAACAAGGCAATGATATTACCTTGTGAGACCATAATGAAGGATTTATATTCTGGATTAAAGGACATATTTATGAATAAAATGTCTGACTCGAAGGAACTCCCTCATCTTAGCGCGATTCCGTTCTTATCCCTAGAGTCATTAGCAAAGGAATAGAAACAGTCATTGGTAGCGTTTGATCTTTCGTTAAAAATATATATTTAATCGTAAGAGAAGGAAGTTTAAGGAACCACAACAGGAAACTGACAGCATCCTCAGCGGACATGACTCGCCCGCCATCTCAACGTTCGCTCTAGGAGAACACTATTGCCAATAAGTTTCTCATTTTCTTGCCTTCCTATAATAAAGTACTAATTTCACTGATTAATTAAAAAAATAAAAAAAAATTAAAAAAGTGAGGAAAACAATCACAAAACCCCATTCAATAGATCAAAACAAACACTTATAAAGTTTTAAGCACTTATTTCTCCGATTGACATTGCTCTATCAAACATTGCTTCAGAACCTTTTTTATAGAGAATTTAGCAAGCATTCGAATGGTCACCTTCAACTAATAACGATTTCTTAACCGTTTTCGAGATATTTACGAAAAAGAACGGGGGTCTCCTGTGGTCTAGTGGCTAGCGCGCTGGATTCATAAGCGAGAGATGGTGGGTTCGATCCCCACCGGCGACAGGAATTTTCTCATCTCAGGGCTCGCTGAGAAAATTCCTTACTGCACCCTGAATGTCGGCTCTAATGACCAAGAATTGTCGATGCGCCGTAAAAAAAAAAAAAAAAAAATTACGAAAATATACGAAGATCCAAGAACTTTTCTTGTCCACTAAATTCTTTTTTTCTTCGAATTCTTCCTAAACTCCAAATGTAACGAAATTTTAAAAATATTAGTTGAGGAGAGTTTCAAAGATGTAGAAAATATTTCAATTCAATCCCCCGATTCTAAGTACCCCCCCCCCCCCAAAACCATGAATTACAAGAACATTTGTTCCACTTTTCTCAAAAACGGTTACATATATCGCATTAAAAATGGTTTAATTTGTTTTCTATTGTCAAGAAACCTATAATACAAGTACCTGCAAGCGTTCGAACTCAAAAATGTAAGCATTACGATTGTGTTCGCACGAATTTCGTAATGAGTTATGCGCGTGCACTGTTATAATCACTACAGATACTTCACAAGTAACTGGATGAGGTCTTTCCAAACAGACCCAAAGTTTATTCTACTTGGATAGAGTCATGGTGCCTTTAGCGCAGGCTTCATAAAGATATTTTAATCTATTCAAGAATGTACGAAATAAATAAAATGTAATAGTGAAAAAATATATTCAGATAAAGTAACTGTCGAGTAGCTAGACTTCATCACGGAATGGAAACACGGACCGTAAACTGACTCATGTCTCAACCGACTTCTGCGGTGAGTCACTTTTCCCACGGGAACAAAACTCTATTTAGGCACGATATCCTTTAATTTATTTTTATTCTTGCGAAAATTCATTATTTACATTTCTCTCGTGCGATCGTTTCTGATTCTAGGTCACACGTGTGGGGTCTCGTTTATCAAGGATGCCATGAATTTTAATCTATATACTGCATTATATTTAAAAAAGTGGAGTAATTTCACATGGATCAAGGTGCATACAGGAATGATAGGAAACGAGATAACGTCACATCTGTAGATACATTATTTTATATCATTTAAATTCTAACGTCCATTATAATTAACTATGAATTTTAGGGCGGGTTATCTATAGGTTACCACCCTTTTCTAGCCAGGATAGGGCTGATGCCTTTTCCTTTTTCCGAGGAAAATCCACCTCCCCATAGTAGGAATCGAGCCCACGACCCTTGGCACGGAGTGTTAAGTGCTCAAGCCTAAACACTCACGGCCACCGTACCTCCGTTATATATAGATATATTAGATTATATATATATATATATATATATATATATATTTTAGTAATACGTTTATTTAAAATCTGTACATTTGGAGAGTACATTAGTTAAGTTTGCTAAAAAATATGAGTATTAATATATACAGAAATTGATGGATGACAGAGTTAAAAGGCAACATAAATAAAATCAAATAATTAAAAATAACCAAATAAAAAAAGTAAATAAAAAAAAATGAATAAGAAATAATAATAATGATAATAACATTTTTGGGCGAGGTTAGCTCAATGGTAGAGCACTGGACTAATAAACTGGAGGACCTGAGTTCAAATCCCGAGCAAGCAGTAAAGATTTTTTCTTCTAGTGCCATCGTTCATTGGTTGAATTCGGCCTCCCTGACCGTCCCTAGGCCCACCCAGCCTTTAATTAATTTAATAATGGGTACCGGGGTTTCCTGTGGTCTAGTGGCTAGCGCGCTGAATTCATAAGCGGGAGATGGTGGGTTCGATCCCCATCGGCGGCAGGAATTTTCTCATCTCAGGGCTCGCTGAGAAAATTCCTGGCTGCACCCTGGAGGCCGGCGCTAATGGCCAAGAATTATGTCGATGTGCCATAAAAAACTAAAAAAAAAAAAGGGTACCTTGGGTGCTAATGACTCTAGGCAGTCGAAGCAACCAAGGGGAAAATCAGGCGGCCGGAGCATAGTACTGACAACACTATCTCCCTAGTGTGCTGTATGGTCATGAATCAGATACCTCTATAGTATCTACCCCTCAGGGCCCACGTGGCCTGTTACGAGACTGATTTTTTTTTTTTTTTTTTTTTTTTTTTTTTTTTTTTTTTTTTTTAAGATCGATTTCTATTTATATATATACATATATATATATATATATATATATATATATATGTATATGTATATACATATATATATATATATATATGTATATATATATATATATATATATATATATATATATATATTTGACTGAGCAGAAAAAAAAACAAACAAACAATAAAAATGGACAGTGTGATGATTGTCGGTCCTGTCCGGAAACCAAAAATCTATATTTTGGACGTTTCGGCTACTCATTGGTAGCCTTCGTCAGCTAAAATGACAAGAAAAACAGAAATTAATACAAAAAAAGTTTATAATTGAGATAAGTAACAGAACTATAACAATTAATTAACTTATTATAAAAGAACAATTTGGTCTAAAATTCTTAGAATGAGTAGAATGAAAATCAGAAGAAACATAACAAAAAAAAAAAAAAGAAGAAAAAAGGCTATTATATTGAAGTTTATATAAGTATATAGGTATATAGGTGCTAATAGTAACAAACAGATAAGATCCAGGCATTTCCATAGGTATGTAGTATCTTATCTGTTTGTTACTATTAGCACCTATATACCTATATACTTATATAAACTTCAATATAATAGCCTTTTTTCTTATTTTTTTTGTTATGTTTCTTTATTTTAGACCAATTTGTTCTTTTATAATAAGTCAATTGTATTTATAGTTCTGTTACTTATCTCAATTATAAACTTTTTTTGTATTAATTTCTGTTTTTCTTGTCATTTTAACTGACGAAGGCCACCAATGAGTAGCCGAAACGTCCTAAATATAGATTTTTTTTACCAAATATCATATTGAGGTTTCTTTAGCCGAATCCCAACCATTCCAATTTTACTTAAGATCATTTAGTTCATAAAGAATATTCTATTTTTGGTGTAATATCCTTTTTTAGTAGGCTGAACCCCTTCCAAGATCTAATTAGTTAGTATTCCATACACCGGAAATGGTCTCAGCCCCCCCCAATTTTCCGAGCCCCCTCCGAAATTACTTCCTGTATACGCCCATGATTCTTATATAGGCATTATGAAAGAATGCCTATTCACAATAGTGTTTTAGTTTTTTTGCTTTTTCTCGGAAGCGGAGCAAAAACGAGAAAAATGCCAAAGGACTTTTTTTCTTCCTTTTTTTCATCCTGCACCGATTCCCGAAGTTTTGCTGCTTATTTTGGGGTCACCCTGTATATATGTGTTTATATATAAATACATAAACACATACATCCATACACACGCACATATATTTGTATGTGTTAGAGTTCTGTCCCTAAATATAGTTGAGAATGTCCAACAGGTGCTTCATCCATTCGAGTAAGGTATAAACTTAAAGAGCATTGTGTTGCCATCTTGTCTGGAGATGGGTATCCTTGGAAGTGTTGCAAGATGGACGGACAGACTTGGATGAGAGTTTATTGTTAAAAACGGCCCAAGTTCTGCAACTCTCAGATGCTGAAACTATGAACAAACTCTGTGGAGTAGTTGCTTCAGCATCCAGACTCATTAGGTTTAGCCTAGTTAGTCTTAAAGTCCCCGTGTTTCTCCGGCTTTGAAAGCCCTAAGGTGGTCGTTGGAAATAATGCTAGGAGTTTTTGTGTCAGATTTTTGACGCGAATTAGACCTCATTTTAGGGAAGTCGTCCCTTTTGACATTTTTACCTTCAATGTTTAACCAAATTTCATGAAAGAAATGCATCTGAGATTGCATATTTCAGCATTCAGTATCGACGTTCGGGGTTGGTCAGACCGTCCCTTTAACCGTCCTACGTAACCTTTAATGGATAGATACAAAGGGGCGAATCTGGAGGCCGGGGCATTTCACTATCCACACTATCTCTCTAGTGAGTCCAACTGTCAGGAATTACACGCCTGTCTGCACAGCCACCTATAGAACTCATGCGCAAACCGAAACCAAAAATCTGTTGTTTTTTGTGTACTTTTCTCGAAAATGGTAACGCGGCACTTTTTTAAATTTTCGATTTCATTCGATTTATCACGACGCATAGACGATTTTTTTCGTTTGCGCGCGATGGTCGGCGCATGCCACTGATACATGAAAGTTACTTTTCCTTTCAGATAAATTTTTTTTGTGCAAAATGTCTTCAAAATATGTAAATTTTTATAAATGCACTTGCGAAAACAGACAATCGCACATATATATATATATATATATATATATATATATATATATATATATATATATATATATATGTATATATTTATGTTATTTATATTATACATCTTGAAAGTTTCCCATTTTGTATTATTAATGTATTTATTGTACAAATACCCCAATCATGTAACGCTCCAAGTTGCATTTTCGACTAGCGTACCTTCGCGTAACGTAAGAGATGAACATCTGTTAAAAACTTTTTGGCGTGGGGGTTACCGTGATCACTATATATTTGTCAAAGACCACTCACTCATCTATCAACGCCCAGCCCAAACCGCTCGACAGAAAATTTTGAAATTTTGCATGGACTCTCCCTATATAACGTAGGCGCTCGCTAAGAAAGATTTTTTTGATATTCGTATTTTTAAGCATTTTTAGGGGGGTTTAAATTTTGAGTTGGTTAGAGAAGGCAAGCCTAGGCAGCCTGCGTTGCTAGGACGATAAATAACAGCTGTTACCTTACATTATCTATCTCATAGTTTTATTTCTAATTGAGGTTAATTTCAACTATGATGGCAGACCTTGAATTACTAGAAATTAATTGTCCTTCATAGAGTTTTAATTGCGTTTCTTTTCTGCCTGTCCCTGTCAGATAGGCTTGCCATATTTTTGGAGAGTTAAACCGAGACACATTAATATGGGATGGGCGTACCAGGGGGGGGGGGATAAAAAGAGTATACAAATTATAAGCAAAATGGTTGGTGAGTTTTAAGCCTAGCGACTAACGGGAAAGGGGAATCCTAAACTGTTAGTCGACCCAAACCTTAAAAATAGGAAGGGAACTTTTTTTGCTACTTGATTTCCTTAAAACAATCTCTCAGCCAAATAGTAGTGTCTGGCAGCTGGCAGCGCTGTGCAGGTAGTTCCAGCGTTTTACAGTTAGATTACTTCTCATTTCTTTGACACTGTGAGCAGTAGTAAAAATGTTAATTGTAGAAAAGTAACCGATTTAAAAAAGATTCTTATAAACATGAATTCATTACTTTTTACATCTTACAGCCTTTTCCGGGACATTGATAAAACTGGGCGGAACACCGAAACAATTGCAAAATACCGGGACAGTCCCGGTCAAACCGTGATGTATGGCATATCCTTAGGTTTTCCTGGCGAGGTAATAATATCCGGAACCCTTGCACAGCCTCCTCGCCTATAACCTTGGTAATAATCGTACATATATTGGGTGTTACCATATGACTTCTTGGAAACATAAACTTTTAAATTTTAACGCCCATTGAATAAAATATAGTATGACGGGAACCGTGCTGTAATAAACTGCACAAAATTGTATAGTAACGTAATTTTAATGAAACATTATTTAACGCAATAAAATAACTACTTATCTGCCGTGACGAAGCACGGGTATTCAGCTAGTTACTTATATTATTGCCTTATAAAATCTGGCTAAGTGAAAGATTTAATTTGAATTTGTTTCTTTTTTTGAAATATTTGGGGCACTCAATTAAAATATGTTTAATGGTAACCTCAACGGTTAACTTCCCCATTCTCATTATTCCAATTTAGGTAAGACATTCAGGATTGTTTTAAATGTTGTGAAAAACGGATGACATCTACATTATTACTTTAGGATATCCCATAAACTGTATTCTAAAGGATATGGGATTTTCCTTGAATTGAGTAAATAAAACGTTACGACCCTATAAGGAATGAAACCTAGATCCGGAAGGTACTTGTTCATTCAATAGTCACCAAACATTGTGTAAAGTCATCAGGTACCCAAAGCCCCCAGGACATTTGGGTAAAATTGTTTTCGTTTCTTTTAGGCGAGAAGTTTATTTCTTCCTTTAACATTGAAATGTTTCTCATTTTGTTTGTGTGTACTTAGGCGGTTCAGGAGAGAGAGGGTTCGCTAGGGTAGAGCAGTCTTGAGATCTCTTCAAGAACCGTATCTTAAAAATGTCTGGAAGCTATTCACTATTCTTCTGTAGGTATGTAGTTCTATTTTAATACCAGGTGTTTTTTTAAAAGGATGCTCATTTTGGAAGAAAATGAACCTGCCAACTTAATATATATTTCTTTTCACTCTGCATCAATTTCCAGGCTATTTGCTACGGGCGATCTACACATTGTCATCTTTTCTAAACACATCATCTTAGAAACCAGAGATGGGCATAATTTTATTTATAAATAAAAATACGAATTTATTCGTACTTCATATATTTGTGAATACGAATATAAATAAATTCGTACTTCATATATTTGTGAATACGAATATAAATAAATTCGTATTCATAAGTGTTATTTGTATTCACATATATTAAATATAAAAATACAAATAAAATTTCATTCGCAAATTTTTTTGCGAATACAAATAAATTAAAAAAAAAAAAAAAATTGTAAATAATCACAAAAAATGTGAATATTTACAAAAAATCAAGTGATTACAAAAAAAACAAAAACATTAAAATATACGAATACAAATTTATTCACATTATAATTTGTGAATAAAAATGTATTCACAATAAAATTTGCAAATAAATCATGAATTTATTCGTATTAAGATGATATTACGAAAGTTATTGAAGGTGATTTTTTTTTGATGGAGGTACAGATGACAAACCATTTTTTTTCTCTCTTTTTTTTTTCAAGGCGTTTAACGTCTAGGTTATAGCGCCTAGATTTTTTGTTTACCCCGAGTCCGCCGCGGGACCACCAGCCATGCTGCAGGGACACAGTTTGTCATCTGTACCTCCATAAAAAAAAAAAAAAAATCACCTTCAATAACTTTTGTAATATCATCTTAATACGAATAAATTCATGATTTATTTGCAAATTTTATTGTGAATAAATTTTTATTCACAAATTATAATGTGAATAAATTTTTATTCGTATATTTTAATGTGATTTTTTTTTGTAATCACTTGATTTTTTGTAAATATTCACATTTTTTGTGATTATTTAAAAATTTTTTTGTGAATTTATTTTTATTCACAGAAAAATTTGCGAATGAAATTTTATTTGTATTTTTATATTTAATATATGTGAATAGAAATAAATTCGTATTCACACTTATGAATACGAATTTATTTATATTCTTATTCACAAATATATGAAGTACGAATAAATTCGTATTTTTATTTTTAAATAAAATTATGCACATCTCTGTTAGAAACCACATGACAAGGCTCTTTTTTTACTGCGCTTCGACAACTAGGCCATTAGCGCCAAAATCCAGGGTGCAGTGAGGAATTTTCCCAACTAGCCGTGGGATGAGAAAATTCCTGCCGCCAGTGGGGATCGAACCCACCATCTCCCGCTTATGAATCTGTGGCCAATAGACCAAAGAAGACCTCTCTTTGATTGTTAAGAGAAATATTTAATGGCTCTGCTGCAAAGCCTTCAAGTGTAAATAAGCAGAAAATAGGTGTAATGTAATTTTATTCCATTTCCAATCGGATAAACACTAGAATTTATGAACATTTTACCAGCTGAAGAAGTGGCTCGATGACATTAAAGCTGTAGATCCCCGAATTAATGAAGTGTTGATATTGGTAGAGGAATAAGCAGCTAATTAATAATTCCATGTATGCAGAAGAGCGGAACCAAATGAGCTAATTATAATTTTAAAACAGAAAAGGACATTAAAGTATTTTGTGCGGCCAGCTAGCAGGTCAGCCTCCAGGACGGAACAATCCGTGCGAATGGGGTGCAGAGTTTGTGGTTCTGATGGTGCTTTGTGCACGCTCCCTGAGCAAGCCAATTATCAAACGTTATCACTGATTAGAATAAAAAGCTCCTTTTGTACTGGAGCTGTAATAGAATTGTTTGCAGTTCGCCGAATTGGTCCGCATCATAAGAAGTGTGAGTCCACGTGGCATCGATGTGACGTTTCGTGGGCTTATGCAAATGGACAGAAATCGGTATAATAGTCATCTCACTCGGTTTAGTGATAATGATGTCAAATGTCCATATTTTGAGATGCCTTAGGTACTCAAACCATGATTATTTTATTCTAATTTTAACGCCCCTTTATTTTTTATTTTTTTTAACGGCGAACAGTGGTACCGGCTGGGAAAAAACCTTCCAAACCGAAGAAGTTCAATCTCGTCTAATCTAACATTTTTATACTTAACTAGGTGTTACCCAGTGTACCATGCTACACCTACTTTCTGCCTATGACTCTCCCTGTATGAAGATCCACCTGTATACCAAGTTACGTCAAAATCGGTCAAACGGTGTGAATTTGTTTATATCTGTATAGTAATTCCAGAAACAGCCAACAGAGGCCAGCATCACAGTAATTCATAAAACAGCCGACAGAGGCCAGCAGCACAGCCTGCGAGTAAATAGCTCTTATCAAAGAAAGGCCAGCGCTCCTTAGTTAGACTGTGAATGTTAATATACGACTAATTTTATTCCTGAAAAATTGGTATTAACCAGGAAGTCTCATGTGTATTTAGATTGTGAAGATATCTGCACGGAGAAAAAAAAACAGGCTGCTCGCACTCTCTTTCAGGCTGCAGGCAGCCTAAAAACTGTGACTCACCCATCCTGTTTCTGTGTTTCCAGCATTTTGAAATAGGATTCCTCACATTTCAGCCTAAAATAGGATTCCACTAGTTAGAGTACCCGCACTCTAGGGTAGAGTGCCTATAAACCATTCTATAACAGAGTGCTGGAATCCTAATTCTACATCCTATATTAGAGTTCTCGCTCCCAAAGCTAGCATCCATCAACAGGGTTTTTGATCCCTAAACTAGCGTGCAGGCATTTTACTTAATTCGAATGCTACCAGCCTGCTTTAGGATGCCAGCACTCTGCTTTATACTTTTTGCTTCAAATCTCTGTAGAGTGCTAGCACTCTATTGTTGGATGCTAGCTTTAGGATTATAAGCACTCTATTATAAAGTGCGGGCACTCTAACTAGTGGAATCCTATTTTAGGCTGAAATATGTGGAATCCTATTTTAGGCTGAAATATGTGGAATCCTATTTTAGGCTGAAATATCTGGAATCCTATTTTAGGCTTAAATATGTGGAATCCTATTTTAGGCTGAAATATGTGGAATCCTATTTTAGGCTGAAATATGTGGAATCCTATTTTAGGCTGAAATATGTGGATTCCTATTTCACAATGCTGGCACTGAGTCACAGTTTTTAGGCTGTCGGTAGCCTGTTTTTTTTTCTCCTTGTGTAATGGAATTTAATTTTCCGTAGTTTATTAGGTGTAGAAAAAAAAAGGTACATAGCTGAGCTCTCCGCTTCATTTTGCCTAAAAATACATGTTTTGAAGTTGCTTTCCTATAAATTTCATCGCCGTACTCGGCCGTATGAGTGCACAGCCAAATAAAATGAAAGTGCCAATACTGATGTGATCATTTTGTGCAGACAGTTGTTAAAAACTTTGTATTTGCATGTAAATAAACATAAACAGTGGGATCTAGCTACATATCTCTACCAATTGGGTAAAATATAAATTTATTTAAATTGAATACTTGCTATTTTTTTTAGGTTTTTCATAATACGAAACCCGTTTATCTTCCAAAATAATTATTCTATCGAATTGGTAGTGATATCATTCGACGCGGTACAAAAAAATATTTCAAAAATGATACCGAAATCAGAAAGATTCAAAGGATTTTTCCTGAAATCGGACATTTGTGACGAATGTGCAAATTATTATTTCATCATCTGTCAATGGACTGTTTATTTATTTCCGAAGAATTTTTTTTTTTTTTTTTTTTTAATACATTTTGAATTATAGAAACCTTTACTAATTGAGATATGACTTTTTTTAGGCAAACACACTATTAACGAAAAGTTTCTCATTTTTTTCTTCAGAAAGTAGAATTATCAGTTGGTCTAACTCAGGACTTTTGCAAACCATCGATACATATGTATATTAATCTTAAAAACTAGAGGATTGGACAGTTGAAAAAATTTGAAATACTTTACTGGCATCAGCACTACAAAATGGGAATGGCTCAGATTCTATGAAGTTGATTTGGGGAGTTATAAAATAATTTGATTTGGCGATGTAGAGCTCTTAAAATCTCAGCCATCAAGGGGAGAGAATTTATATTCAGTTTTTGGTTAAAGCAGGGGTTCAAAAAGCTTAAAAGGGCCCAGAGGTCTGGAAGTGTTAAAAATATTTGTCAATATTTCTAAAAAAATGCTTCTTTTACTTTCATGCACATCTGTGGGCATAGATTCAATTAAATTTGCCTATGAATTTGTGCATATTTTCAAAGCTGTAGAGTTGTGCTCTAGATTCGAGCGAAGGAGTGTTGTTTTCATTGCAGTTTCCCTAAAACTATTATATATACAACAGCTGTTAGGGGTGTATTACCATTACCTATAATATCTATTCCATATCCCCCCCCCCGAAGCTGATGGTATGGATTTCAATGGAAATCACTATCCTCTCCGGTATCGGTTTTAGTTTATCTCCAGCTGTTGAAGTAATGAATTAATTTACAATAACTGCCAAACATATAGGTCACGTTTGTAAAGAAATAGCAGAAATAATTTCAGTAAAATAAATATTGGGCTTGGAGCCACTGTCCAGGGGCAAATAATACATTTACTCGGAGTTTTAAAATGAATATCGGGGTTTTGACGCATCTATCACGGTAGTGCGCCAGGCCAAGTTCCGGCCTGGCGCACTACCGTATTAGTATAAGAGCTGATTTTTACCCTCTCATAACTTTGGACCAGTTCAAGATAAATCTTTGAAATTGTACACAGGTATTATCTTCATAAAGTTGAATAAAACTGGAAAGTTTCATAATTCTACATTGAATAGTTTCTGAGATATCGGCGATGGAAAATCGGAATTTAAAGGACTCACTCACTCACCAAAATTATTAGGCACTTCCCGAGAAGCTAGGCACCATGGGCGTGTATAGGAAATAATTTCGGAGGGGGCTGGGAAAATTTCGGGGGGGGGGGCTGAGACCATTTCCGGTGTATGGAATACTAACAATTTAGATCTTGGAAGAGTTTTAGCCAACTAAAACGCTATTACACCCAAAATAGAATAATTTTATGAACTAAATGATCTTATTTAATTTATTTTTAAGGATTTTATCAAATGTTTACCTATCAAATCAAAATTTCGGGGGGGGGGGCTGCAGCCCCCTCAGCCCCCCCCTTATATTCGCCCATGCTAGGGACTTGAAATTTTGTAGGATAATAGGCAATAGGGTGTTATTAAAGGCAAAAATCGAAAAATCCTGAAAAGTTGTGTTTGAATCCGCTTCAAGGGAGTGGGTGCCCGTATTGTACTTCTTGTTCCTTCGAAAACCCATCATTCCTTCCGAAACCCATCAAGAGGGGATCAAACGAATCGTCTCGGTAAGGAGAACATATATTTGATGATTTAAGAAACATTTAGACGCATCTTAACATTTTTATGTACATGTCCATTATTTACTCATGTATGTAAGGTGACGGTTCCGAAATTAGTTAGACTTGAAATTAATAAGGGCCAGACAAGGACTCAAAGGCATTTTCAAATAATGATCAGACTAGAAGGCATTATAAAAAATAAGACACCAACACGATAAAAAGTAGAAAGATTAATTAAACATAGTTCACGTCCCCGCGTCATCCTCCTCAATCGACGAGGCAACTCAAAATTCACTTACAAAAAGTATTTGTACCCAAAAAACTAACGTTGAAAAAAACAGGCCAAGTTCCAGGCCCCAGCCAAGAACAGTTTGCCTATGAAAGTTATGATATCATAGTATTGGGCAACGTTTTAGGCTGTTAATACCTTGTTAAGAGCCTAATAATACCCTCTCATTTATTTTTGCAATTCAAACTTGGCCAGGTTTCGTCAACTTTCATCGGCCGTGGCCGCTTCATCTTATAGTGCGGTCCCGAAGGAAATCGCCATACTTTAGGGGTGGGTGCGACGACTAAATTGTAGTTCAATGCCACCAGGGAGAACTTTTTTCTAGCATTATTTCCCTAGATATAGGCGTTTCCGTGTTTTTTGGTCTAAACGCCAGTTTTTGACCATTGTTGCACTATTTGTCGTTCAAGCCATAGGGAAATTTTAATTCTTATAAAAGTTTGAAAATATGCATCAAATTTCCTATAAGATTTAATGTACCTTGTGCAAAAATGTTTCAAACCAAACAGCAGGTATCGAAACAAATAACTTATCACGAAATAAAGGTTTTTTAATTTAACTCGTAGGCTTCCACGGTCCGAGTCATTACAAATATTATAGTCTTCTGGTATTGACCGTGTCACAAACTTCTTTGCCGACGTTTCGCTAGTCATACTGCCAGCTTCCTCAGGGCTTAGTCTGAGGATGAGGATGCTCTTCTAGTTCTTCTGTATAAATGCCTCTCTTTGTATTCATCCGCGGGCGTAGTCTGCTCTTCCATGTCCCTGATTGGTTGGTCCCTGTCTTGCTTGATTGAATCAATGGTCCAGATGGAGCCTACGAACCAGAATCAAGCAAGACCGGGACCAACCAATCAGGGACATGGAAGAGCAGACTACGCCCGCGGATGAATACAAAGAGAGGCATTTATACAGAAGAACTAGAAGAACATCCTCATTCTCTGACTAAGCCCTGAGGAAGCTGGCAGTATGACTAGCGAAACGTCGGCAAAGAAGTTTGTGACACGGTCAATACCAGAAGACTATAATATATATAATATATATATATATTTGCAAAGGTTTTTTATTTTTAATGTTCCACTGTTAGTTAGATGGGACTCTCAGAAAAGTTGCATTATTTCATTACCATGGCTAATTTGTGTTGAAGGCCAAAATATTATGCTTTGCATGGGTAAATTGAGGACAATTAAAACAAAAAAAAAGAAAAAAAAAAAGGAAAACTGTTTTTTTTTGTTATAATTGACCACAATTTACCCACGCAAAGCATAATTTTTTGGCCTTCAACACTTATTAACAATTTAGCCATAGTAATTAAACAATGCAACTTTTCGCAAAGTCCCATCTAACTAACCAACAAAAATGTTCGTACGGGGCGTGAAAAATTAAAAACCTTTATTTTTTAATAAGTCATTTGTTTGGGTGGCTGCTGTGAATTGGGTTTGAGAAATATTTGCACAAAGTACATGAGATCTTATAGTAAATTTGATGCAGATTTTGAAAATGTCATCAGAATTCAATTTTCCCTATGAGATGAACGACAAATAGCACAAAAATCTAGCATTTCTACCAAAAAAAAAAACACGGAAACGCTTATATCTAGGGAAATAATGCTAGTAAACATTTCTCCTTGGTGGCATTCAACTACACTTCCGTCGGCGTACACACTTTCCAATCATACAAACCCAATCGGTTTTAGTCAAAAAAGAGTTTATAATAGCCCTGAATCCTGATAATTTCCTGAATTATGTCAATATTTAAAGTTACAATAATTAGTTACAATGTTTCATTGAAACTATAAGGAAATGAAAGAAAACAGGAAGTTGAAAATTAATGATAGGATTATGAATTAGTTTGGAATTTCCAGGGAAGTCTGGAAATGTTTAGGCATTTCCAGGGAAGTCTGGAAATGTTTAGGCATTTCCAGGGAAGTCTGGAAATGTTTTGGCATTTCCAAAGACTTCCTTATTTAATATTAATAATCCCACAGAAGATATTGTAGCGGCACTTCCACTGGCATCGCAGCCTAACCTTCCTTTAAACGTGTCAAGCGGTGGAAGGTTACTGTCACGGCGGGTTTCAAGAGCCAGTGTTGCCAGGCAGGCGATAAATTATTCTAATAATTTATATTCTACGCACAATGTTAATTTTTTATTATTATTTATGAAAATTGTAATTGTTTATTCAGTATCTTTTCTATATTATATTTATTTTAATTTTTAAGAAATTATTCTTATTAATTTATTTACTTGTTTAATTTTATTCATCATATAGCTTCCTTTTTTTTTTGTTTAAATTATTCTGGCTTATATTTAAACTGTTGATTCATCACCATGTAGAGTTTGTGGAATATTATGACGACTCAGATATTCAGAGAAATTGTTAAAATGTCTAGGTATGTGTTTTTTATTTATTGTCATATTTCATGTTTCACACATGGGTGGCCACACTTTGTCCCTTCATGTTTGTTGCCACCACGCTTTACATTTTAGCACTTTCCTCCGAAGGAAAGTAGCTATTGAGGTTGGACTCATGACGGAATTTTTGAAAAATTTCTTCAAATCTTTATCGATCCTACCTAGTAGACACCGAAAATGAACCCCGTTAAAATTTATATATATATATATATATATATATATATATATATATATATATGTGTGTGTCTGTTAACACGATAGCGGCCAGAGTTTTGGTTTTTTCGTCACGAAACTTGGTATATAGCATTCAATTAGCTAACGATTGAACTAGTTTGTTAACCACCAAAATCGGTCCACCGGAAGGGGGGTTTATCCCGAACCCAAAACACTAATTTGACCATGTCAGCCGTAATATTTTTTATATTTCAACGAAACTTGGTATTCGTAGTGGTAATATAGAGAGAAAAGTGAGATATAAAAATGAACTAAATTGGTTCATAAGGAGGGGGGATTTACTCCGGACCCACAATACCAATTCGCCACTACCAGCCGTGATATTTCGTACATTCCGACGAAACTCGGAATTCGTAGTGGTAATCTAGAGGTAAATATGTATTGAAAAAATAAACTAAATGGGTTCATTAGGAGGGGGGGTTTACTCCGGACCCAAATTACTAATATACTCATACCGGTAGTAATTTCCGCTGTATTGTAACGAAACGCGGTATACGTCCTGAGAAAGAAGTGTCGTAAAAATGAGCTGAATCGGTCAATCGGAAAGGGGGGTTTACTTTCTAATATGTTTCAATAGAAAAGCCCGCCAGACGTAGGTTCACAAAGCCGCCCCAAGGAGCGCTTTCTACCACTAAAGTGACTGTATCCTGTTCCTGCGTTATATCAAAATAAGATAATATGAGGTTTTTTGTATTTATTACGTAGTGTAATAGGTACCATGTGTAAACATAACTCTGGAAGCAAATTAATAATTGATCAGTTACTCATTACAAAATTAAAAGAGAACTATTTATGTTTTTATTTTATTTATGTAGGATATTTTAAGAAAATTGTTCTGGAAAGCAGTCTACACTACCCAAATTCTGAGGAAAGTGCTTAGTTATGCAGCTCCTGCGTGACGGACTTTTTTGAACATCTTATTTGTGATGTACAAATTTTCTCCAGATATGAATTTATGTCGTGGATGGCCAACCATTAGTCAACCTAATATCGTTGTTTACCATAAATGCAACACGCCAGCATATATATATATATATATATATATATATATATATATACATATATATATATATATATATATATATATATACATATATATATATATATACATATATATATATATATATATATATATATATATATATATATATGTATATAACATCAACCTTGTAACAAGCCACGAAGGCCCTGAGGGGCAAATATTATAGAGATATCTGATTCATGACCATAACGAACACTAGGGAGATAGTTTGGTATCCGGCCGCCTGATTTTCCCCTTGCTGCTTTGACTGGTCATTAGCACGAAGGTACCCATTAATAACTTAATTAAAGGCTGGGTTGGCATAGGGACGGTCAGGGAGGCCGAATCGAACCTATGAACAAAGACACTAGAAGATAAGAGTCTGTAGTGCTTTCTTAGAATTTGACCTCAGGTCCTCCATCATATATTCCACTGAGCTAACACACACACACACACACACACATATATATATATATATATATATATATATATATATATATATATATGCTCAGTTGGTAGAACACTGGACTAACAAGTTGGAGGGCCTGAGTTCAAATCCCGAGCAAGCACTAAAGATTTTTTCTTCTGGTGTCTTCGTTCATGGGTTGAATTCGGCCTCCCTGGCCGTCCCTAGGCCAATCCAGCCTTTAATTAATTTAATAATTGGTACCTTGGGTGCTAATGACTCTAGCAGTCGAAGCAGGCAAGGGGAAAATCAGGCGGCCGGAGCAGATTACTGACCATACTATCTCCCTTGTGTGCCGTATGGTCATGAATCAGATACCTTTATAGTATCTGCCCCTCAGGGCCTTCGTTGCCCGTTACGGGACTGATTATATATATATATATATATATATATATATATATATATATATATATATATGTAATCAGGAATAAGGAATAATAATAATAATAATCTGAATTATAAATTATTCAGGAATGCAGCGTAAAATGACAGGTTTCTGAGGAATGTGCTTAGTAATGCAGCTCCTGCGTGACGGTTTTTTTCCTGATGTTCATCGATCGTATCTAGTTGGTGTAAACAATAACCCTCTTTGCATTCTCTCTCTCTCTCTCTCTCTCTCTCTCTCTCTCTCTCTCTCTCTCTCTCTCTCTCTCTCTCTCTCTCTCTCTCACTCTCTCACTCTCTCTCTCTCACTCTCTCTCTCTCTCTCTCTCTCTCTCTCACTCTCTCTCTCTCTCTCTCTCTCTCTCTCTCTCTCTCTCGAATGAAAACAAACAATTCTCTTTATAAAAAAAATGAGAGTTTTTCCGTGTCCTAAAAGGGGAGCAAATGGTAAAATAGAGAGAGAAGAGAGAGGTAAAGCGCAGTAAATGTGGTGGTTAACAACAATTAGAGAAGATAATGGCGGTACAGAGACATCTCCCTGCGCAACACCAGGATAGAGGTACTCCACCTACTCTAGTGAAGCCATTAACATCAATGCAGGTTCTGGGTGTTATTATGCCTCCAAGGTGAGGTCTGGGCTTTTATGTGATTATAGTAATAATACTATCTCGGCTGATTATATTGCCTAGGCGAATATAGTAGGCATATTGCAATCCACTTTGGTCGGAATGGATTCAAATTTTAGGAAAAAATAGTTGAGGAACATCCGAAAATTATCGAGAAGGGCACACAGAGGTGCCAAACGCCCGATTTTGGGAGAAAAACTGTAGGTACTTATAATTTCTGTATAATTTTCGGAGTATTTTTTGAGCTGAGTTGAATGAAACCAGTAGTACCAATTCAACAGAATAATGAAATAGTTTAGTTCAGAAACCTGTTAAGTGCACTTTTTAAAATTTTGGGAAAACTAAAAAAAAAAACAACCTATTTTTAAAATTAGAAAAGGTTCTGGGTTAATTTTTAAAATTGGAAGTTTTTTTTTAGTTTTCCCAAAATGTAACCTGACGGGTTTTTGAAATAAAGGATTCACTTATTATGGGGGATAAACGGGTTTTATTTTAAGTAAAACTTGACAACTTCAAGTATTCTGTTTAAAATACCAAATTTTATCAAAATGAGACCACTTTTGAGCCTGCCAGAGAGCAACCAGGCAAATATACATGCACATTTGAGCCACCCTTATTTTCGTGATATCGTCGATACAAATGCAAACTAACGAATATGCAAAAATACATCTTTCCTTGTCCATCTTTAATAATTTCTGCTGGACTTATTTACCGCAAATTCTTCAATCTGACTTTACTCTATTAAAGGGAAAGTATTCCACTATCAAAAGGTCAAAACTGCCGAATATTTGACTGTCCAAAAAAATGTTATGAATAAATACATTTCCACCCTGAAAAGTGTTGATTTTCATATTCGTTAGTTTGCTTTTGTATCGACATATATTGGTTGTCAGATTTGAAATGAGCGAAACATCTCAGTTATGGCGGTCTAACATAAAATAAATAAATTAGAAAATATTTCAAACTACTGGCATCATTCAGTTTTTGAAAATTACATTCTCTATTATTGATCTGCATAGCTAATTGCATATCTACTATATATTTGCCAAATACCACTCACTCACTCACTCACTCACTCATCTATCAACGCCCAGCCCAAACCGCTCGACAGAAAATGTTGAAATTTTGCATGGACACTCCCTATATAACGTAGGCGCTCGCTAAGAAAGAATTTTTTGATCTTCGTATTTTTAAGCATTTTTAGGGGGGTTTAAAGTTTGAGTTGGTTAGAGAAGGCAAGCCTAGGCAGCCTGCGTTGCTAGGACGATAAAGAACAGCTGTTACCTTACATTATCTATCTCATAGTTTTATTTCTAATTGAGGTTAATTTCAACTCTGATGGCAGACCTTGAATTACTAGAAATTAACTGTCCCTAAAAGAGTTTTAATTGCGTTTCTTTTCTGTCTGTCCCCGTCAGGTAGGCTTGCCATATTTTTGGAGAGTTAAACCGAGACACATTAATAGTGGATGGGCATACCAGGGGGGGGGGATAAAAAGAGTACAAATTATAAGCAAAATGGTTGGTGAGTTTTAAGCCTAGCAACTAACGGGAAGGGGGAATCCTAAACTGTTTGCCTACCCAAACCTTAAAAATAAGAACGGAACTTTTTTTGCTACTTGATTTTCTTAAAACAATCTCTCAGCCAAATAGTAGTGTCTGGCAGCTGGCAGCGCTGTGCAGGTAGTTCCAGCGTTTTACAGTTAGATTACTTCTGATTTCTTTGACACTGTGAGCAGTAGTAAAAATGTTGATTGTAGAAAAGTAACCGATTTAAAAAAGATTCTTATAAACATGAATTCATTACTTTTTGCATCTTACACCCATTTCCGGGACATTGATAAAACCGGGCGGGACACCGAAACAATTGCAAAATACCGGGACAGTCCCGGTCAAACCGTGATGTATGGTATATCCTTAGGTTTTCCAGGCGAGGTAATAATATCCGGAACCCTTGCACAGCCTCCTCGCCTATAACCTTGGTAATACTCGTAAATATATTGGGTGTTACCATATGACTTTTGGGAAACATAAACTTTTAAATTTTAACGCCCATTGAATAAAATATAGTATGACGGTAACCGTGCTGTAATAAACTGCACAGAATTGTATAGTAACGTAATTTTAATGAAACATTATTTAACGCAATAAAATAACTACTTATTTGCCGTGACGAAGCACGGGTATTCAGCTAGTTTTATATTAATTAATTTTTGGCAAATAGAAAACGCCAATAAGACGTATGTGAAACCTGTTTAGCTTCCTCTATTAAAATTAATAGAATTATTAGAACAATTTGAGAAAATTGGAGATACAGAAATGATTTTAATTGGACCAATTAAAATCATTTCCGTCATCAACACTAATTTTTTTCAGATTCTTTTTAAGATTAACTCCAATTTTCTCAGTTTATTCTAATTGTGGGTAAATCACCTTTGGCTCTGAGCCCTTCAATTGTGCTGGACAAAGGTTGACCTGTAGTTTGTAAGCCTATGATTTAGCGGGATCTCACACCTAGATGTCAGCAATGGTCCCTGAAGGCCCTTCAAGTAGATATCATGATACCTAGATCAGATTATCAAGCTATAATTATTGATATATTGCCCCTTGATTGGGCCCAGGTGTGTGTATATATATATTACATTTAATCACCACATCTAGACTCTAATATGGAGGGTGGTCATTTTATATGGAGGGAATATCATTTCTTAACATGTTAAGAAGTTGTAAACTTTATGGATCTGGTCTCCAAACAAGAAATTATATTTGTCTTTTTTTTCCCTCACTGGCGAGGGCCGAAGAAGACATTCTCCCTTTGATACTATCTCACTGGCGAGGGCCGACAAAGACATTCTCTCCACGATACTCCCTCACTGGTGAGGGCCGAAAAGACATTCTCCCCACGCTACTACCTCACTGGTGAGGGCCGACAAAGACATTCTCCTCACGCTACTACATCACTGATGAGGACCGACAAAGACATTCTTCCCACGCTACTACCTCACCGGTGAGGGCCGACAAAGACATTCTCCCCACAACACTACCTCACTTGTGAGGGCTGACAATGACATTCTCCCCACGCTACTACCTCACTGGTGAGGGCCGACAAAGACATTCTCCCCACGCTGCTACCTCACTGGTGAGGGCTGACAAAGACATTCTCCTCGACCTCACTGGTGTGGGTCATGAAAGACATTCTCCCCACGCTACTACCTCACTGGTGTGGGTCATGTAAGACATTCTCCCCTCGCTACTGACTCACTGGTGAGGGCCGACACAGAAATTATCGCTACGATACTCCCTCTCTTGCGCGGGCTGGACTACTACATTATATATATACATATATATATATATATATATATATATATATATATATATATATATATATAATTATAATTATGCTATCGCTCTGATGTTACTTTATTTGCTGGAACCTTAGAATGAAAAATATACATGTGTATTTACACACACACACACACACACACACACACACACACACACACACACACACACACACACACACATATATATATATATATATATATATATATATATATGTGTATATATATGTGTATGTATTTATGTTATATATTATATATTACACATGACCCAAGTATAAGTTAATTAATCATGGAGCTTAGCTTTGATCCTTGAATGATCCAATTAAACGGAGCTAAAGATAATATTACACGAAACTAGACTATAAGGCTATCCGATGACACGGCTCTTCACCAGCACTCGTCCCTACTTCACAATGCCAATTAATCCTCATGATATTCAATACAGTACGAAATTGTTTAATAATGGAATGTTGTAATGAGACGATATATTTAACTTGGAAACAGTGTCGGGCAAAACATTTAATTCATTCTGACTAAAAATAAACTCACTTTATATTATTTTTGTTTTAGTTTTAGATTAGTGTTAGATTTGTAAAATTATTAATGATATGTTGGAGTATTTTCGTAATAAATAGTGGTTTCTAGTTTTAGTATCCGTTTTTAGTACGGTAATTAGTTTAATTTAAGCCAAAGTGACCTTAATTTATGATTTTAGTTTAGTTTTAGTTTTTAATTCACTAATTAGTTCATTCCATACTTTGATTCAGAACAAGGATAAAAAAATAGGCATGTATGTATTTTTGTTTAATTAAGAGCGTTTATTTAAGAACTATAATGGGGATAGAATGAGGTTACAACTTCAGCCTATTTAAAACAAAATGAAAACTAGTTCTATTAGTTTTACTAATTTACTTAATTATCGAAATAACATATGATTTACATTATTTATTTTTTTAAAACTAAAATAAAATAAAATAAAGCTTTAATTCAGTTCCAAATGATTTAGTTTTAGTTTCCGTTCAACTAATATCTATTAGTTTACTTAATTTTAGTTTTAGTTTTTTTTAGGTTGCATTTTTTAGTTTATTCTAAAAAGTGAATGCAGTTTTAGTTTTGCCCAATATTGCTTGGAAAGCCTAAATCTTACTCATGCATATGTTGTTCTAACAGCACAAACATAACCCGACTCTCAACATTAGGGAGGTTACACCTGGTGAGTCAGTGTTGCCGGGGCTGAAATAATTTATTAATTGATATTGAAATTTTTTGTCGCCGCGACCCAGAGGTAACTCAGAATTTCCTGGCCCGATTTGGGTAGGGCGAGTGGGGGAAAAAAACCTAAAACTAAGATGTTGAATCGCGTTTTAAATAACATGTTTTTATACCTAATTACTGTAGAACTTGGATAATTCGAACCTCTAGGGACCGATAAAAAAGTTCGAATTAAAAATTTTTGTGAATATAAAGGGGTAAAACATCGATTTTCATATTTTCACATTTTTTAAATTAAAAAAATACACACATTTTATTTAAAGAAAAACAAACATTTCATAAATTTTATGATTACGTACATAGGTAATAAATAATTTATCAAAAAAGTAAAAATAAAAGTCTATTGTTTTGAAAAAAAAAAGGCATTTTCATGGCCAAGAATTTTTTCTTTATTTTTCAGGTAAGTTGGTAAATGCCATGGCAATTTCAGATTTTTTCTTTATTCCTTTTTCAACTTCTTTAATCGCAGCTATTTTCGCTGACAACGTTAAAGTTTTATAACTTCTAGGCTTCCACATCCTAAATCAAAAACTTACAGAACTGCACTGTACACAAGAAATTCAAGGAACTAACAATACAACAGATCTAGGTACTGACTGACTTATAAGTGAATAAGAAATGAGATGGGAATGATGGTGGAAGGGAATTCTAGGATAAAACGACAGGAGGAAGCGCGACCCACCACTTTGCATCATCCGTATCATTGCTACATCCGTATCTTACTATCCTGTGTACCCGAGTGGAGAATATTTTCACGAGATTTAAGATCGAACATCTCCCATTGGAGGTAAAAAATTCGAATTAACCAAAATTTTATTCGAATTAACCACGATGTTTTAACATTGTTTATGCCCTAAATTCTAGGGACCAAGAGAAATATTCGAATTAACCACGATTTCGAATTATCAAAGTTCGAATCATCCATGTTCCACTGTAGTTGTAGAATACTGCTCTAATATTGATTTTACATTTTATTAATAGATCTGATCACAAAACACCTTTTTGTAGACAGTTTTGTTCCCGCGTAAAAATCTCACAGTTTTTAGTGAAAAGTTAAACAATATTTCATACCATTTATTTTATTCCTGAAAAATTGGTATGGGGAAGTCTCATGAGTATATGTAGGTTTTAAAATAATTTTCTTTTTTGAGCTTGGTGCATTTAGGTTGTGAAGATATCTGTAATGAAACTCAATTATCCTTAGTTTATTTGGCGTAGAAGAAAAAACTGTACTTAGGTATGCGGTCCTCGCCCTATAGTTTTACCAAAAAAAAAATGTTACGAAGTAGAAATAAATTTCATTGCCGTATTCGGCCGTATGTGTGCACAGCGTAATAAAATAAATGATGCGATTATTTTAAGAAAAACGAATTTACTATTATTGATTTCTGCAGAGTGTTGTTCAACATTTTGTGTCAGCAAGTAAGGCTCGGTGCACACTGAAGAAACTGGTTTCATGAAACTGGCGGTGGCTAAAAATGAAAATAAAAATCCGCAAGCTCTCTGTTCACCCAATGATTAGGGATCGGCAACACAGCTGTTTTCTTGAAGCACGCGAACTAAAACAGAGATCCTGATAAATTTATTACGGATTTTTTTAGAATGTCGAAGCCAGTTTTTGATCGCTTATTAGAACTAGTAGATCCATCGATGAAACGTGAAACTGAAGCAATAGGAAACAGATTTAAGGAATTTCATGAAACCGGGTTTAGTGAAACTCTGTGTGCACCAACCTATGGTTTTCTAGCTATCGGTTTCATGAAATAGGTTTCATGAAACCAGTTTCTTCGGTGTGCAGCGGGCCTAACTAAACATTTTTTTTTTTTTTTTTTTTTTTTTTTATTTATTTTTATTTATTTAATTTACAGGTATATTACAATCTACAATTTACATTGTATTGTGTAATGTGATGACAGAATTAGCCAGGTCTCGGGTACAGCAGGTTGTCAGCCGAATACCTTCTTAGGATTCATACTGATGACCTGGTCTACCTTTCACCATCGAACCATCCCTTGCCTCCAGCCGGGAGAGAGGTGATGAGACGTAGGCAATGATATCTTGAGGAGAGAAAATATCCATTGATATCACTCTCAGACATTAGAATATAATAATATACAATACAAGAAAATATCACATACTAATTTTGATCACTGTTATTATTATTCTTTCACTTCACAGCACTTCACATGTTTAATAGATCTCGAGGCCACATCCTATTAAGACGTCTTGGTGGAGAGGAAGGATGATTGGTGCTGGATAAGGATTGGGCTGTAGGATTAGGATGATTGATTAATTTGCTATGGAAAGATGAGAAGCGGCTAGGGATTATATCTTGGACAAAAGGGATATTTAGGTCACTATGGAGGGTGCGATTCGAAACATAATAAGGAGCATTGACTATGGTACGATTTACATCTGACACTTCTCGCAGTAAATATATGTCAGGTGTCGGATAGATATTCTCTTGAAGGTTTACATACTGACAGAAATAGCTCATTTATGTCATGGATATGTATAGGACAGTTCTGGATTTGTTCTAATTTGCGATAAATTCACCAAAAGCACACATAATCAGTGTTTACATCTGTTGGTATAGAAGTGGCGACAATACAGCTAGTAGCCAAGATATTTATCTCTGAAATTAAATTCTTCTTGTAAAAATCTGTGTTTACACCTGGCGGTATAGAAGTGTCGACACTTATAGTTCGTGATAGAAATATATATCTCAGACATAAATTGCTCATGGTTTACACTAGTCGCAATTTCTGTCTGATATAAATTTCCTGCAATAACTAGCAAGTGTAAACCCACCCTAACAGTGAGGTATATCTAATATCCTTTGTGAAACTGCTAAATTTGTTTTACGCTCAAATTTTAAGAATGAAGAATACGTCGAGAACAGTTAACAATATTACATTGGTTGTTAATTTATTCGACTCAGCACCCAAAAATACATTTTGAATTATACATATCTCTACCAATTGGGTAAAATGTGACTTTTTTAAATTTAATACTTGCTGTTTTTTAGGTTCTTCATAATACAAACCCCGTTTATCTTTCAACATAATTATTCTATCGAATTGGTAGTGATCTTATTCGACTCATCACAAAATTTTTTTTTCATAAATCATACCGACATCAGAATGATTCAAGCACCTAAAGGATTTTTCTTAAATCTGGCGTTTGGCACGAATGTGCAACCTGGTGCCTATTTAGATGTGGAATTACTTGGGGATATTTATTAAATTATTATTTTTCCCCCTTTACAAAGTGATTTATTTTTTGTATTAGAGAGTTTAATTTTTGTTATCATTTTTTATTTTTATTTTATACCAGACACTCCTTCTAATTGTTATGGGATGATTTATTTATTTGAATGTTAAAGTGCTCTTATACAGAACCGATTTTTTTTTTGGGATGGGTTATCTTTAGGTTACCATCCTCTTTTAGCCAGGATAGTGCTGATGACGTGATTTTTTCGAATGAAATGCCACACACCGTAGTGGGAATTGAACGCACGACCTAACGCCCGCTCTGCTCACACTTAACTCAATTCTGCGAATAAAAGTGTAGGACAGACCCATTAAAGTGCGAGTGAATTCCACTCGAGGCACAAAATCTGTGCTTTTGACAAATAGCAAGTTTTAGGTATTTACCCGAAATGTCTCCCCGCAGGCCTCTCTTAGGCTCGAAATTCCCTTCGCTCTAATCTCTTGATCATTTCGCCGTGATTTAGCAACACTGGGGGACAACAGGTGGAGGAGCCCCCCCCCCTGCAAACCAATCTACAATGGCATGCAAGCTTCATGGCATGCCTCCTTCCCCTTGCAAGGTCCGTGGCATGCCCCAACCCCCCGAGCAAGGAGCCTGGAATGAAGTTAGACAATTTAGGAGACACTGGGCTGTAATTTATGTATAATCAGGGGGGGGGGGCTGGGGGTGATTTAAATTTCATCCCGCAGCCAAGGGGAGATTTAGCGGCTCTGATTAGAGTCTGTGCGGCCCGCACGGATTTAACCCCCCCCCCTCCCCCCAGCTACTACATGCAAGATAATGACCATCTTTTCCCGGAGAAACACATTAATCATATATTTTTTCTCTTCTAAGGGAAATATCCTCGCTAAGAAATGTGCAGCAGAATAGCGGAAATAATCCGGTAGGAAATGGTTACCTAGTGCATTAGGAAAAATAAAATTTTTCTCTTCCGGTCTCAGGCAATCTGCAACCAATATTACTCGAATAAACTGTTAAAATGTTACCTAAATTATTTTTATATTTTTGTATGAAAAGATAAATTAGAAAAGACATTATATATATAAATATTAAAACAACATTTCATTTAATCTGCTACCACAAAAAAAAAAAAAAAAATTACATAACTTTAAGACTCAAGTTTAGCTTTAATGTAAGGAATACTTGTAAATAAATATATTTGGCTGTAAGTTTATATACATGGAAGTAGCTATCAGTAAAAAGAAAGAAGGAATGCACCATCAATTGTTAGCTTTAATTTAATTTAAAAAAAAAGTTTGCGTACAAGTACCATATATGTTAGTTTATTTTTAAAAAAATAAAAAGAAACAGAATGTGCTTACATATTTAATTTGAGACAAAATCTTAAGTTCAATTATTAGATAAAAAAAAAAGGTTTGTAGGACGATAAAAACAATAGGTTGTTTGTCCTTAAATTCTTTCCATTACATTCAGTGGCACTTCTATTCAAAAATGTCCTAATTTTTTTTTTTTTTTTTTTTTTTTTTTTTTTTTTTTTTTTTTTTTTTTTTTTTTTTTTTTTTGGGTGCATCGACTACTAAGGCCATGAGCACCGAGTTTTATAGTTTCATTTTTAACATATGATAAAACCATTTTTCGGGTGGTAACCTATAGATAACCCGTCCTAAAATTCGTAGTTAATAATAAATGGACGTTAAAATTTAAATAAAAAAGTCCGATTCGCAGGAACTGCGTCATCTTAGCGCGGTTCTTTCTTATCTTTAGTGTTTATGAAGGGATAGAATAGAAACAGTTATTACTTTGTTTAGATCAATAGCGAAACACCTATCCAAATGAAATCTCAAACTAACCAGTCTTGAAAGGTCTTGATTTACAATCTTACCTGTATGGGTCAGCTATCACATAAGTCGGGCAGAAAGGCCTCCGCACAGAGGCATTTGGAAAGCCTTGGGATCTCTCTCTTTGAACGCTAGATTTTTAACAATAAATTGATCTTCGTGGGGGTAGAAAATCTTAAAAGTATTTCGCTCAGAAATCTCCGAAATATTGTCACTAATTTTACCTATCCTGTTTTATAGCCAAATAGATTTATATTCTATAATCAATAAGAAAAACCTACTAACAATAAAAAACTATGGGTAACAGATGAAAATAGGGAATAACAAGAATAATTCTAAAGAACGAAATCAACACCAGTACTGTAATCTAGATATTCATACGGCATCTTCGAATTCTAACAAACAAAATATTGATTCTAATTATACGTATCCTGTTTTATTGACAAATACATTTGACTACTATAAGCAATTAAAAACACTAGGGAATATGCCAAAGAACTCGGAGTAGGAGCCTCGACAGTTTCAAGACATTTGAAGGAAATCGACAAATCCAAAACTGACATTTCATACGGTACAGCCTGATATATTTTTAACAATAAATTGATCTTCTTATTTTACTTAATCTGTTTTATTTTCAAATACATTATCCGACTATAAGCAATTTAAAAATAACAAGGAATAAAATAGACAAAAAGAACCATTCGAATAAACGAAATCAATTACTTTAAAGTTTTAAGCACTTATTTCTCCGATTGACATCGCCTAATTAAAACTTTCTTTAGAACCTTTTTTGTAGAGCATTTAGTAAGATTTCGAATGGTAACCTTCTGCTTCCCAAGATTGTCAACGGTTTTCGAGATACTAACGAAAGTATACAAAGTTACCAAAACTTTTCTTGTCTGTTAATAAAATATTTTATTCTAACCCTTTCTTTACTACAAACATAACCAAAATTTCAACATATTAGTGTTGATAAAATTCGAACATGCAGAAAATGTTTCAACTGAATCCCATAATTCTAAGTACCAAAATCAAAGACAAAAAGAACAGTTCGAATAAGCGAAATCAATTACTTTAAAGGTTTAAGGACTTATTTCTCCGATTGACATCGCCTAATCAAAACTTTTATTAGAACCATTTTTGTAGAGCATTTAGTAAGCTTTCTAATGGTAATCTTCTGTTTCGCAAGATTTTCAACCTTTTTCGAAATATTAAGGAAAGTATACAAAGTTACCAAAATTTGTTATGTCTGTTAATAAAATATTTTATTCTAACCCTTCCTTAACTCCAAACGTAACAAAAATGTCAACATATTAGTTTTAATGAAAGTAGAACATGCAGAAAATGTTTCAACTGAATCCCATGATTCTAAGAACCCAAACCAAAAACGGTATTCAAAAACTATTTTTCCAATTTTCTCGAAAACGGTTAAAGCTATCGCCTTGAAAATGATTTCATTCGTTTCCCTAGCCCAAGAAGCCTATAAAAAGAGTACTTACAAGCTTATGAACTCAAAAACGTAAGCGTTACGATGTTTTCTGCGCGAATTTCGCCCCAAACGCCATCTTCCAGTGGGCGGATTTTGCTGGTTAACGAACTTGACCTTTCAAATTGGATGACGGATTTTTGTACCAAATGTCATCAAAATCGGACCATCAGGGAAGCCAGAAATGAGCGAACAGACAAATATATATATATAAATAAATATATACATATATATATATATATATATATATATATATATATATATATATATATATACAAATTTGAACCACCGTTATTTTCGGTCTCTAGGGGTTCTGAAACGCGAAATTTTCTAGTTGGCACTTCCGGATTGTTTCATTGTATCAACCTTATAAGCGGGGTTTCTCCCTATGGGGGAGGGAGGAACCGCGCTAAAAATAAAACCATTTTAATTCATTTAACTATACTAATGCTAAGACTACTATATACAAATGGTGTTAGTTCTTTTTAAGAAATTTTGGAACTAACTTTAAATTTAAATCTAAGCCTAAAGTGACTATGTACATATTTACAATACTACACACACAATCACACAACACACACGCACGCACGCACGCACGCACACACACACACACACACAACCACCCACACACACACACACACACACACACACACACACACACACACACACACACACACACACACACACACACACACACACACACACACAAACACACACACAATAAATACTGTCACTGTACATTTAAACACACAGTAAGCACACTCGTACAAAAAATACTATCACGCATGAATAATAAATAAGTTAAACAATATATACAGTTTTAGAATATGTAATCGAAACTTAAGCTATTACTTATATCTTATTGTAAAGTTTCAGGTCTTTCAGATATGCTATTATTTTTTTCGCAGAGGGCTCTCTTTTCGATAACAAGTCCTTAAGGGAATTTGTGAGGCGATGTCGCTCCCTTGCATCTTGGAATGCTGGGCAGTCCACTAGGATATGCCTAACATCGAGAATGCTGTCACAGTGCTCGCATTGAGGCCGCCTTCGCCCCACCAGATGGATGTCCTAAATATTCTAAACATACTATAAACAAAGTATAAAGTTTTATTTAGAAGGAAATAATAAAAAAAAATTCCGACTCGCAGGAACTGCGTCATATTAGCGCGTTTCCGTTCATATCTCTAGTGCCATTAGCATAGAAATAGAAGCAGTTATTGGTAGGTTTTGATGTTTCACGAAAATTATAAAATGAAATCTCAAAGAAAAGTTAACTCTTGTATTGCTTAAAATAACCTATATAATTAAAATAAAAACATAAATAACACCTGTTTCAATTCAATTCAAACATATTAAATCCCCCCCCCCCCTTCCGATAGACCGATTTAGTTCATTCTTACAACACTTCTTCCTTATTAGATACCCAGGACGTATAGCGCGTTTCGTTACAATACAGCAGAAATTACGACCGGTATAAGCAAATTAGTAATTTGGGTCCGGAGTAAACCCCCCCCCCCCCTCCTAATACACCGATTTAGTTTATTTTTACAACACATTTTTCTCTTTAGTTGACCAGAACGAATACCGAGTTTCGTTGAAATACAACACAAATTATGGCTGGTATTGGCAAATAACTACTTTGGCTCCGGAGTGAACCCCCTCTCCAGATGGACCGATTTTGTTGGTTAACGAACTCGTTCAATCGTTTGGTGAGGGAATACTATATACCAAGTTTCGTGGGGAAGAAACAATAACTCTGGCCGGTATCGTTTCAACGGACACATAAATATATATATATATATATATATATAAAAATTTTAACTCGGGTCATTTTCGGTGTCTACTAGGTAGGATCGATAAAGATTCGAAGAAATTTTTCAAAAATTCCGTCATGAGTGCAACCTCAATAGCTACTTTCCTTCGGAGGAAAGTGCTAAAAGTGAGGTAAACAGGGAAAACACCTGTTCAAAAGAACCATACTAACATATTTCGAAGTTTTAGGCACTGATTTCTCTGAAAATTAATTCAGAATATTTCATGTAGAAAACTTAGTAAGCTTTCGTATAGTAACCTTTCACTTACCTCGATTTTCCAACCGTTTTCGAAATTAGAAAATATACCAAGATCCGAAAACTTTTGTCTGTTAATACTTTTTTTTTCTGATAATTCCTTAACTCTAAATCAGTCCCGTAAGAGGCCACGAGGGCCCTGAGGGGCAGATACTATAGAGGTATCTGATTCCTGACCATACGGCACACTAGGGAGATAGTGTGGTCAGTACTATGCTCCGGCCGCCTGATTTTCCCCTTGGCTGCTTCGACTGCTAGAGTCATTAGCATCCAAGGTACCCATTATTAAATTAATTTAAGGCTGGGTCGGCCTAGGGACGGCCAGGGAGGCCGAATTCAACCAATGAACGAAGACACTAGAAGAAAAAATCTTTAGTGCTTGCTCGGGAATTGAACTCCCTTAACTCTAAACGAAACCAAAATTCAAATATCTTAGAACAGATAAATATTAAACGTGTGGAATAAGTTTCAACTGAATCAATCGTGTCTGAATACCCAAACTGAAAATTAGTTTGGAAAGGTAGTTGTATCGATTGCTCTCGGAGTCGGTTACAGATTTGATTTGAAAATGGTTTCATTCGTTTTTCTGTGTTAGAGAACCTATAAAACGAGTACCTACTAGCATGTGAACTAGAAAACGTAAGCGTTACGATTTTTTTCGCGCGAATTTTTGCTCCAAAAACCATGTTCCAGTGGAAGGATTCTGCTGGCTAACGAGCATGACATTTGAAATTAGACGACCGATTTTTGTACCAAATTTCATAAAAATCCGCGCTAAAATGAAAAATAAAATATAATAAAATGAAATGACAAATAAATGTAGCTGAATACATTGTTTTAAAAAAAAGTAGTTGACGCAAACATATAAAATAGGAAATAACCGTGATAGAAAATAAATTTAACTGAATAAAATACTCTATAACAATGTTTCAGAAGATAAAATTTAAATAAAATACATAATAAGATTATATAAAATATGCCATATTTAACAAAAATTAAAAGAATAAAAATTAAAATAGTACATAAGAATATCAGAAATTAAATGATCCAAAATATAGGATTATATCCAATAAAATAATCTTTAAAAGGTTCAAAGAAAATTTAAATAAAATACCAAACAAGTGTAGGTATATTTATGCATAGCCCATGATGCAAAATTTGGAGGCCCCCAGCCTTAAAAAATAGCTGTATGTATATATAAGTTTGTAGCTTTAAGGGTTGGAGTTAGGCTAAATGGAATATGAGTAATAACATTTACTCAGAGCAATCTTCCCGCTGTGAGTAAATAGTCCAAGATAAGCATTGTAGGTTACGGGGCCTTTTGGATATTTGTCTGGCGGCTCTTTAGGATGTTGTAAAGGGGGTAGAAGGGATTAAAATACACTTTTTAACATGTTTGTTCTATGAATGTGTGCAAAATCCTTGTTTAATCAGCGGGATAGTTAATTTCTTTGTTTGCCCATTTTTTCTTGTCTAGTGTAAATTTTGTTTATGATTTTATCCCATTTTAAAAGTATGAGCAAATAGTGGAACAGGTGCCGCCGGGAGCAAATGAGAGCGAGCCTAGCAGTTATAAATTCCCAAGTTCATGAAATCCCTTGTAATATGTCCCAGTTGCGGGGGTAAATAAAAGTGGGTCTGCATGAGGGAAACTTTTTTTATCTCTGTTTGAACATCCCACAGTTTTTCTCCTTGTGAGTTATAGAGGCGATAGGAGTGGCTAACTTCCTCCATCTCCCGTCCCTCCAGCGGCACTCTCTCTACTCGGTCTCCTTTATTAATATCTGTTCCGGGATAAGGTCTGACCCGGCTATGTCTGGGCCACAATATGGCCTCTGGTCCACATTTTGGGGACAAATCACTCTTTAATTTAGTAAAATATACTCCGTTGATGATTTACTGACAATGTCGTCTGGAGTTCCGCAAGGTATTATGATAAGTTCAACTTCACTTTTATTTATTAGTGCTTTGGATCTTCGTCTTTAACGTTTTAACGGGAAATTTCGCAGAAATACTATTCTGCTTCATCAGACAATAGTAAATTTTTCGATAATTTTTTTTTTTAAATTTAGTATCTATTAGAGGTTATTATTGTTATGTGAGCTTTTTCAGGTAATCATAAAATAATAAATAAATAAAAAAAGTCCGACTTGCAAGAACTCATATCCCTAGTGCCGGAAAAAAGCATTTTTTTATGTGAAAAATACAAAATAAAATTTTGAAGAAAAGAAAAAGATTTTTATTTATTTTTTATTTATGTGGATTTAGAGCTAGCAACTGGGCGTTAAGCTCGATAAACACGTAGAGTGCAAACAAAATAAAAGATCTACAACATAAAAAATAAATGATTTAAATAAAAAATGAAATAACTGAATCTATCAACATTAATGCTATATACGACAGAAAAAAAAAAAAAAAAGAAAGGCAAAAAGAGAAAAATAAACTAATAAAAATATCATACATAAAGGTCAACTATAAAATAAAAAACAGGTTTATAAAGAAAAAGATTTAAGGTGGCACATCAGGAAACTGACAGTATCATAAACGGAAATGACTACGCTGGCCTTCTCAAGCTTCGTTTTAGGAAAACACTACTAAAAATATGTTTTATATAAACTTAGTTTTTAATACCTAATAAAATGTGTTAATATATGGGCTTTTAACATGTTAGTTTATGACCTTTTTTCGGCTAATAAGTCGTGTAAGTCATATCTAACTAGTAGAGGTATAATAGGGTTTCTGGCGCAGTCTTCAAAATTCCCTATTTCCCCGAAAAAACCTGATCGTCGATTTTTGTAGGATTTTTCATTTTTATCTCAAACATCTAATTTTTTTAAAAAATATACATTTTCTAACATATTTCTTTAAAACCTAACAAATAAAAAAAAAATACATATTTTTAACATATTTCTTTAAAACGATACAAAAATTGGGATCACCCCCAAAAAGTAAAAATATTATATAATTAATTTAATTATTATTTCCATTTGTTATACACGTTTAATCATCAATATCACTTTCAGATTTCTTAGATTTAGATCTATTTTCATTTTTATTTTCTCGGAAGTCAATAATATGAATTTTCTTCCCATCATTTAATTCTTTTAAACCGTCATAAACGAATAATAGTTTTTGTGAATTTAATTGTTGAATATCTTTTTTATTTAATTTGTCATTAAATCTATCTGGTAGATAAACTTGAAATTTATCTTCCTTATCTTTTAACGTAACAACTATACGTTTTCCAAATTTTGTAATAATTTCTTTAAATTCTTTAATTGAATAAGATTGACCACATTCCAATTCTGTTAGTTTCTTTATTAGAGTATTTTGACATTGACCAACTCCTTGGATCTTTTTTAATACTTCCATTTATTACGAATAAAATTTATTTAAATATTTTTATAATGTCCTAATGCTCTAGTATGGATTCCATCTTCTAAAATATAACGTTTATCATCATCTGGTGATAAAGCTTTTTTATTAACTTGAATTGAATATATCTCATGTTTATAACTCCTGATTTGATTCATTGTTCTATAATGAACTCTTTTATTGAATAAACAATCTTTATAATCTTCAAATGATATATTCTTATTTACAACGGATTTCTTTACACCTTTTGATTTCTTACAAATAGATATCTCATTTTTATGAGAATACATTTTAGATCTTAATCCAATAAATTCTGTCATAATAACTCCATTATTTTCATCTTTCATTTTACCTAATACTTTCTTATTTACTCTAGGTATATTGAATCTGTTATCAACAGGAAAATCTGAAGTATCGAACAGATCAATCATTTCTTTCATGTCTTCATAAAAATCGTCTGTTTTAATATTATATATAAGACTGTCTGTGTCCATGTACATTAATTTAAGATCATTTCCATATTTCCGTTTCATAGTATTGTAATGAAAATCGTACATTAAATGTTTCGATAAATCTAGAATACTCATTCCTACATAAATCGGTTTATTAAATTTAACTTTTGTTTTGTTCATATGAATTGCTGATAGATTTTCATCAAATATTGTTCTTCCTTTAAAATTTGGTTTTGATATTAATTTCTCAACTTTCCCATAATTATTACACAATTTCACATCAATTCGTTTTCTTATATTTTCCATAGTTTTTCCAAACACTGAATTATTCATTAGTTTATAGAAATCTTTTTCAAAATCATTTACAGCTCTAGTTCTCATTTTCGTATTGAGATCAATATATTTTTGTAACCAATTCGATTGTTTAAATTCTAATACCCTATGAACTTTTTTTAGCTTTAATCCCATATCCAAACATTGGTTTAAATTTCTGTAATGAATCACATATTTTTCTTTATCAAATAATGTCGTTAATAATTTTACATGTTTTGAATTACCTGGTATTCCATTTTCTGGAGCTAGAGGTAAATCAGAATGATCATCATGTAACTCTTTTGGATATTCAAGATCAACTTCTAGTATATAACCTTTCTCTGAATCATCATCTAAATTTTCCATTTCTTCTGGTTTTATCCATTTAAATCCTCCATAAGGTAAATATTGACTCATCGCCCAACCATATAAATTATTTGCATCTAAATACATTAAATAACTAGATGGAAGATTTTTATCATATTTTTTCATATATTTATTATTTGCTTTAGAATATCTATTACAACATTGAGATATTCCACCACGAGTTCCTTTTTCCAACATCAAAATCATATCATAATCATTTAATAATTCCAACTCGATTTCTGTAGTTTTTAACATTGCATCCCAAGATAATCCTGGAGCTGTAAAATACCAAGCTGGATCAAGTTTATAAGTTTTTAAACAGACATCTCTAAAATTTTCAAATATATCAGACAATATTAAAACATCTGATTTAACATATAAATCTGAATACTCTCCTAAATTTCTAATTTCAAATGTTTTCCATACCTTTTTTGCATGTTTATAATCGTTTTCAGAAATATCACAATCATTCAATTTACTATAAAATTCTTCGATTGAAGGTAATTTTGACTCTTCAAATTTTTCTTCCGAATCCATGTAATCATAAGGATACACACCTTTTCTCGTAATCAAATCTAATTTTTCATCTTTATAATATTTACTGGTTTCTCTAAACATAGATTTCAAGAATTTATATTTTTCTAACTTTTTACCTTTCATTTCTTCAGGAATTTTTCTTAAGTTCGTAGATAATGAATCTAAACTCGAAGCCATAAATCTGAATGAATCAACAAATCTAATTTCTAATTTATCAACTTTCTGTGTGAATGAAATATATTTTTCTTCAGTATTTGGAATTACCTCAATATTTTCTTTAAATTTCCCCATCGCTTTAACAAATAGATGTGCATCATATCCAGATAAATTATGAATGAATACTGGAACAAAGGAAGGATTTTTATAATTCAAATTACAAATTTCATGAGCCGGACCTCGATATTTTCCAGTTAAATGATCATGATCTCTTACCTTTTTTCCTAATATCCCAATAGGTTTTTCCCCATATTTCTTATAATTATTCCATGTTATTATATCCTTTTCACATATATGACAAATATCAGTTTCCTGAAAATGTTTTTCTTCTTCAAAAGTCATCTCCAACGGTTTAATTTCTTCATAAATCTTTTGAATATTTTTAACTTCCTCATGAATCATTTCTACAAATTTATCAGTGCAATCAGATCCTCTATATACTACAGGTTGTTTGTAATCATAATTTTGATATTTTATATAATAACAAAAACTATTTGGTTCATGTTTTTGATATTTCATAGTATAAGAACCTGATGAATCAGGTTGACAATTATCAATTTTTTTAGTTAAACATTCAAAATCTGCATATATTACGAAAGGAACTCTTAACGATCTGTTATAATTTTTGAAATTTAAATATTCACCTTTTTTCGGCATTTCAATTTTTACCGCCGTTTTAGTTTTACAATCAAGTTCATGATTTTCTAATTTTTCAGCTGAATAGTAATATCTTAAACATCTTTCACATGGATAAATTTTTACTTTCATATTTGTTAGTTGTGTTTTGATCAATCGAGAAAGATCTTTAATCCAACAGTAATGATCATTTTCATTATCTTTAATATAAAATAAATTTACATGTTTATCTAATTTATGTTTTGTAATTCTTAAAGGATGAACAGATTCTTCATACCCATATACATTTATAGATATATCGTTTTGTTTTTCAAATTTACTAATATCTTTAAAGGAAACTGGGAAGTTGATTCCATCAAAATTTAATTCATCTTTATACATTTCATATTTTGTAACTCTTTGAGGATCCTTGTCTACTGGATGTAATGCTGATAGAACTGACCACATAAAACATTTATTATCATTATTTTTTACATTAATAATTGCTTTTTTAGATTTTATTTTTTCTGGTAAATCGATATATGAAGAACCTCTCAATGGATTATATTTATTGATTCGAAGTTCTAAATAATCAATACTTACAAACTCCCATCCTGAACCATTTCTTTCAAAATCATCCATTTCTTTTATCAATTTCTCAATAGCACTATCATAAAATGTATTTAGATCTGAAGATTGTAATATGATTTCATTTTTAGTTTTAAATGAAAATTCTTCCAGAAAATAGTGTGCTCCACCAAACCATTTTACTTCCCCCCTTTTTTTAAAGGTAAGGAAAAATTTAAGATTAACTTTCAAATCCATATTTTTTACATTTTCAGTTATCTTATCGATTATTATATTTCTTTTATCTTCCAAGAATTCTCTTGGATGAAAAATTCCTTCCATATTCCTAACTATATAGGTTTTTAATCTTGATTCATAAGCTGTTTCAATTTCCTGAATTTCTTGTTCATCATTAATGTTTACTTTCTTGTGTGCTAAAGATTCAATATGTTTCTCTTTATATGATTTTTTATAATATTTATTACAATCATCACATTTGATTTGTTTTTCCCTAGGAGGTTTAGGTTTTGAAAATAAACTTGGATGGAAATTGAATTCATTTATTGATGTTTTTTTGGATTGATTTATCGATTTTTTAATGGATTCATTTATTAATCTCTTTCGGTTTTTCTTTCTTTTTTCATCATTAGTGATCAACTTAATAAGATCAGATTTATTCTTTAATTTTGAAAATCCTTTAATATTACGTGATCTACAATAATCTTGTAATTGTTTCATCGTCCATAATTCAAAGTTTTTATCAGGTTTTGGTCTAGAAAACAAACTAGAATCAAAATTGAATTCATTTATAAATTTCTTTTTCTCCATTTCATCAATAATATGATTTATAAGATCATCTTTCTTATTATATTTAAAATATCCTTTAATATTGTGAGATTTACAGTAATCTCGAAGGTTTTTGAGAGTTTGACTTCTCAGTTGGTTCTCCATTTATTAGAAATGAACTTTTTAAATCCTGCAAATTTTTCCATCCTAGAAATTAATACATTTTTTTAAACTGATTCAAAATATATCCTCTAAATTGTTTTTTCTTTTCAATTATCTCAAATGGTTTCATCTCTAAAAATTCATTCCACAATTCTTCATTTCTCTTAAATTTTCTTATTCGAACATTATGTTTAATTTCTAATAGATCTGCAATTTTTGCGATAAAAAATTTATATGGTAGGGCTTTTCGTTTATAATTTTCATTAAAAACTTCAAACACTTCTTCAATTTTAATTCTATCTTCGGGTTCATCTATTAATTGTAATAAATGTTCATGAAAATATCTCTGTCTATATTTAAAATTATTATGAGGATTTCTTGTTGGTGGATAACAACTATAACAACGATTATCTAATACCGATTGTTTACAACAGATCTGACAAAATTCGAAAGGTTCTAATTCCTCCATTTATTAGGAACGAACTTTTTTAGATCTTACAAAATTTTACATCATCATTTGTTTTAAAATATACTCTCTAATAGATTAATTTATATTCAAAGTTATTCCATATTTTCACCATTCTCTTAGTTTCCTTAATTTCAATATTATTTCCTACTTTTAAATAATCTGCAATCTTTTTTACTAAATATTTATAAGGTATATATTTACCTCTATAATTATTAATAAAAGTTTCAAATATTTTTTCAATTTCAACCTTATCATTAACATTTTCTATTAAATTATTCAATTTTTTACGAAATCTATTTATTCTATACGATTTACGATTATATTTACCTATTTTAATGTCTGTTACACAATTATAACAATTATTATTTAATACACTATACCTTCCACATATACTACACATTTCCATTTCTCCATGATCCAAATTTTCATCTATAAAGTTTCCTTCTGTATCCGAATTTTTTAAATCGTCTCCATAAACTGAAGTTAATTCAAATTCGTCTTCGTAATGTGGAGGTAATTTAAATTCTTCCATAGATTCTTTTTCTTCTAATAACTTAATTAAAACAGATTTCTTCATGTTATAATAATTTTTTATTTTATACTGACTTCCCAAACGTCTTAATTCACCTATATTTTTATTACTTAATTTTTCCTTACTTTTAGATTTTTCTAATATTAAATCGATTAATGCTTGTTTTCTCAATTTAGAAAAACCTCGATAATTCTTTTCTTTACAGATTTTTTTTAAATCTTCAACTGTCTTATTTTTCAGGTCTTCCATTTATTTAGAAATAATTTTTATCAATATAAAATTTATCATCGAAATATTTTGTTAAATATCTTTTCAAACTCAAATATTCTCATTTTAAACCTCTGATTATTGATTAAATTAAAATTAATTCTACATTCATAAGGTATTTCATAAATAGTTACAAGATCATTAAATCTTACCTTCTTCATTTTATAGTTTTAAAAAAGTTAAAGGTGACAGAATCGGTCACGTTAAGAGGTAATGAGAAATCTACTGAAATATATCAAATTCTGAATGTATCAAACCCATTCCTAAATGTCTTTTAATTTTCATTGCATTCGTTGTCAAATATGCCGCAGTTCTTTCTCCTATATCAGCATCACTCGAAATAACTCTTTCCCATGCTTTATTTTCTAAAATTTTGTCTGCGATATGTCTATCTGATACTTCTTTATGATCTCTATAAGATATATCATGTTCTTTTGCAGCTTCATCTAATTTATTAATTGGTTTATCACCTCTTTCCAATCTTTCATTTAATTTAGTACCTGGACCTAAATAGTTATAACCCGGATAATGTAATTCGAATGGTAATCCACTTAATATTTTATTAAACAATCCAGATCCTATAGTTTCATCCTTAATTATTTTATGTGGAAGAGCATTCACTAATCTTATTAAATATTCAGTTCCTTTTCGATCATAAATATGTTTTTCTAAAAGATTTGTTAAAAATCTGATAATACCGACTTTTTCATTATGAAAATTATTATCTCCAGCCAATTCTGAAGCATATATTAAATTCAATCTTGAAATCAATTCATTCAAATTTTGTATATACATAACAGAATGTTCATTATAATTAACTATTCCTCTTCCGGTAACCGGAATTGTCTTTAATTCTTCGTATATAGGTTTTAATAAATTTTTATATTTTTTTGATTGTGGAGCTTTTGGTCTATTTGTTGACGAGTTATTTTTGTTATATAAAACCTCACTATTAATTAAAATTTCTTTATAGGTATTAAATTCTTCTTGTGAATATAATTTTTCACCTTTATTATCAAATAAGTTTTCATAATTTTGTGTTAAGAGAACCCATAATCCTTTTGTTCCAATATATTTTTTTCCATCAATAATTAAATCATTTCCATCTATATTAACTTTATTCTTTCCGATTTTAAAAAATAATTTTTTTTCATCGTAAGTAATTCCATAATGTTTATCAGTTAGTTTTGGTAAATATGTTGCTCCAAGAGGACCAATTATTTGACCGATAACAGATGATGAAATATTCAATGGAGTATCTGATTCATTTAAACTGTCTTCACTTAAATCCGACTCGTCTTCTGAAACTTTTTCCATTGGAACAAATGTAACTCTCTTTTTGTCTTTTGAAAAAGGTGTACTTTTTGCAAGTGGTGTATCTTTATCGTATAATTCTCGTTCAAAACATGTTTCTTCTTCTGAAGGTGGAATTTCCATATCTGCTATGTTTCTTGTAAACGGTACAAGATCTGTAATTAATGTTTTATTTTGTTCTAACACATTTTTTATACTCTTGTCGACTTGAGAAATCTTTTCATTAAAAGTATTATCAAGTTTATTGATTGCACTCGTTATCGGTAAATATTCTTTACCTTTTAAATCTTCTTCAAGTATTCTTTGTTTTCTGGCATGTTCAAATTTTTTAATTAATCTATCTCTTATCTTAATAGTTTGTTTTGGATCCATTTATTATATTAAAAAGTTCAGAACGGTTTAACTAGATTTAACTATGTTTAACATTTCGTTAAGTTTATTTGTCATGAATCAGACTTAAATATATAATATTATTAACATTTTCATTATTTAATAATTCATGTCTTTCATTCCTAATAGTTACATTTATTTTTTGAATTTTATGAATATCGTTTCTAATTGGAACATAAACAATTTCTAAGGGTTTTTCTGAAATCTTTGATTCAAAAGGAACATTCGGGAAAAAACTATATACTAAATCAGTTTCTTCATGTATGTGTTCATTAGAAGAATGACTCACTAAACTAGATTCGACTAAATTACAATGAATTTCGATAACATCAAAAGGTCTTAATTTAGGTCTTAATTTTCCAACATGTACCGTGTTACTTGCATAATCTGTTGAAATTTCATTTTTAGTTGGTATTTCGAAACCAAAAATGTTTTTAAGATTTACGTCCAGATCAAATGGATACGGTGAAAACATTTTTACCTTTCCATCATTATTACTTTTTATATAGAACTTTTCGTTTACAAGTTCTTTCTTTATTAGATTATCGATTTCTTTTAAACTCCAAAATCCTTTTTCAATTTTAATATGTTTTCTTGATTTATTAATATCGAATGAAATGAATGAATCTTTTTGTATGTTAGGAATGTTATTATCCGAATAAAAACCAACAAGACCTATTTTATAATTTATATTTTCGTCTAGAAATATTGGATGTGCTAATTTCAAAGTCAACTCAGAAGTTTTACCAGTTATTTTTAACAATTTCATCTTATATAAATTACTCTATTTATAATGGAAAAAAAGTATCGTATAAAAATTTACCACGAAGATAAAAATAAGACTAACAATAAACCTTTTCCATTACCATTAAGATGTATAATTATCGGTAGTAGTGGTTCTGGAAAAACAACTTTATTAACAAATTTTATTTATGGAGATTGGTTAGATTATTCTAAATTATATGTATGTAGTAAATCTTTAGATCAAGATATTTATCAAGAAATGATTGAGTTGTTTAGTGATATTGGAAATAAAATAGGAGAGGATGTAGGGTGTTTTTATAATGATATTGAAGAAATGGAAAATGTAGATACTTGTGAACCGAATAGTTTAGTTATCTTTGATGATATTATATTTGAAAATCATGAAAAAATTAATGAATATTTTGTTAGAGGTAGACATAAAAATATTTCTTGTATTTATTTAAGTCAATGTTATAGTAAAGTTGATAGAAAGTTTATTAGAAATAATGTTAATTTTATTTGTTCTTTTAAACAATCTCTTCATTACACTGAAATGATATATAAAGATTTTGCTGGAAGTGATTTTTCATCCTTTGATATTTTTAAAAAAATTTGTAATGATTGTTGGGAGGATGATTATGGTTTTCTATCGATAAATACATATAATAAATTAAACAATGGAAAGTATATCCATAAACTAGAGAAATTTATCTATTTTAAAGACTAGATTTTATCCTATAATAAATGGTACTTATATATTGTGTAAAGTGTAAAAAACAAACAGAAAGTAAGAATTATCATGAAGAAACTTCTAAAAATGGAAAACTCATGGGTAAAGGAATTTGTGAAATTTGTGGAAGTAAAAAGAATACTTTTTTAGGTCAAAAAATGAAAAAGAAATGAGTGTAAAAGAAGGAATAATTGAAGAAATTCATAAACCGGTTAGAAGAAATTTTGAAAGAACAAAAATTATAACTCGAGGAATAAATGACCTGTGGCAATCTGATTTAGTTGAGATGAATACTGGAAGTTTAAAAGGAATATCAAAAATTAATAAAGGATTTAAATATATTTTAACTGTAATAGATACATTTTCTAAAGTTTCTTGGGCAATTCCTGTTAAAGATAAAACTGGTAAATTAGTGACTGAAGCATTAAAAAGTATATTGAACGATAAAAATAAACCAAAAAATTTACAAACGGATAACGGAAAAGAATTTTATAATAAAGAATTTCAGAATTTAATGAAAGAATATAATATCAATCATTATTCTAGTTATAGTGAAATAAAATCTGCTATAGTAGAAAGATTTAATAGAACTTTAAAAGAAAAAATGTGGAAAGAATTTTCTAAGAGAGGATCATATAAATGGATAGATATTTTAGATGACTTAATTAAAGAATATAATAATTCCTATCATAGAACTATAAAAATGAAACCTATAGGAGTTAATAAGAAAAATGGAGAAGAAGTATTAATGAATATTTATAATGATAACAATGTTAAAAATGAAAAACCAAAATTTAAATTAAACGATTATGTAAGGATAAGTAAATATAAAGGAATATTTGAAAAAGGATATACACCTAATTGGTCTACAGAGGTATTTAAAATAAGTAAAATAATACATTCAGTTCCTATTACTTATAAATTAATAGATTTGAAGGAAGAAGAAATCGAAGGTAGATTTTATAAAGAAGAATTAATGAAAACCAAATATCCACATGATTATCTTGTTGAAAAGGTTTTAAAAAGAAAAGGAGATAAAGTTTATGTCAAATGGTTAGGTTTTGATAATTCACATAATACTTGGATAAATAAAAAAAATGTTGTGAATTAAATTTCTTTTTCACTGTGTAATTCCTCTATTTTTATAATTAGATATTCCTCACTAAATTCTTCATTATTTATTCTAAAATAATTACCATGAAATTCTAAATCATTTTTTAATTTTTCTTTTATTCTAGAATATAAATTAACACTATTTGGATCATAGAATTTTATTATCTCCTCACAATCTTGATGTTCTAAAACTATTTTATCAACAGCTCTTTTTAAATATACTTTTTGACATCTTATAACATAATAACTATATTCACATTCATAGTCGTTTAACTTAAATAATAGGAAAAAATGTCTTAATTTTTCATCTTTAGTTTTAGGTACAACATCAGATTTGATATTTGTTATTTTATTATTTAAATTTTCAATTTTTTCATCTTTCTTTTTTATAATTTTATCTTTACTGTATAATTCTTCCTTCAATTTATACTCCCCTGTTTTTCTAATTGTTTTGATAACATTGTAAACCCATTTTTGAAATTCTTTTGCTTGAGGTAATTTCGATTTCATAATCAAAGAATATAAACCTAATTCGTTAATAAAAATAGTATGTGCTTGCATATTTGAAGAGTGCTCTTCTAAGGAGCACCCTTCTAAAATAAGATTTAGATTTGTTTTATGTTCTTCATCAACAAGATTGGTTATTTTTTTATACTCTAATAATTCAGCAATATCTCTAGCTTTAAACCAAGGATCGTTATTTTCATCTAAAATCATAAATATTTCTTTATTATTATAGTTAAGTTTGTTGTTCAGAATATTTAGAATCCCCTCCATTTATTAGAAACGAACATTTTTAAATCCTGCAAAAATTTCCAGTAGAAAGAATTTATATTCTTTTTTATTCATTATAAATTAAAGAAAATGAGTGAGTATAAACCTTTTAAAATTTCACTAACGGAAGGTCAAAAATCTAAAATTATTGGTGCTGTAAAAAAGAAAACTGATGTTACAATCGATACAAAAAAAGGAAATAATTCAATTTTGTTAACTCAAAGACAGATCGATAAGATTAACAGAAATGCTAAAGACGGAAAGGGAACTAGAATTAAATTAACATATAAACAATTAAGAGAAAATGAAAAAGATGGTGGAATACTTCCTTTAATTTTTGCAGGATTAGGAGCTTTAGCTGCTTTAGCGAGTGGAGCAAGTTCTATTGCAAACTCGGTTATCGATAAAAGATATAAAGATAAACTAATAGAAGAACAAACAAGACATAATAAAGAAATGGAAAAGAAACAGGGAGGAAAACTTGTAACAGTTAAAAAAAAAAAAAATAACTCCTTTATCTAATTTTGATATCGAGAATATCGTTAAGAAGTTAAACATAAAACATTTGAGAGGAGTTTTTATGAAAGATGAACTTCCGAAACATCCTAGAAATATTGAGTGTGGAATTGTAAACATTGATAATTCTTTCGGAAATGGTACTCACTGGGTTTCTTATTATAAAAATGGAAATAAAAAATATTATTTTAATTCATATGGAAACTTACATCCATCAAAGGAATTAGTTATATATTTGGGAAAAGATAATTTAATATATAATGAAGACAGACTTCAAGAAATTAATGATCCACCTATTTGTGGACATTTATGTTTGTTAGTTCTTAAATTCTTTTCTAAAGATATGGATTTTAATGAAATTTTAAATATAATAAATAGAAAGAAATGGAATCTTATTCAAGAGTTATTTTAAAATTTGATGTTTTAGGAAATCAAATTGTTTTTCCGGAATCTGGCGATATTGATGAAACGAAATTAAAAAGTGATATTGTAAATGAACTTTCAAATTCTTTTAGAACAGAATTCTCAACATTCCAAACAAAATTAAAAGATGATGAAAATAAATTAAAGAATGATTTAAAAAATGATTTTAATAATAAATTAAAGAATGAATTAAAAGTAAAAGTTGATGAAATTATCGGTTCATTGTTTACATTTACTAAAAGTTATATTGGTTTTAATAAAAAAAGACTTGTCAGTGTTTCAGAAGGAAGAGATAATAATGATGTAGTTATTATGAAACAAGTGAAAACGATGATAGAGAAGGCAATTAATGAAAATAAAAGAGATAAAAGAACAACTGATACAAAAGAATTTGAAGAGATCATCGATGAGAAATTATTTGAATATACAACTAAAGAAGATTTAGATGAAAAGATGAAAAAACTCACTCAGGATTTAATTAGTGATGTTATACCAGTACAAGTTGATAGTGATATAAAGAACAAAATGGAAGAATATTTGACAGAAACAGAGTTAGAAAAACATCTTCAAATATTTTCTGACACTTTATATAATGGTTATTACCCACAAGTACAACAATTTATGAAAGATTTAAACAATAAAATAGAAGAACTGGAAAACAACATAACGAAAGAAGAATATAAAAAATCACTAAATGAAAGTATTCTTAAAGAAATAGAAATAATAAGAAAAGAATTAAACACAAAAGTATCAGAACTGCGAAGAGAACTTCATTATATTGCTTTACCTTCCGAATAATATTATTTCCTAAAGTGGTGACAATTTTGAAAATTAAAAAGATTTTTTTCTTAATAAATGGAGACAACACAAAATAATGATTGGGATGAAATATCTTCATTTCCTGGTTTAACAACAGAATTTTTAATTGTATTTCAGAATAAATTAAATTGGAAACTTGTTTCACAATACCATCCGTTTAAATTAGAAGAATTGGGAATGTTTTCAAATAAAATAGATTGGAAAATCATTTCGAGATATCAGAAAATCGATGAACAAAAGATCGAGTTTTATTACTCATTATTTGATTGGAACATTATGTCTTTTTATCAAAAGTTTTCTCCAGATACTTTAATAAAATATAAACATTTGGTTAATTGGATAATAATTTTCGAAAGAACTGATATATCAAATGAATTTAAACAAGAACATTATGAAGAATTTTCGAAATATTATAAAAATAGATTTAATGTTGATACTGTACCTTCATTAATAAATTATGTTTTTTAAATTTTCAAACCTCGTCACTGAGACGGGGTCTAATAATTATAAACTAGTTTTTAAATTATAACGATTTTTTATCTTAATAAATGGAGATGTATTCAAAATATAATCCTAATATAGAAAAACAACAATTTAAACATTTTTTCCCATCGAATAATACCGAATTGAATTTTAATAAAGAAAATCAGAGAATAGAATTCTTAATCGATGTTGGTGATAATTTTTTAAGTTCCCATTTTCAGTTTGTTATTTCAGGTTCTTTCAATGCCAAAGATGGTGAACACTATGGTATGAATTCGGGAACTAAATTAATAGATAATTTTATTCCTTTCTTATTTCGAAGTATAGAAGTAAAAAAACATAACAAATTAATTGATAGAATTGAAGATCCAGGTATTATAAGTACTGTAAAACATACGATATCACTGTCTCAAGATGAAACTTTGTCTAAAATGAATGGTGCAGTGAAATGTGATCATAAATACGGAAAATTTAATTATTGTGGAACCTTAAACGATTTAGGATTAGGATATTTTGGAGGTATAAACATACCAATATACAAAGGAGGATTTTTAATAACATTTCTTAGAAACACTGATGATGACGGGATTTTTCTATCACTTCAAGCAGATGGAAAGTCTTATGCACCTACAGGTAAAATTACAATAACTGATTTTTATTTACGTGTTCCTATCATAGAGTATTCAACACCTTCAAAAATTGAATTAATTAATGAGATGGACAAGTTTGGTGGAACACAAGAATTTGTATTTAAAACTTGGGAGTGTATTGAAAAAACTGGTATTATGGGATCAAATTTAAGTTTTGATATAACTAATATTTATAGGAACATTGATAAACCGCAATTCATAATTGTAGGATTCCAAACATCGAGAAGAAATGATCAAAAGAAAGATCCTTCTAAATTTGACCATGTTGATGTTAGAAATATTAGAGTTAAAATTAATGAAACATATTATCCGGAAGAAATGTTAAATTTAGATATTAAAGAGAACAATTATTCATTATTATATGATATGTATAAAGATTATAAAAGGTCTTATATCGGAAATATGAATATGCTTTATGGTCCTGATGATTTCATAAAAAATAGACCTTTATATGTAATAGATGTTAGAAAAGGACCAATTAATATTTCAAATAGTAAAAATAATATTATTCTGAATGTTGATTTTCATAATGTAGTTCCTGGAGGTACAAATATATACGTGGTTATTTTATCCGAGAAAAAAATTAGATATGATTTTCTTAAAAACGATATATTAGAAGTTTAGTATGTTAGCAGTACAGATAATAGACAAAGTATGTTCTCAGAATAGATGATAGAACTTGTTCATTTTTCCTCTACCCTTGAAATAGAAGGAGGATAAAACAACATGATAACAACCGTCAGTAGTTCTCGGGAGTCCGTCGAGTTTAGTTTAGAGCGATCATGAATTATAAAATAGATAAAATTATTAAGGATTCAAATACATTAATAAAAATTCTAGAAGAATCTAAGAAAGACTTCGATGGAGTTAAAAAAAAAAAAAAGAGTAGTTGATGGATCTTTAAACGAAAACATGGTGAGGAGTTAAATCTTTGGCTTAAACAACATATATATATTGAAGAAAGAACAGAAATAAGTATCAACGACTAATTTAAACTATGAAGAACTGGAAAGGTTTTTATTAGAAGGTAAACATCATCTCGACTACAATTCTAATCAACTGTCATCCCAATATAAAAAAAGAATGGATGTAAAAAATACAATCAAGAGAAATTAATCACAACGAGGAAAAACTGTGCAGTATTGTTTGGAGCCGAGCAATCCAAGGACATTGTTCGAGCTCGAGCAATCCAAGGTCAGGTGACGTATGTACAAGGGAACTGAAGCCAGATTGCATCTCTACAAATGACCTTTTAAATTATTCCAATGTTTTCCTCATGTTAAGAAATGAAAAATTTCATTTCTAATAAATGGAAGTATTAAAAAAGATCCAACGAGTTGGTCAATGTCAAAATACTCCAATAAAGAAACTAACAGAATTGGAATGTGGTCAATCTTATTCAATTAAAGAATTTAAAGAAATTATTACAAAATTTGGAAAACGTATAGTTGTTACGTTAAAAGATAAGGAAGATAAATTTCAAGTTTATCTACCAGATAGATTTAATGACAAATTAAATAAAAAAGATATTCAACAATTAAATTCACAAAAACTATTATTCGTTTATGACGGTTTAAAAGAATTAAATGATGGGAAGAAAATTCATATTATTGACTTCCGAGAAAATAAAAATGAAAATAGATCTAAATCTAAGAAATCTGAAAGTGATATTGATGATTAAACGTGTATAACAAATGGAAATAATAATTAAATTAATTATATAATATTTTTACTTTTTGGGGGTGATCCCAATTTTTGTATCGTTTTAAAGAAATATGTTAAAAATATGTATTTTTTTTTATTTGTTAGGTTTTAAAGAAATATGTTAGAAAATGTATATTTTTTAAAAAAATTAGATGTTTGAGATAAAAATGAAAAATCCTACAAAAATCGACGATCAGGTTTTTTCGGGGAAATAGGGAATTTTGAAGACTGCGCCAGAAACCCTATTATACCTCTACTCTAACTGCTATGTGGACTTTTAATCTGTACATATGGCCGTCAGTGACTATGTTTTTAACTGACGTGAGATGGAGATAGTTAGCCATGCGGTGATACGAAGTCAAGGGATGGTTGGGATTCGGCCAGGAGAAAAAAAAAACGTTAGATTTTCAGTCAAAAAATCTATTTTGGACGTTTCGCCTGCACTTTGGCAGCCTTCTTCACACTTTTTTCTTCTAAAGTCTGAAGAAGTCTGCCAAAGTGCAGCCGAAACGTCCAATATAGATTTGTTACCTGAAGATCGAATCCCAACCATCCCTTGACTTCGTATGTGTTTAACTGTTAATGTCCGTTTGCATTATATGCATATAGGTCTGAACCGTTGTTCTATTCGATAAGAGTGCGTTAGTAAAGTGTGTTTCGTCTAAATAACTTCTTCTCGTCTTGTTAGGTTTTCTTTCGACCATGGTCTTGTTGCGAGGTAAAAACAGCGTTTTTAACAAGAGCGGGACTAAGATTCTTGTAGCTTGGGTGGACCTTGCTCGGTGTGCCGACTGCGAGAACCCAGATACGTACCAAGTTACGGCGCGCATAAGCATTGTAAGGAAATCCGCTAAAATTACGGAGTTACAGCTGACTGTAGAGTTAGCCTATGCGGCATTGGGTCAATGGCTTTAGAAATGAATTTACCGAAGACCGCCGGTTGAGAGCCCGTTTACGGAAAGCGTATGTTCCCGTGAGTAATTGTATTTACGATAGCACACACACGCAGCTCTTGGGAACGGAGTGTATAGGTGGGGGGGGGGATAGAGAAGAGTGACGTGTAGGTTGAGTAAGGGGGGAGAGGGGGCTAAAGTTGCAGATTTCCCTTGGGGTTGCTCAGGGCTGTCTGCTGAGTCCCATCAAAACCTCATGGCTGTCTATCCTTCAGGCTGTCCGACTACACCCGTTAGCACCAACTTCTTCATATCACGCGAACTTGAGAAGAACTAATACCATCCGCAGGTCGTAATCTTCCCTTTTCCCTTCATATGCCTCTATTTTACTCCCAGCAGAGGTATTTAACGCACGCTTTGCAAGTTTCGCATGAGGCGGTTTCCTAGTCAGTTTTTAATAAACTCTTCAATCACGTGTCTATGACTCAAATAATGTATCATATATTTCATGTATAAAATAAAAATATATGATACATTATTTGAGTCATAGACACGTGATTGAAGAGTTCATATATCGATATATATAGTATGAGAACATGAAAGTGTGTAGGTAGGAATATGAACCTTTCTAAAATATATATATAAAAAAATAAAATAATAATATTAAATAAATAAAAAATGTTATTGTGAATTTATTGTAATAGTATTCATATTTAATATAACTAAAGTACTAACCTCACTAATAACACAGGTCTACAACCAAAAATTTGATTTGATGATTTTGGCTAATCTCTGTGTTTCTCGGTGTGCTGAGGCCGAGAATGAAGTCCGTTTTTCTCTATCACGTACAGATTTTTTTCAAATCCATAGAACATAATATACCTGCTATACACATAAATTTGGTAAGAAGTAGGTTTTTTTTTTTTCCAAACGATTTCTCTTTTTATAAACAGACATCTTTCACTAGGTGGTGGAGGCAATGACTCCCTCAGTAGATGTTGTAGGCATGAGGGTGTCTATGCACGACCTTTTCAGACAGGAACGTACTTGTTTGGTCTCAGATGTCACCGTCTGAAGCTAAACGAGATTGAACCTGTTGTATCAGGAACTTGGAGCCAAATTTCTGTTCATTCTCTCAGTTCAGTAGTATCAACTGAAGTGAACACATTCACTGAGGTCTCTTAGTTGTGTCAAAGTGATTAAGAACGTATTTTAAGGTTTGAAAGTGCATTTAGACAAAATGTCTCATCGTCGTTGTGTTACCAGTCCAGACTACTTCTGTTTTATCTGTGGTGAGTACACAGTTAAGAAATACCAACGAAATATAACAGGTTTTGTCAAAAATGTATATTATACATATTTTGGCTTGAGAATAGGAGATCAAGATAAAGTGTGGGCTCCTCACAAAGTATGCCATAGCTGCGTAGAAAAACTTCGCTTATGGTACAAAGGAGAGTTAAAATCTTTCGGATTTGCTATCCCAATGATGTGGAGGGAGCAAAAAAAAAAACACGTTAATGACTGTTGCTTTTGTAATTGTCATGTTCAAGGCTATAATTCCAAAAATCATAAGCTCATTAACTACCCTAATGTGGAATCTGCTAGTCGTCCGGTACCACACGGTCCTGGATTGACAGTTCCTCAGCCCCCTCGTGACTTGGGCAGTATAGATAGGGAAACTAATAGAGAAGACTGTATGTCGGAGAGCGATGAAGTACACAGTGAGTTCAAAGCAAGCAGTTCAGAAGATGAACCTCAGCTTATTTCTCAACAGGAGTTGAACGACTTAGTGAGAGATCTTGGACTTCCAAAAGATGCAGCTCAGTTACTTGGCTCCCGTCTTAAAAACAAAAATTTATTACAGCCAGGCACTTCTTTTTCATGGTATCGACACCGTGAAGCAGTTTTTGTTCTTTACTTTGCTTTGGATGAGAATCTTATTTATTGCAAAGACATTCTTGGTCTGATGGGTCAATTTGGTATACAATATGACCCGATTCATTGGCGTCTATTCATAGACTCATCAAAGCGAAGTCTAAAGGCTGTTTTGTTGCACAATGGCAATACTTATGCTTCAGTTCCAGTTGGCCATTCGGTACATTTAGAAGAAATATACGAAAATTAGTTCTCGAACTTAATTCATTATAATGAGCATAACTGGTTGATATGTGGAGACTTGAAAGTACTTACTATCAGAGTTGGGCAAACGTTAGCGCGCGCTAAAAGCTGATACCTCTCCGCTAATTTAGCGAAACTGTAGAAAGCCAGCGCTAATAATTAGCGGTTAGCGGCGGCAGTGCGCTAACCGCTAATCTATTTATGAAATATCGTAATTGCTAATAGCTTAAGCTATAGTTACAACTTGTAACTATAGCAATTACGATATTTTATAAATAGATTAGCGGTTAGCGCACTGCCGCCGCTAACCGCTAATTATTAGCGCTGGCTTTCTACAGTTTCGCTAAATTAGCGGAGAGGTATCAGCTTTTAGCGCGCGCTAACGTTTGCCCAACTCTGCTTACTATGCTCTTAGGTCAGCAATCAGGGTACACCAAGTTCCCTTGTTTTTTATGTTTATGGGATAGCCGAGACAGAAATTCCCATTGGAACAACAAAGACTGGCCATCACGAGGAGCTCTGTCGCCAGGCCAAAAAAATGTAATTAGGAGAAGTTTGGTTCCTTCTGACAAAATCCTGCTACCTCCTCTACACATAAAGCTAGGGCTGATAAAACAATTCTTAAAGTCTCTCAATAAAGAAGGTGAATGTTTTAAGTACTTATGCTCCAAGTTCCCACGATTAAGTGATGCAAAGCTAAAAGAGGGGATCTTTGTAGGCCCAGATATTCGGAAACTTTTCACAGATCCACATTTCACTCAGACCATGAATGAGAAGGAGAAGGAAGCTTGGAATTCTTTTAAAGATGTTGTTGAGAAGTTCCTTGGTAACGTGAAGGATCCCAACTGCAGAAGTATCGTGGAACGCATGTTGAAGGCATTTCAATTACTAGGTTGCAACATGAGTTTGAAGGTTCACTTCTTACATTCGCATGTGGACTATTTTCCGGAAAACTTAGGGGAAGTAAGTGAAGAACAAGGGGAAAGGTTCCATCAGGACATCCAGGAAATGGAACGTAGGTATCAGGGCAAATGGAACGTAAAAATGATGGCTGACTATTGTTGGATGCTGCAGCGTGAATCATCTGAAGAGCCCTACAGCCGGAAACGAACACGGAGAAATTTTCAAGAGAAAAAAATACGTTTTCATAAAAATAATAACTAAATATGCCACTGTTAATTCTGAAGCTGTTATTTCTACACATTTATGTATTTTGTACAGTAAACAACATTGAAATAACTAAAAGATCATGGAAATAAATGAAAACTCTTATTCGCCAATTCTGTTTTCTTTTAATGGTAGTACCTCTGCCCTTACTTGAGATTGAACAATTTCCTTACGTGATAGAGAGGGACTGACCTCATGTTCGGCTTCAGCACGCCAAGGAGCATAGAGATTGACCAAAATCATCAAATCAAATTTCAGAAAGATTATTTTTGTAGACCTGTGTAATAATTATAACTTAATTAACATTTTATTATAAGTAAATTGCTGTAAAAAGAATTTTTTGTAAGCAATAAATAAATAAAAAAATAAATATTTCATGTATCATATGGGCAAAGTGCCAGGAAAAACCTTCATCAAAAGATATCTGTAGCTGTTATATTTGGATGTTATGTGGGACTATCAGTCCATGATTCAAATACCACCAAAATATGACTAAAAGCTCTGTGTGCTACTTAATCTTTTTACCCCTTACCATTTCAACTGATAATCTTACATAATATCCAACATATAGCAGCTACAGTTAAGTTTTATTAAAAATGTTACTTGGCACTATTTTGCCCCTTCATATATTTAGAGCTCCAAAAAATTCCTAGAAGGCGAATCTTTTGGTGCTGAAAAATTGCGGTTTTGAAATGTAGGGAACGAGAACCTCCTAGAATTTTGTACGCGCCGGGGATCGAAGAAATAAACCTTGGCAAGTGGGGGTGAAATTTTGTTTAAAATTACGAGAAACAAAGTATAATAAGTAATTATACTTACTCCAAATTACGAGAAACGAAGTAAAATAAGTAATTATACTTACTCTAAATTACGAGAAACAAAGTATAATAAGTAATTATACTTACTCCAAATTACGAGAAACTATTTATAATAAGTAATTATACTTACTCTAAATTACGAGAAACGAAGTATAATAAGTAATTATACTTACTCCAAATTACGAGAAACAAAGTATAATAAGTAATTATACTTACTCCAAATTACGAGAAACAAAGTATAATAAGTAATTATACTTACTCCAAATTACGAGAAACAAAGTATAATAAGTAATTATACTTACTCCAAATTACGAGAAACAAAGTATAATAAGTAATTATACTTACTCCAAATTGCGAGAAACGAAGTATAATAAGTAATTATACTTACTCCAAATTACGAGAAACAAAGTATAATAAGTAATTATACTTACTCCAAATTACGAGAAACAAAGTATAATAAGTAATTATACTTACTCCAAATTACGAGAAACAAAGTATAATAAGTAATTATACTTACTCCAAATTACGAGAAACAAAGTATAATAAGTAATTATACTTACTCCAAATTACGAGAAACAAAGTATAATAAGTAATTATACTTACTCCAAATTACGAGAAACAAAGTATAATAAGTAATTATACTTACTTTAAATAACGCCGCCAGCTATAAGTACAGCTACTGAATTGTAGAAAAAGGCATTCTGGTCAGCGTTTCTGGACAAACTTTAATAAGAGGAAACAGCGATGGAACTCATAGATGAGTGCTCAGCCTCTACCCATCTATGAGGTCATAGAAGAGATGGTAGATCTGAGCTATGGGAAATAGAGACATGGGCGTATATAGGAAATAATTTCCTAGGGGGGGGGGCTGAGACCATTTCCGGTGTATGAAATACTAACTATTTAGATCTTGGAAGAGTTTTAGCCCGATTACACCCAAAATAGAATAATTTTATGAACTAAATGATCTTATTTAATTTATTTTTAAGGGTTTTATAAAATTTTTACCTATCAAATCAAAATTCGGGGGGGGGGGCTGCAGCCCCCTCAGCACCCCCCCCCTTATATACGCCCATGAATAGAGACGTCATACTTCGGCATCTGGAGACGAATTGCGAAGGACTAGCCCTTTTGGCTAGTGAGGTGGGGAGAATATGAACGTCAGAATAAAGTATTGAAGCTTCTGGCCCAAAGTCGCAGGAACAAAAATTTAAATGTTAATTAATAAATTATTGTTGCACCGGCATCACTGACTAATCGAGCGTAACCTTCCCGACAGCCAAGCGGCCATAAGAGCTCTATCCACGAATAGGATCAGGTCAAAGGTGGTACAGGAATGCAAGGACAGCTTAAACATACTGGGACGACGCAACAAAGTCAGACTAGAGTGGGTTCCAGGCCACTCTGGTATCCAGGGAAATGAAAGAGCTGACGAGTTGGCCAATATTGGTGCAGCGACAATCCCCCTATCACCAGAACCTCAATGTGCGATTGCACCAGCTGTGGCCAGATTAAGTATTAGAAGGTGGCCGGAAGCTGAGCACATTAGGAAGTGGTATAGCAGCTCCACCCAGAGACAGGCGAAGCTGTTCCTTTCCTTTGTGGACAAGAAGAGGACGGAGACTCTCCTTAATCTGTGCAGGTCTAAGGTAAGACTAGTAACAGCTCTTCTTACAGGTCTCTGTAGAATGCACCGGCACCTCTATTCTATGGGGCTGACCAGGACGTCATGGTGCAGACTGTGCCTTGAAGACGACGAGACGCCGCACCATATCATATGCAGATGTCCAGCACTTGTAGCGAAGAGATACCTGCATTTTGGTGCAGACTTCATAGATGACCCTAGAAGGCTACCTGAACTGAACCTTCGGACTCTACTAAGGTTCATCTCGGATACGGCGCTCTTGGTGTAACAAGCTGGCTTGTCGGGTGGCACAATAGGCCTTGTAGGTCTCGGTGCAGCTCCCTCTCTACGGGCACCCGCTTTAATAATAATAATAATAATAATAAACCTTCCCGATGTTCACAATTAGGTTATGTTTGTGGTTCTACCACGCCATTCAAATTCTGTTTCTCGGCCAAGGTGACAAATTGTTTAGCTCTCTCAGCATCATTTTTTCTACATTAGGAAATTATACAAATAACGGGCACTATATATTATTAAGTCCAACTCGCAAGGACTGGATTATCTTAGTAGGTTTCTAAGATTCTTATCCTTGGAAAAAACCTCTTAGCCCTGGTGTTATTCAGAAAGCTTGATTAGATGTACTTAATATTTTTAAGGGAGGTAGGAACCGAGCTTGAACATGTGTATTGAGGAAATTACCATATATAATTCTAGGAATCAAATAGATAATGGTTTATTTGGAGGTTTGTGGAATTTAGATGTGGTCTTAGGATGAATACAACAAGAGGAAAAGCTGAAGCCATTGGGCTAATTGTGTTTGTACGTTAGCTTTGTTGCAAAGGATTCAGGCGTACAATCGGCTTATTCGACATGCTTCTCTTGGCTACTGATTCCCTTACCTTCTGCTCCCCTTTGATGAATAATGTAGTTGTAGATTTAGACAGACTAGCTGCTCTCTCCCGATGCGAACAATGAATCTCAACAGCTGATTGATATAGTTCAACGAGAGAGATGTTTACACATGAGTTGCTGCGTGAAGTGAACCCTCGACCGGACTGTCGGGTCACGTATCTCTATTGTCCAGGCCGTCTCTCACTTAGATCTCCTAACTATCAAGCCATGCCACATATATCACAGGAATCAGAACGTATCACTCTCTCTCTCTCTCTCTCTCTCTCTCTCTCTCTCTCTCTCTCTCTCTCTCAATTCTCAGGGCTTCTATGGTCTGTCTGCATCCTATACTATCACTAGTCTCACTATCTCTCTCTCTCTCTCTCTCTCTCTCTCTCTCTCTCTCTCTCTCTCTCTCTCTCTCTATCAATCTATCTTTATTTTTCTCTCTACCATGTTTACCTTATTTCTAAGGCGGCCTTACTGCCAAAATCTCTCTCTCTCTCTCACTCTATCTATCTATCTGTCCATCTCTTCTTTCACATCTCTCTAACTCTCTCTCCTCTCTCTCTCTCTATCAATCTATCTTTATTTTTCTCTCTACTATGTTGACCTCATTTCTAAGGCGGCCTTACTGCCAAAATCTCTCTCTCTCAATCTATCTATCTATCTGTCCATCTCTCCTTTCACATCTCTCTAACTCTCTCCCCTCTCTATTTATCGTGTTAACTTCATATCTTAGGTAACCTTTTTATTATTCATTTTTTTTTGTAATATTAATTTCTTTATTGATTATTGCGTTCTGTATGGATACATCTGGGAATATGATATGCTATGATACAATATAAAGGTCCTGTGCCCAAGGCCTCCCAACTTCATCCTCGATTAACGCCAGAAGGTCGTTCAGATGACATTAAATGGGGTCTACCCGAGCACCGTTCTGCTCCGACCAGTGGCTGGAGTCAAAGAGCCACAGTAGTTGACACACTTGAAGGAAGAGAAAACTATTGCTAATAATTCACTTGGTCACTGCAGCAGATCTCTGGGCCACTGTCTTCTTAGTCACCTTGGTGGAGAGAGAGGGTGGGTAACGCTCGATAGGGAGAGAAAGGACTTCAGTATTTTGATGAGTGGAACCGTTGTAATCTAGATAATGTAACATCTTTAACGAGTGGGATATTGAGGTCTTTATGTAGGTTTTATTATTCATCGAGGTGAAGAAACTAAAATGTGATGGTTTTGTGTATTTATTTAGTAGTGTAGTACTCCACATACACAACACTCTGGAAGAAAATTAATGATTGATTCAGCTGCTCATTACAGACATGATAAGTCAAAAATATTAATGTTATTTTTTAGCACTTTCCTCCGAAAGAAAGTTATTTTTTTTGTATTTATATAGGCTATTTAACAAATAATATTCAGAAATGGGGTCTCCCGTGGTCTAGTGGCTAGCGCGCTGGGTTCATAAGCGGGAGATGGTGGGTTCGATCCCCACCGGCGCCAGAAATTTTCTCATCTCAGGGCTCGCTGAGAAAATTCCTGGTTGCACCCTGGATGTCGGCGCTAATAGCCACGATTTGTTGATGCGCCGAAAAAAATAAATAAAAAAAATAATATTCAGAAATAGAAAGTACCAACCTTCTGACAGATGTGCTTAGTTGTGCAGCTACTACGTCAAAACATTGTGCTGAATTTAGATGTCATTATGAATCCCACATTATCCTATAGCCTGTTCAGATAGACGGAAAAGTTCAATTCCGCAAGCGCAAAATTTTGAGGGACGGTTTCACCATCAATCTCCCATTTCAAGGAACATTTCTCCCATTTCAAGGAACAACACGGATTAGTATCATCATTAGTATGTCTCGTTTAAGACTAGGGAAGGCTTTGAGAGGTCAGATAAAGGAAATGGTTTCTGATATTTATCAATACTTAGGCAAAGCTAAGACGAAAACCGTTTTAAACCTCCTAGAGATAAGGTTGTTACAGAGAGAATTTTTACTGCCAATTTATTGCACGGACTAAAAATTTTTCCTTCCAACTAAACCATTAATTTTAACTGGCTATACCGTAAATAGTATTTAGCCTTAGCTTCGGCTAAGTATTGATAAATATTAAAGGCTATCCCCCTTGCCTGTCCTCTCAAACCGAGCCTGTCCTAAACGAGACATAATCAGCTTTTATTGAGTTTGAACTAGAGTGTTGTTCATTGTAATGGGAATGCAAAAGGCGGAACCGTCGGGAATATTTCCCTCGGAATTTCGCGCATGCGGGATTAGAACTACTCCATCTAACTGAACGGGCTATAATCTAAGCTTTATTGCCGCAAAAAAAGACAGCACTATTAAATAACCCCTTAACTCACATCAAGGCCGTTCACAGACATCATTTAGTAGTACTGCACCTAGAAAACATAACCTTTTATGCTTGTTATAGCCTAAGTTGGTGGAGTTTGCTTACTCGACGCACTTCCTGCGCACGGACGTTGCCTTTGATTGTCCAGGAGGAACCCCATCCCCTAAACCGTGCGAACTGGGAACGCCTATGTGTATTTGAACAGTTTTCTCTTCCCATCATTCCCTTCCCGTTTCTCTCTCTTTCTCTGTTCTCGTAGTACGCTTTGCCTACGCCTTTGGACGGCCCTATCTATCTTTCTCACCCCTCTATCTCTCTCTCTCCTACCTCTGTCTCTATTTCTCTCTCCACATCCTCTTTAGCCGTATCCATTCCTTGCTCCATGCCAAACTGCGTTCTTTTATCTGGCACTCAAATTTTTAACACGTGCGGAGGATTGACTACTAATTATTGGTGACACAATACGCAATTGCTTAACTAGTCACACGTGCTTATGAAATGCCAAACGTTTTGGCGGGTCAACAGTACAATTTTTTTTTGTACTAAACCTTCAGGGTAATCATATCGTAGCTCCAAATCTAATAATTTTTTTGCCCCTAAATTCCTCCGGTTTTGGATCCACTCTCTCACCTACCAGCGCTTTTTTCTTCCGTTTTGTAATATTTACTTGACATTCCCGTAACTCATTGGCCAAAATACTGTCGTTTCTTGTAAAAGATCCTCCATGATTTACACGCAAATACTGAAGCGTGGTCGTTTGGACAGTGAAGCGATCTCACGCTTCGTCCCCACTTAAATGTTTTGAAGTAAGAACCAAGAAATCAAGATCAAAAGCAAGCACGCTTTCGTATTGTTCCCCGTTCATTATTCGAATGTTCATTTATGAATGAATAAATTGTCATTTACTATTATCTGTTACTATTTTATGTTATCTCCTGGCCCTGGATGGCTATTGGTCCGAGCGGATTAGAGTCCACTAATGAAAGGGATAACCGTCGGTCATAAATAAGACTTAGGTAAGATAGTCCCAGTTATAGGGGAGTGGGGGGGGGGGTTATGGAGGAATTTGCTCTTCATTAAAATTGGCTGTAGGCTAAATGAGGAAGAGCTAATTAAAAGGAAGAAGGGTTGGGTTGGTAAGACTGTTTTAATCCGGACCGAACAAGCGGGCTGATTAATGGCGACATGACCGCTGATTGGAGAAATCATCCCCCCTCCCCCGCTCTTAGCATCGTTATCGCCCACTCCTACGGTATTTAGGCTTACTTTTGTCCTGTTTAGCAGCGCTGTATTTTTTTATTAAAAGGTTGTTTGATTTTTTTGTTTAAATTTTGGGTATAGACTTATGTATTAAAGATTGATTTGCAGAATAGGAAAAGTTCGAAGTGTACCCCTAGCTGCGAAGGGTACCCCTAGCTGCGAAGGGTATCCCTAGCTGCGAAGGGTACCCCTAGCTGCGAAGGGTACTCCTAGCTACGAAGGGAACCCCTAGCTGCGAAGTGTACCCCTAGCTGCGAAGGGTACCCCTAGCTGCGAAGGGTATCCCTAGCTGCGAAGGGTACCCCTAGCTACGAAGGGTACCCCTAGCTGCGAAGTGTACCCCAAGCTGCGAAGGGTATGAGTCAACAATAATCTAATTTATATAATAATTATTATTTTTTTTTGGGCGTTAAGCAGGCCATTCACGTTCCGACTTATTAGGACTACTAGGTGGATAGTCGACTCCATTCACGCTCCGACTTATTAGGATTACTAGGTGGATAGTCGACTCCATTCACGTTCCGACTTATTAGGACTACTAGGTGGATAGTCGACTCCATTCACGTTCCGGCTTATTAGGACTACTAGGTGGATAGTCGACTCCACTCACGCTCCGACTTATTAGGACTACTAGTTGGATAGTCGACTCCACTCACGCTCCGACTTGATATCCAACTAGTGATCCAACTTTAGTCATCAAAGGGTTTCGCTCAACGAGTTTCGCACAATGTAATAGTTGCGCGCGGGATGAGATATCATGTGGAGGTACTTACGTACTAGTTGCACCGATCTCGAGAACTGGCTCCCTTTCAGTGATCCGGATCAGGCAATATGGCGATAATTTCAATATGGCGACCTGTTATTCAGACCACTTATGGCACCAAGACCAAGTATTAATATTATCAACGAGTTAGATTGACTAGAGTTTCGATACATCCTTGAGCGAGCGTAGCGAGCGGAAACACATAGCAATTCTGCCATTAACATAAGTCCTAATAATTTCCTACATTACATAACATTAGCAATTATGTTAATTTAATAATTGCTATGCGTTTCCGGTCGGTACATTCGCTCAAGGTTATATCGAAACTGTAGTTAAACCAACTCGTTGGTAATATAGATCACTGGTTTATATCGTAACTGTAGTCACACCTTTCTTGGTGTAAAATATTGCGTTGCTGCAAAAAATGCAATTGCATCTTCGTCGGTTGTTGGTACATTCCAAAGACCCATTTTGACCGTGGAGAGAACAGCACAAAGGACACAAATTTACTCTAAAAACAAACAACACTCACAACTCACCGAAACAATAAATTTTAAGGGATACGAATTTAAGAGCAAGGCACACAAAACAATGAAGACTAGAGCGGGAAAGAGAACAACCAATGAAATTGCTCAAAAGATCAACCAATAGAAATGACAGCAGTTCTCTTTTCCGCTTTATAATGGAGATAATCTCATAATAACCTATCGTTTCATGATCCGGATCACTGGGCGTGAGCCTGAACGGGAGCCGGTTCTCGAGATCGGTCCAACTAGTACGAAAGTACCCATGTGGAACCCGGAGAACAAAACTATTTCTATCGGAATAAAAGGTATCTCAGTGTTATTTATAAATAAAATCTTTATCAAAAATGACATTGATATAATGTAAAACTGGAGCGGAAAAAACGAGATTCCAAATTGGCGGTGAAACCAGAATTGAATGATAGTTAGATGGTAGAGACGATATTATCTAGATTACAACGCTTCTACGTCAAACTTTCCTCTCATCAAAATCCTGAAGTTCTCACCCAATCACTCCACCAAGGCGGCTCAGAAGACAGTGGCCTAGAGATATGCTCAAATGACCAAGTGAAGTGTTAGCAATATATTATTTGAATAGGCGGAAGGTCATGGATATATAAAACTCGTCAACTTCACTTTATATGCTTTATTTTATTCTCTACATGTTTCGCGTCTCTTGACTCCTCTTCAGGAGCAACTTAATTCAATATACATAAATTTAGCCTTAGCTACGGAAGACCTTCCACAGGTAGGGCCACGTCCATACTGATAAAATGACGTTAATATGGCTGCTATCCATCAGCTGATTCAGATCGATCTGATTTTAGGAGGGTGGGGGGAAAAAAAAACCTATCTTCATTTTCAGAAGAAACCTTGATGGAGCCGGCACAATTCCTGGCAAAACGTCACACAGTGGTATTTTTAACTGATCTAGCTGGACAAAATTATTTTATCACGGATTCAGATAGAAAATGACTTGCTGATCACGAATATACCTTATGTTAGCGGACGGAAATAAAATCTTACCGTTGTTTTATAATTTTTCAGCAAAAAAGGCCGTTTTTTATTACGTTTTAAAGTGAAGTGTTGAACCAAAATTAATTTTTTTTTTATTCTTGTACTTTTTTTTAAAAATTTTTAACTTTTTTAAAGGCAACAACAACAAAAAGCTTCAAGACTAGGTATTACAAATAATAATAATAATTGGAAAAAAATGCATCGAAAATAATAATTGAAAACACAAAAATAGAACAAAAAATATAATCAAAATTAAGTTATCAAAACTAATAAATCATTCTTGGTCAAGTAATGTTTCATTCAATAAAGTAATTATTTTACTTGTGAAGGAATGAAACTCTTCTTTATGTCGACGAATTCCCGCACTTCTACTAGAAATATACGGATCGCTCGAGTTTAGTAAACACTGAAATACATCTTCAATATTCGATAGCCCCCCCCCACTACTGGCAGATATACTTAAATCTTCTTCCACATCTGATGGTGTATTGTAATCCAAACTTGTATCAAGCCATTCACCAACACGTTTCTCAATAACACTTTTTGTTCGGTTTGCTGTTTCCCACTTATCACGTAAATGTCTTAAGAATGTCTCCATATTTTTTTTTTCTCTGTTAAATGAAATTGTTGGTGTACATTTTTTATACCTTCCTGCTTTCTTCTTTTTTTTTTTTTTTTTTTTTTTTTGACTTTGTAAGATCCAAACTTCGAAAAGTTCCCTTTTCAATATGAGCATTTTTTCAGAAAATCAGTTATCATTTCTAAATTTGCAGATTCTGGCAGCTAGTTCTTGCTATTCCAAGTCAATGCTTAATTGACACATAAGAAAAAATTCAAACTAAGCCGGACGAGGCCGGACAGCAAAAGTTCTGTACCATAATAACTTACCAATAAGGGTGTTACAAATCGCATCGCGTAAAGCAAACATTAATGGTAATTTATTATGATAAATGATGAAAGACGATCATACTTACCTTTCTGAAACATGAAATAGATTTGTAGTACTGACAAATCATTTTTGTAACTGTAGTATTCATTCAAAGATGGAGTAATAAACTTTGCTGCATGACATACCCTAATATAAACAATCCGTAATCCCTAAATGTTGACGTATTTGAGCCGACTTATTCCTGTTTTGTAATCTATATACTATCTAGAAAAATACTGCAAGGTCAAATTAAAGATTCGTTTTCATGAATTTTTCGAATTTTGTCCAGCTAGATCAGTTAAAAAAAGTCCGTCACGCAGGAGCTGCATAACTAAGCACTTTCCTCAGAATTTGGGTAGTGTAGATTGCTTTCCAGAACAATTTGCTTAAAATATCCTACATAAATAAAATAAAAACATGAATAGTTCTCTTTTAAATTTGTAATGAGTAACTGATCAATTAATAATTTGCTTCCAGAGTTATGTTTACACATGGTACCTATTACACTACGTAATAAATACAAAAAACCTCATATTATCGTATTTTGATCTAACGCAGGAACAGGATACAGTCACTCTAGTGGTAGAAAGCGCTCCTTGCGGCGGCTTTGTGAACCTACGTCTGACGGGCTTTTCTATTGAAATATATTACAAATTAAACCGAGTTACCCACAACGTATACCGCGTTTCGTTACAATACAGCAGAAATTACGACCGGTATGAGTATATTAAGAATTTGGGTCCGGAGTAAACCCCCCCCTCCTAATGAACCGATTTAGTTTATTTTTACAACAGTTATTTACCTGTGGACTACCACTACGAATACCGAGTTTCATCGAAATATACCAAAAATCACGGCTGGTAGTGGCGAATTGGTATTGTGGGTCCGGAGTAAACCCCACCTTCTAATGAAACGATTTAGTTCATTTTTATATCTCACTTTTCTCTCTATATTACCACTACGAATACCATGTTTCGTTGAAATATAACAAATATTACGGCTGACATAGTCAAATTAGTGTTTTGGGTTCGGGGTAAACCCCCCCCTTCCGGTGGACCGACTTTGGTGGTTAACGAACTCGTTCAATCGTTTGCTAATTGAATGCTATATACCAAGTTTCGTGACGAAAAATCAAAAACTCTGGCCGCTATCGTGTTAACAGACACACACACACACACATATATATATATATATATATATATATATATATATATATATGCTTATATATATATATATATGCATATATATATATATATATATATATATATATATATATATATATATAGATATATATAAATTTTAACGGGGGTCATTTTCGGTGTCTACTAGGTAGGATCGATAAAGATTTGAGGTTATTTTTCAAAAATTCCGTCATGAGTCCAACCTCAATAGCTACTTTCCTTCGGAGGAAAGTGCTAATACCACTGTGCGTCGGTTACTACTAAGTTGACGCGGTCACGTCCAAAATACCTTAAAATATTAAATAATATGAACCGTGGAAATCTACTAAAATTATGAAAAATATTTGTATACATTATATATAGATGATAATTTGGTGAAAATAACCTATTTAAATCAAAATGTATTTAATATTTTATTGAGAAAAATTCAAGTTTGGATGAAGAGTAGGAAAGGGATAAATGTATTGCCAATAGAGATGTTCTAAAGCTGCTCATTGGCCAATAATCGTCGGATGATTACAAACTCGGGCTAATCTCATTTGATAGATCCAGAACTCATTGCTGTTGTAAATAAATGGCAAGTCCCTCGAAGCGTGGGAGGGATTAGCTGGAGGGATTAATTCGCGCCGGAATTCCAGCTGAAAAACAGACACTAATCCTACGTTTGGGCGGGAGAAATGGTCGGGAGAGCGGGATTAGGTTACTAATGACACTTGTGTCTACCTTCAATTAGCTTATGTCAGCTCTTTGTCACTTATAGAGGCTGGCCTATGCAAAAATAGAGGAGGCCTTTATTGGTGTAGTTCTGTAAATGGAGGTAGTTATACAGGAGTAGTACCACTGAAATAGAGGCAGCTGTTTTGTTCATAATTATCAATATATTAGAAAAACTGCAAGAATACATCAAATGATTGAAGAGAACATAAATCAAAGTGACTTCAACAAATTTGGGTATAAAATTCAAAAAGTATAAAATATTTACAACTGTGCTGTTCACATTTTAACATTAGATTAAAACATTAAACATTATAACATTATTTATTGCAACATGGAGTTCCCACAACATTAATGCCCGAAATAAAATTATGGATTGTGCCTTTTAGTTGACAGAATGTCTAACTGCCATTTATTGATTTTATGGCCGTAGGGCATTGAATAAATTGACAATTTTTTGTTTTAAATTGCATCGCTGGGTATCACATGTATGTATGGAACGGCTTCTTTCTCCAGCGGTGTCGCTCCTCCACCATCGCAATATTTCGTCGGGTTCATCTCCGACTTCTTCAGGCATTCCTCTCTCCATCGCAATATTTCGTCGGGTTCATCTCCGACTTCTTCAGGCATTCCTCTCTCCATCGCAATATTTCGTCGGGTTCATCTCCGACTTCTTCAGGCTTCCCTTGATAACCACCGAGGACGACACACAGCAGCCTGAAGAAGTCGGAGATGAACCCGACGAAATATTGCGATGGAGAGAGGAGCGACACCGCTGGAGAAAGAAGCCGTTCCATACATACATAAATTGACAAATATTTGACTAAAATGCCGAATGTTAATATATCTGCCAGATTTTGCAAAAGACAAAGGTATGAATTTTTTGAAGAGATATATTATTAAAACTGATTTCCTGTAAAATGTAGAAATTGCATTTAATCATTTTGCCAACTGATGTATATATATATATATATATATATATATATATATATATATATATATATATATATATATATATATATATCAATTAAGACACTGTAATTTCCTTGATCTTCTAATGGCTTCTAAAACGTGAAAGTACCAGCACTCTAAGACCAGTTTACGTATGTATTTTTTGTTTTCTTTTTGTGTGATTGATTCCACATTTGTTTTTTGTTGTTTGTTGTATCATTTTACATTTTATTCTATTTACTTTTTCTGTTTCTGTTCTCTTTTTTCTCTTTTGTCTATGCATTTATTTTATATTCTTTTCTTCTTATACTCTATATTTTTTACATTGAACTATTTATTATATTTTTATATTCTTCCCCCCACTCTGCATATATTTTCATCATTGCTTCACTTTCCCTCATCCCTTTCTTGCTCCAGTATTCGACAATCCCTTCGTATTCACGGTCTTCTTTTTATTAATATGTCATGTTTTATTTTATTGTTTAAGGTTTTGTAAATAGTATTAGAGTTAGTTTTTTTGTTGTTGCTTCTTCTTTACGTAGTGTTAGAGATATATTTTAAATTTTTATAATGAACCAAGTGTATTTATATGTTATTCTTAAGGAACAAAATCCTAGAATAGAGTATATATTTTCATTTCATTTATAAAATTGTTTGTGGGTACTTCCTGATTGATCATCTTGTCGGAGTAATTAGCTTAATTCCTTTCTATGGAGGATGGGAAGGAAACGCGTGAAAATATAGGCCATTGTATGCTGCAGGACCAGTCTTGGTAGATGGTTTAATATAAAAGGTTAAATTTGGTTTGGAAAATGTTGAATTTGACTTTTGTAAAGAAGAATTGGTCTTGTAAAAGCTGTGTATAGTGTTCTTCCTATGCGTTTCCCATATATTGGCTATTTTGGTTTATAGAACTATTGTATATCATGAAGACTAATGTAAAATATTAAAGGTAGGGATTGTCGGGGTTCGGTCACTGCTACTTAATAAAACTACATTTTATCATAAAAATGGTTTTATTGTGCCGACGTTTCGGCTTGAACTTCAAGCCTTCATCAGGGCTGTAAAAAACAAGTAGGACGGATGTAGTACTGAAATATACACACACATATATATATATATAATATATATATATATATATATATATATATATATACACATATGCCTACAAACACAAATACACATACATATATACCAACTCCTTTCTTCCTATATTTCCCTGTATTAACTGTCAGAAATGATCCCGCATTTGTGAGGAATAGTTCTCTATCTTCCCATCGGTAAGCCCATATTGTTATTCTTATATCTAATCTAATATGTAATCTGTTATTCTTATATCTGTTTTCCTAATAATCCAAACACTTCTAGAGCACATTGTTCTTCTATATATTATGTTCTAGTATTTTATGTTTTTGTCTTTTTCCACATATGTATGTATGTATATATGTATGTGTATTTGTGTTTGTAGGCATATATATATATATATATATATATATATATATATGTGTGTGTATATTTCAGTACTACATCCGTCCTACTTGTTTTTTACAGCCCTGATGAAGGCTTGAAGTTCAAGCCGAAACGTCGGCACAATAAAACCATTTTTATGATAAAATGTAGTTTTATTAAGTAGCAGTGACCGAACCCCGACAATCCCTACCTTGCATCATCTACGGTCAACGATCTCCTCTCAATAAAATATTAAAGTTCTTCTCGTTCGACATTAGCTGCAAGGAGTTAGTCCATCTGAAAAATTGAATTAAATTATAAACGAGAAAGAAGTGCTGATTTTCTGATTTTATTATCTCCCAAAGAAAAGGAAATCTTGAAATGCTTAGTTAGTCCCATAATTCCATGAAATTAGTGAAATTTAATGCAGTTTTCCCTTTCGGGATCGCTATTTCTTTCTAGGAGATCGGACTTGGTTTCTTTTAATTGAAAATTCTCAAGACATTTCGGCACCGATTATGGCCGTCATCTCGGCACTCCGACACCTAATATGGTGGTCAGTCTCGACCATGATTGAATACCCTCTCCACGGCGGGCTATCTTCTCCACGGTCCGGTGTCCTGCTTAAGAAGCCAAATTTCTGAAGAGGTAGAAGTTTTTTGGAATGCACCCAAGCTTGCTTCATGTGGAAAAATTTGGACTCGTCTCTTGTTTCCCTCAAGGCATATGAAGGAAAAATATGCGTCCTCCAGGAGTGCTGTTAAAAAATGTCATTCGTCACTTTTGGGATTATTTATCATTAACAGATGAATAAATACATTTGTAAAAAAAAAAAAAAAAAAAATAGATTAACAGGAACTGCTTGTTTCGACCCCCCCCCCCCCAAGATCGAAAACGAAACTAAGAATGAGCTCCAGCCCCAACGAATTGTGTCCTGGACCGAGACATAAAACTACACCTTATCTTAATATAAGTACTACAAGGTGCTAAATGTAGAGAACTGGAGTAGAAACCAAAATAATAATAAACTAAATTTCGGAGAGAACAGAATATGGTGAGAGACCAATTTTGGGAGTCTAACCTAAACTTCACTAAGACCTGAGACCTAAAATGTCTCTTTACGGAGGTCGAGGGCCTTGCGATTACTACCTTGCCACCTGTGAAGTGGGGAGGGGCGTCTATCTCTGAAGAGGGGGTTTGTAAATATTTGTTGGCTGTCAAATTTGTTGTTGCGCCTACAACCGCGATGGCCTTGTCTGTTGGAAGCTGGTATGTTGGACTGCGCAGAGAAGGACCGCATTTAGGAATTTACGCAGCGGCCTCAGAGTAGTAGGGTCCCATGGCAAGCGCACCATGAAAAAGGGTCCTATGAATACCTGCTTTGTATAATTGTAGTTTAAGGTATAATTATAGTTACAGACAACTACCAGATGGCTGAGCCTATATGAATTTTAGCGGGCTTCCTTTAGACGAATGTTGAAATGTGGCGTGACAGACAGATGTTATGAGTATGCAGGTAATTGATTTTACTGAAAATCCTATTCTTCTGGCATTGGATTTCTATGAGCGTAGGCTTAGACGCATGCGATCTTCAATGGGTTGTCATAATTCGGACATTGCCAAGCGTATGAACAATGGCTTCGCAAGCAGGTTGCGTTTGTCTGACGGAGACTCGGGCATTAAACTTAGTCGAATAGAAGACACCAATGTCTTTGGCATAGGCGACTAGGGAGACTTCGGGAAATTATTCCCTTACAATTTGCGCCATGTAGATTGTGAAGAGAACTGGTCCCAAAACCGATCTCTAGAGCATTCCACACTTTAATACGACAAATGCAGGTTTTGCCAAGAACTCTGACCGAGAATGGTCTACCCATTAAATAGCTCTGGAGGATCCGAACGAACTGGGCTGGAAGACCATAAAACCCTAGCTAAGCAAGGAGGAGCTGGCGGGAGACCGATTCTAAAGCTTGAGTGCAATCGAGTGAAATGACGGCAGTTGATCGGTTCTTTTAGATCTTGCCAGACATGGTGCCGGGCATTCAGGTCACCAATGATTACGGTAGTCTGTTGTTATTAGTACCTTGGCTTCCACCGTTGGCGCTCTCAGACTACTGTAAACACTGTGAACTGTGTTTTGAGCCGGACTGAAACAGACATTGCATGGGTCACGATTATAACTTGCCAACTTGTGTCACCTGTAGGATTTTGGGGGTTAAAAGAGCAAATTAACTCTGCATTAGTACTGAAAATAAATTAAAAAAGAAAAAGAAAAGGAAATTGTTGTAAAACAAAAAACTAGTCAACGCCTGTTGCTTGGAGCCTTATTTTTTGATCTTTGTTAGGCACCCGACGCCTCCCTTCATGTACAGACAGGTTTAGATCCGAAGTGAAGAGCTCGTACACGGAGGCCTAAGGATAAGCCTAATGCATGAATGTATGCAGATGAGGAGGGGGGAGGGTATTCGTGATAGGCCCTGCTGGGAGGCTAAACGCTCCTTATTACAGACAATTGCTTTCCAAATGACAGAGCACCAGTCTCGCTCATAATTCCTCTATCGCGTGCCGCTATGGAATTAAAAATCGGCAAGGAGTTCGTAGGGCCCGACAAAGCCCTCTCTCTCTCTCTCTCTCTCTCTCTCTCTCTCTCTCTCTCTCTCTCTCCCTCTCACCCCCAATCCTTAAGAAGCCTCATTGGGGCCCTAGAAAACCCTCTTTTTCCGGATAATTTCCTCTCCTGCATCATGTTACTCGAAAGCAATCTATTTTGAGCGGCTGTTCCTAATTTCCATTTCTTTCCCAACAGCTCTGCAATGTCGGCGGAATGTCGTATCAATCATCCCCGCCTATTTTCGTTTCGTCCATTGCCTCTGTTCCTGTTGCAGCAAGGTAAAATTCAAATTGACCCGTTATACAACAACAACTGTTTCTACTTTAATCTACTCAGATTTCCCATTACTAGTTTATCGCCAAGAAGTCCAATTCGCAACAACTGCTTCATTATAGCACGCTTCCATAATATCCATGTTTCCAACAAGAAAACGTAAAACAGAATCTATTTATATTTGGCATTCTTCGACATGAGGAGGGAGTCCAGCTATTTTTTTCCACAAGCCGTGTGTACTTTATTTTTGATTTTTTTTTTGCTGCCTCTCTACTCAACGTACACGACTTTTACACGAGAGTTTTCCGTGCGGAATTGAAAGATGGATTGTGAGTATTTTCTAATAGTCTACTAGTGTTAGTTTCGTCCTTTAGAACGGGGTTTTTCTCTACTTACCTCACTTTTATATTTTTTTTTTCAATTGCATTTAACAGTAAAATGCCTATTTTTGTTATTTTTTACGAAAGATCAAAACTAATAACTGTTTTTATTCCTTTACAAATGTTACTAGGGATCGGAAACGCGCCAAGATGACGCTGTTCCTGCTAGTCCGACCTGTATATAATCCGCCTCAGAAATCTTTGTTATGTATAAATGGACGTCCAATTTTAAATAAATAATATTTTTAATACCCAGCTGATTTAATTTAATTTTATTTCAAAGCTAACCCCAAATTTTAAGAATCCGATTTTGCATTTCACACCTTAAAGCAAGGATCGTGTATGAGAAGTCTAGTTGGACGAGTCAGAACAATTAAGGACTCGAAGGTCCGACATCCGACTGGTTGCGGAGTTGGAGCGTGAGTGGGAGAGTCGGATCAAAGTCGTCCAACTGACCACAGTCAGTGCTTGACCTTCGGGCAACTGCGGCCGGCACTCGATACATTTTTCGGCTCGTGAGCGACGCACACTGTCGTGAAAACAGAGTAGGACTAATGTTGTATCGCTTCTTGGATAGCAAGTCCGAGCGTGAGTGGAGTCGACTATCCAACTAGTAGTCCTACTAAGTCGTACTGCAAATCGGAACGTGAATGGTCTGCATAAGGTTTATTACTAGTTGCAATTTATACAAATTAAACCAAACTGACCTTAAAAATCTTCTGGTTGAACTTGTTTCGTACGAATTCGTGGATAGTCGTGCCTTTCCGGATGGCAATAATTTCGCATTGTGTTTTCGCCATTGTAATTTTCTTTGTCGAACCGAAATGAAGGAAAATGAATAATTCCCCTTTGGATAGAATATGGCCTGAGGGTATTTAACGACATTAAATTTAACAGAGGAAGGAGAGATTAGGCGAAACAACCAATCCCAGGCAGGCAAAGGGCTGTCCCCTGCAAATACAGAGGTAATAAGGCATAATGTGTATTAGCCCGAGGGTGTGGTCCGATGACAGTATCTAGCGGTCGCTTTGTACTCACAGTAGCAGGGCTCTCTTCCAAACTCATCTACTTACCTCATTTCTCTTTACAACATTACCTCCGCTTTGTTTGGTCTCTTTGTTTCTCATAAATCGAATATTATATTTTGTTTCAACTTCGGATGGACGGATGGGAGGAGAAGAACTAGTTCTTGGAAAAGCGATTGTTGTTTTTTATATATATATATTCTTATTTCTGTTGGGGAAGCAACTACAATAAGGCTAAGAACAATGTTAAAACAATGCAAAAGTCACAAAAATAGCAATATTTAGTGCTTAGTGATGGATCACAAGCATCTGAATGAAGGTTTCTACATTGGTCCCGACCCGACCCGATCCGATCTGATAGCCACCGACTGTCTTAAGAAAAACAATCACAAGCGTCTCAATGAAGGTGCTTACATTGGTCCCGACCTGATCCGATCCAATCTGATAGCCGCCGATTCTCGGCCGATCAAACTTGTTTGTTTCTAGACTGATTTTGGACGACCGACGCAAAGTTGAGAGAAAGCACTTCGCTCAAAAAAAAAAAAAAAAAAAAAAATGGATAGCAGCATATTCCCAGTTTTGTAGTGTAGGTTGCATTCCTAAATAAACACTGGTCTACAACGAAATTGTCCCAAGAGATCTATATATCACTAGCCGAATGACCGTGCTCCGTCACAGCAGATAAGTATTTTTTTTATTGCGTTAAATAATGTATCATTATTTTATCACAAATTAACGCTGCTCTTTTATTACTCTTTAACAGTTTATTATAGCACGGTTCCCGTCATACTATATGTTATTTATCAATTGATAAGTTATCAAAGTATAATGTTTCTTTACACTGTGGCGCTCCGGATCAGTGTCAACAAACAGATAATCTAGAGATTCACCGTATTCTATAGGTTACCAGTAACAGGAGTTTAAAAAATACAGGTTAAAATTCGTTTTCAATAATAAATAGACTTTAAAATTAAAAAAAAATTCTGTTTCTAAAATGTCATTTGGAACCACCCATTATATTTGTTAGCATTACCAAGAAGTGTTCTGACTGGGGACGCTGATGGATGAGGAGTCTGTGTAAGAATTCGGGATATTGTTACTTCGGGTGGACCATCATGTTAACTCTATGAGGGACAAACCTAAAGTCAAATGCCTAGTAATTCAAGGACTGCCATCATAGTTGAAATTAACCTCAATTAAAACCCCTCTAATTAAAAATAATTAATAATTTGAATATCAAAAAATCCTTTCTTAGCAAGTGTTTACATGCTAAAGGGAGTGTCCATGCAAAATTTCAAATTTTTCTATCAAGTGGTTTGGGGGGGGGGGGGCGATGATAATTCAGTGAGTGAGTGGTATTTGACAAATATATAGTAGATTTCTTGCTGATCTCGATGCCCAAGTTCTTGAGGTGCCACCCGTTTTTTTTCATCACCCTCCATTTCTTAGAAAAACGCGAAAAACGACAAACAGAACATCGAATTTTGTGTGGGGTTGTTTTAAAGACAACTTAATACCCTACAATTTGCACGTTTTTAATAAGGTAAATAGGGACTTCGTTTTTCACCAAAATTCGGTTTATTTCATTTTTGATTATTGCAAACCCCAAACCACTGAATTCACCAACAATCAGCAGAGGAACCACAAAATGGGTTATGAACTCCCTCAACCCGCCAAACCAAGCATCCTCCAATTTAACTGGCTTCAATTTAACTGGTGAATTGTACTAAACAAAGACCACCTTTCAGTATTTGGTACTTCACTACCCCCCCCCCCCCCTCCCCAGGGTCCAACGAGGTATGTCTCGTTGTGGATATTATCTATACCGAGAGGAAATGGGGAACTACGCCATGGTAATGGATACCTCCGTAATTAATTCATGGAAATAATAATTGGCGTTGTTGGGACGAGACGGCCTGCAGCTACCGGGAAATTCAATATTTAGGTTCACTGCCCTTGTAAAAAGATTGCCACACCACCATTTTTTATAAGGTGTGATGTGGAAGGAATATTTTTGTAGTGCGGGATAAATAAGTGGACTGTATGAATAATGAGTTGATAATTTATATTTACTGAGTGCAAATGAAGAGTGGGGGGGGGGATTGCTAAAATCAGAAACAAATGGTGGTTAATGGATTAATGAAATTATGAAAGTTGTGGGACTGATGACGTTGAAATGATGGTGAGCTGATGAAGTGGTGATGAAGATGGCTGCTGGAGATCCATTAAATTAGGTATATTAAATAGGTACCTGGTGACTGGTGTCTTGTGAGATTAAAATATGGTACTCCAAGCTGAGTACTGCAATTCTCCCTGTGGCTTCATCTTCGGTCAGTTGGTGTCTTCTTCACCTCCAGGGCCCGGTGATTTAAGGTGACTACTCGGCCATGTTATATATAGTAAAGCATGTGAAAGAGAACAAAAAACAAATTGACCTTACACGCTGTGTGAAAGCGGGTGGACTTCGTCTGTCTCGACTTGACCGGGGGTGGTTCGCCCAGTTGTGGTAGGCGGCGCCACCGTTGGCAGAGTTGAAAAGAAGAAAGCATCTTTAGAGTGGCAACCCTAAACAGCCCTTATCAAACATTATTTTGTGAACTCTTATTATAAATATATATATATATATATATATAGTCATAAATGTGTCCGTTAACACGATACAGGCCAAAGTTTTTGTTTTTTTCGCCGCCAAACTTGGTATGTAGTATTCCCTCATCAAACGATTGAACGAGTTCGTTAACCAACAAAATCGGTCCATCCGGAGGGGGGGGGGGGTTACTAAGGAGCCAATAGTAGTATTTAGTAAGGAGTTTATTTTAGTAAGGAGCCAATGGCAGTTATTTGTCATTACCACCAACGAGACTCGGAGAAATAAATCGGTAAACTAGAAGGGGGGCTTTGCTCCGGACAGAAATTACTAATTTCCTTATACCGGCCGTAATTTCTGTTGTATTAAAACGAAACTCTTTATACGTCCTGGCTATCTAATAAGGAAGAAGTGTTGTGAAAATGAACTAAATCGGACAATTGGAGGGGGGGGGTGTTACTTTGTACTATGTTTGAATTGCCCTTATCAAACATTATTTTGTGAACTCTTATTATAAATATAAATATATATATATATATATATATATATATATATATATATATATATATATATATATGGACCTTCATTAATTCGGACTTCAGTCTAATGCTCTGCATGAATTATTCTATAAGAAAACACATATCGGAAGGACAGATATCATACAATATAAGCAGGAAAAGGTTTGTCCAGCGCTACTCTACTATTTTTGGAAGTACATACATTGTTTAGCCATTGTTCTAAGCTCTTTAGAAGTTGTTTCTCCGAAGGCAATTTATTCATAAAAGAAATCTACAAATGCTTTTCCGAATTCTAATTCTTCCCCCCCCCGACCTTCCGGAGTTCTGAATTTACTCGAGAATATTAATCCAAATTTTGCTTTAAAATCCTTGAGAAGAACAAATAAAGTCCGTCACGCAGGAGCTGCATAACTAAGCACCTTCCTCTGAATTGGGTAGGTTCGAGTGCATTCCCGAATAATTTGCTTAAAATAACCTATATAGATAAATAAAATAAAAACATAATTTGTTCTGCTCTTTTGCTTTTATGAGCAGCTCTTTCAATTAGTAATTTTGTAATAAATTTCTTTCCAGAGTTTTGTGTATGCGGGGAGTACCCCCCGTGATCCCCCGTTATCCGTGTTCTAACACTACGTACTAAATTCACAAAGCTTCACATATTCATCTATTGATCTTGATGAGTTTCGCGAACCTACGTTTGGCGGGAGAATTCAATTCAAACATAGTACAAAGTAACACCCCCCCCCCCTTCCAATTGACCGATTTAGTTCATTTTCACAACACTTCTTCCTTATTAGATAGCCAGGACGTATCAAGAGTTTCGTTATAATACAACAGAAATTACGGCCGGTATAATGAAATTAGTAATTTCTGTCCAGAGTAACCCCCCCCCCTTCTAGTTTATCGATTTAGTTTATTTTTACAACAAAAATGTTTCTCTTCGGTTGGCCACCAAGAATACCGAGTCTCGTTGAAATATAACAAAAATTACGGCTGGTAATGACAAATAACTGCCATTGGCTCCTTACTAAAATAAACTCCTTACTAAATACTACTATTGGCTCCTTAGTAACCCCCCCCCCTCCGGATGGATCGATTTTGTTGGTTAACGAATTCGTTCAAACGTTTGATGGGGGAATACTACATAGGTACCAAGTTTCGTGGCGAAAAAAACAAAAACGTTGGCCTGTATCGTGTTAACGGACTTTATAACTATAAATATAAATATATATATATATATATATATATATATATATATGCACATATATATAAATATATTTATATATTTATTTATATAAATGTATATAATCTTTATAATTATTATATTTATAATAAGTTTTGGATTTAATAACTTTTGAAGAAAAAATCAAATTAAATTTCTCTATAATGACGTTAAAATAATAAATTTAAACCAATAGAACTCATCTATATATATATATATATATATATTTATATATATATATATATATATATATATATATATATATATATATATATATATATTGAGTACAAAGCGACCGCTAGATACTGTCATCGGACCGCACCCTCGGGCTAATACACATTATGCCAGAACACAAGCATTACCAAGTCAGAACACTTCTTGGTAATGCTACCAAATATAATGGGTGGTTCCAAATGACATTTTAGAAACAGAATTTTTTTTTTAATTTTAAAGTCTATTTATTATTGAAAACGAATTTTAACCTGTATTTTTTAAACTCCTGTTACTGGTAACCTATAGAATACGGTGAATCTCTAGATTATCTGTTTGTTGACACTGATCCGGAGCGCCACAGTGTAAAGAAACATTATACTTTGATAACTTATCAATTGATAAATAACATATAGTATGCCGGGAACCGTGCTATAATAAACTGTTAAAGAGTAATAAAAGAGCAGCGTTAATTTGTGATAAAATAATGATACATTATTTAACGCAATAAAAAAAATACTTATCTGCTGTGACGGAGCACGGTCATTCGGCTAGTGATATATAGATCTCTTGGGACAATTTCGTTGTAGACCAGTGTTTATTTAGGAATGCAACCTACACTACAAAACTGGGAATATGCTGCTATCCATTTTTTTTTTTTTTTTTTTTTTGAGCGAAGTGCTTTCTCTCAACTTTGCGTCGGTCGTCCAAAATCAGTCTAGAAACAAACAAGTTTGATCGGCCGAGAATCGGCGGCTATCAGATTGGATCGGATCAGGTCGGGACCAATGTAAGCACCTTCATTGAGACGCTTGTGATTGTTTTTCTTAAGACAGTCGGTGGCTATCAGATCGGATCGGGTCGGGTCGGGACCAATGTAGAAACCTTCATTCAGATGCTTGTGATCCATCACTAAGCACTAAATATTGCTATTTTTGTGACTTTTGCATTGTTTTAACATTGTTCTTAGCCTTATTGTAGTTGCTTCCCCAACAGAAATAAGCATATATATATATAAAAAACAACAATCGCTTTTCCAAGAACTAGTTCTTCTCCTCCCATCCGTCCATCCGAAGTTGAAACAAAATATAATATTCGATTTATGAGAAACAAAGAGACCAAACAAAGCGGAGGTAATGTTGTAAAGAGAAATGAGGTAAGTAGATGAGTTTGGAAGAGAGCCCTGCTACTGTGAGTACAAAGCGACCGCTAGATACTGTCATCGGACCACACCCTCGGGCTAATACACATTATGCCTTATTACCTCTGTATTTGCAGGGGACAGCCCTTTGCCTGCCTGGGATTGGTTGTTTCGCCTAATCTCTCCTTCCTCTGTTAAATTTAATGTCGTTAAATACCCTCAGGCCATATTCTATCCAAAGGGGAATTATTCATTTTCCTTCATTTCGGTTCGACAAAGAAAATTACAATGGCGAAAACACAATGCGAAATTATTGCCATCCGGAAAGGCACGACTATCCACGAATTCGTACGAAACAAGTTCAACCAGAAGATTTTTAAGGTCAGTTTGGTTTAATTTGTATAAATTGCAACTAGTAATAAACCTTATGCAGACCATTCACGTTCCGATTTGCAGTACGACTTAGTAGGACTACTAGTTGGATAGTCGACTCCACTCACGCTCGGACTTGCTATCCAAGAAGCGATACAACATTAGCCCTACTCTGTTTTCACGACAGTGTGCGTCGCTCACGAGCCGAATAATGTATCGAGTGCCGGCCGCAGTTGCCCGAAGGTCAAGCACTGACTGTGGTCAGTTGGACGACTTTGATCCGACTCTCCCACTCACGCTCCAACTCCGCAACCAGTCGGATGTCGGACCTTCGAGTCCTTAATTGTTCCGACTCGTCCAACTAGACTTCCAACAAGCCCATTCACGATGCTTGCTTTAAAGTGTGAAATGCAGAATCGGTTTCTTAAAATTTGGTACTCAGAAAGAAAATTAAATTAAATCATCTGTATATTAAAAATATGATTTATTTATTTAAAATTGTACGTACCGAGTTCAACCCGAAGATTGTTATGGTTATCAAGAACAAATGAATAAAAAGAAAGTCCATTGGACAATGTGCATAAACTAACGAAATTGTGCATAAAAATATTATAGTGTAAAATATCCTAAATTATGGGTTTCCCGGGGTGGGGCTTATACAAAAAGTGCATGGGGTTTTCTGACCTGACAACCTCTGACCTGGGGGGGTGGGCCTGAGCTCAAATCCCGAGCAAACACAAAGATTTTTATATTCTAGTGTCTTTGTTTGTGGGTTGGATTCGGTCTTCGTGGCCGTCCCTATGCCAACCCATCCTATGAACGGGTACTTGCAAGGGGGGAAATCAGGCGGCCGGAGCATAGTGCTGACCAAACTTTAGTGTGCCGTATGGTCTTGAATTACGGGACAGTTTTTTGTTGTTTTTTTTTTTTTGCTATACTACAGTAGTAGACTCTCCCTTATCCGGCGTTCTCTTATCTGTCGCGCTCTCTAATCCGGCGGTCTTTGAGAAGCATGAGTGACAGATCTCGGAACTCACTGGAGCTAGATTTGCTTCAGTGTTCCTAGAAAACCTTTCCTTCCTAGCTAGCCTAACATATTTTTCGACGTATTTCATTGAATGGAAGTCAAAGAAGGCATATATGTTTCGTTTAGAGACAGCAACTTGTGCTTCTAGTAAGAAAATAAATATTTCTACTAAGGCACCTACAAATAAACTAGCAGGGATTTACATATTTTCAATTTATTTTATAATTTGGTACCTATCTAAATTTTCCTTAAATATGGAACATTAAAAATTCTATATATTATTATATCTTCAAATAATAACTTTTTTTTTTCAAATACATAAGTGACAGCTTCTAACTAAATTCTCTAATCCGGCGTTTTCTTTAATTTGACTGTACCCCGGTCCTACGACGCCGGATTAGGGAGATTCTACTATATATGATTAAGTGAATTTCTGATTAGTTTGTTGAAGGAAACATTCCTTTATAAAATAGTTAACACCATTTAATCTGAGTTAGTTAGTTTGAAGTGCATGTAATACTTTATTAATGGATAGGGTAACAGGATAAAGGACGGGGGCTGGGCAACTTCTGAAGAACCCCACTAGACAGAACGACGTCAGCTAATTGATAAAGAGCATGGCCACTACCTGTCACCTTTTAATTACCTCCGACCAGTAGGGGGGTGGGGGAGGTAAAAAAGGTCTGCGTTGGGGGAAGGGGGCGAATTAAAAAAAAAAAATTCTTTTGCCTAAATCCTAGTTTATACCTGGGGGCGGTCCTGGAGCTTTCATGTTCTAATGGTTAATAACAAGGAGTCTCTGTTCCCTTGTAAAAACTACAAAAAGCACTCAACAACAAGGCTTACCTTTTTGTTGGGAGGAGGAGGGGCGAGTGGGAGGCTCTCCCTCTCTCTCTCTCTCTCTCTCTCTCTCTCTCTCTCTCTCTCTCTCTCTCTCTCTCTCTCTCTCTCTCCCTTCATACGCCCTCGGGGCAACATTGCTTTTTTCGGGGTGGTTTTTTCTTCTTCTGAGCATTCGCCGGTCTTGGTAGCGCCCGGTCCTCGTGTAATGGACGCCACGGATTTGCAGAAATAGTTCCTTTTCTCCGGAGCTCTGTTTCATCTGAATTTCTCTATATTAAAATAAACAAACGAACCATGTAATACAATATACAGTTCTATGCAAAAGTATCTGGCCAAAGGTAAATTTTTGATTTTGTGGGAGCAAAATGGAAACACAGAACTTACGATTAAACGTTTACTGACAGACTGCCAGAGAAGAAGCAATTACAACATACCGTATGATATGCAGATTCAGATTCACACCATTCAGATTCTGACGGCCATTTTGAATAATGTCTCTAATTTATTTGTTAAAGTTCTTGATAATTAGAATATCTCCAACTCATTGATGACTTTATATCATTATATAATCATGTAATGCAGTTTATTTCAATTTTATATCAACTGTGACTGTCTAACTAAGGAGTGCTGGCCTTTCTTTGATAAGAGCTATCTACTCGCAGGCTGTGGTGCTGGCCTCTTCCAGCTGTTTTATGAATTACTTGACAGATATATATACAAATTCGCACATTTTGACCAATTTTGACGTAACTGGGTGTACAGGTAGATTTTGATACGGGGAGAGTGATAGGCAGAAAGTAGGGGTAGCATGGCACGCCGGGGAACAGCTAGCTAGCATTTTATATAATAATTAACAATTATTTATAACAAAAACAACGTTTTTCGCTTCTTCATAAGTGTCCTACCAACAACTTTTGCACTCAACACCTAGAAAATAATAAATTTAACATTTCTTCAATACTTAGTATCCATACTCTTGTAAGCTATCATGGCAGCACATCTCTAAGGCATCCATTCGATAAGTTTTTAACTTTTCTTGAACTTTACCTACAAAGCAGCTTTATTTTTATTTATTTATTTTTTATTTATTTATTTTTTTTACGGCGCATCTACTTCTAGGTCATTAGCGCCGACATCCAGGGTGTAGCGAGGAATTTTACCAGCGAGCCGTGGGATGGTAAAATTCCTGCCGGAGGTTGGGAATCGAACCCACCATCTCCCGCTTATGAATCCAAGGCGCTAGCCATTAGACCACGGGAGACCCCATGCAGCTTTATTGACACAACTTTTAGTTCATATTCTTAGTTTCAATTCTTTCCATGTATATTCTATATGGTTCAAGTCTAGATATTGTTTGTGGTATTTTTGGGCGACAGAACCCCATGGTCGTCATCGCCCTTCCGTGCAAACACTACACGAATTGTTCACCGCATGCTCCTGAGTTTATATATATATATATATATATATATATATATATATATATATAAATATATATGGTATATATATATATATATATATATATATATATATATATATATAAACCGGTACCCTTTTATTTATTTATTTATTATTAATTTTCTCATTTTATTTTTTCATCCATTTGCTTTTCTATTTTTAGCTTTATTTTATTTATTTATTTTTTTTTTAACCCGGTATTCTTCATTTTTTTTTTTCCTTTGGCACATATAGTCTCCCTACTTGAATATTCATATTTAATTTATAATAAAATTAATCTTAAAATAAGTTAAGAGAAAATAAATGAATCTAAAATTAAAAGAATACAGTAAAAAGGCCGAAACAGCTAAAAAGGTTAACAAAAAATGTAAGGTAACACAAAAAACTGGATATTGACTCGGCCACTCAAAAACTCGGATATTTTTCTGGCTGAAAAACTCCTAAAGCAGCTTCGATCGAAGTTTCGGATGATTGTCTTGTTGATAAATCCATCTACCAGACATTTTTCGGCGGGCATAAGGTAGCATTTGTTCTGATAGAATATCTTTGTACGGAGCGGCGTTCACAATATAAATGCTTTATGATGATATATTAGTGTTTCCACTTTGCACTCCCTATTCATTAATTTACAAATTAAGGCAATTTTAAAATTAATAATAAATAAGGCAGACACTTTTAAGGGGGTTAAAATGTAAATTAAAAAAAAAAACAACAAAAAACTAAGTAGCTAGTTTTTATTTTTAATATTAAATGAAGTGCTTTATTCACGCTGCGATTTAAACATATTTGAAAATAATTACAAAAGGGCAGACACTTTTGTGTGGTTTAATTATCAGGAAACATAAAAATGAATATATATATAACTGGCGAATAAGGCGGAATGTCAATAAAATATCGCCACACACTTTTAGCACTTTCCTCGGAAGGAAAGTAGCTATTGAGGTTGGACTCATGACGGAATTTTTGAAAAATTTCTTCAAATCTTTATCGATCCTACCTAGTAGACACCGAAAATGACCCCCGTTAAAATTTATATATATATATATATATATATATATATATATATATGTGTGTGTGTGTGTGTGTCTGTTAACACGATAGCGGCCAGAGTTTTTGTTTTTTCGTCACGAAACTTTGTATATAGCATTCAATTAGCAAACGATTGAACGAGTTCGTTAACCACCAAAGTCGGTCCACCGGAAGGGGGGTTTACCCCGAACCCAAAACACTTATTTGACTATGTCAGCCGTAATGTTTGTTATATTTCAACGAAACTTGGTATTCTTAGTGGTAATATAGAGAGAAAAGTGAGATATAAAAATGAAGTAAATCGGTTCATTAGAAGGGGGGGTTTACTCCGGACCCACAATACCAATTCGCCACTACCAGCCGTGATTTTTGGTATATTTCGACGAAACTCGGTATTCGTAGTGCTAATCGACAGGTAAATATGTGTTGTAAAAATAAACGAAATCGGTTCATTAGGAGGGGGGGTTTACTCCGGACCCACAATACCAATTCGCCACTACCAGCCGTTATTTTTGGTATATTTCGACGAAACTCGGTATTCGTAGTGGTAATCTACTGGTAAATATGTGTTGTAAAAATAAACTAAATCGGTTCATTAGAAGGGGGGGTTTACACCGGACCCAAATTCCTAATATACTCATACCGGTCGTAATTTCTGCTGTATTGTAACGAAACGCGGTATACGTCTTGGGTAACTCATGAGAAAGAAGTGTTGTAAAAATGAGCTGAATCGGTCAATCGGAAAGCGGGGGTTTAATTTGTAATATATTTGAATAGAAAAGCCCGCCAGAGGTAGGTTCACAAAGCCGCCGCAAGGAGCGCTTTCTACCACTGGAGTGACTGTATCCTGTTCCTGCGTTAGATCAAAATACGGTAGTATGAGGATTTTTGTATTTATTACGTAGTGTAGTAGGTACCATGTGTAAACATAACTCTGGAAGCAAATTAATAATTGATCAGTTACTCATTACAAAATTAAAAGAGAACTATTCACGTTTTTATTTTATTTATGTAGGATATTTTAAGCAAATTGTTCTGGAAAGCAGTCTACACTACCCAAACTCTGAGGAAAGTGCTTAGTTATGCAGCTCCTGCGAGACGGACTTTTCATTTATCTTCCCTACATGTTTCGCGCCCTTTTTGGTGCCTCTTCAGGGGAACACTCTTAAACGTTAAATTCAGCCTCAACCTGAGGAATGGAACCTTCCACTAGCAGGGCCTCGTCTAGACGCTGAATTTAATGTTTGAGAGTGTTCCCCTGAAGAGGCACCAAAAAGGGTGCGAAACATGTAGAGAAGATAAATAAAAAGTGTAAAAGTGTGTGGCGATATTTTATTGACCTTCCGCTTTATTCGCCAGTTATATATATTTGAGCTAAGGGTCATTTAATGAATAATTATAAAAATGAATGTTGCCTATGATAGACTGCAATACACTGCGCGTAACCGTAAGAGTGTATGAGATGACCGCGCAGTGTTGGTTGTTTTCTGTGCTCTCATTGGTTCTTGCTCACTTGATCTTTTACAGCTGTTCCGGCTTTAATGGCAGCGCGAATAAAACTCTCATTTAATATTACAATAAAAACAATTCATTTATTTTTTTTATTTATTTTTTTTTTTTTTACGTGTTATACCCCTTAAAAGTGTCTGCCATATTTATTATTCATTGTAAAATTGTCTTAATTTTACATTAAAGATAGTTGGCTTCTGAATAAAACCCTATTTTTGGGAAATATTTTTTTGTACCTTTCCCCTATGCGCCGTACCTGGTGTTCCAAGGTATGTCCAGGAAGCACATATATACCTTCTTATACATCCAAGATGTACATTATAGCAAAATTCAAGGTGCATAAAACACTTCATGAATCAGGCTGTTACTGGCTCTCGAACTATAACTGTACATAATGATTGCAGGGTAAATATATCGACAGAAAAAAAATTCCAATATTAGGAACCACTGGAAATCATCATTCCGTTTGTTGGATATTGATGCATCCACAACCCCAATAGGCTAAGTTTAATGTAATAGGCACGAAATATTATGCAAATCGCCGGATAGTATATAATTGGTTAACTATTATGGGGGCTGAATCCCTCCAATACCCTTTAACTTAATTGTGCAATTCCAACTTGGCCAAATTTTGTTAACTTTCATACGGCCGTGGCCGCTTTAACTTACATAGAGTTCACATAAACCCGATAGTTTTTAGTCAACAAAGAGCTTATAATAATCCTGAATCCTTACCCTAAGGGCCTGAATCTTTAAATGCCAGACATTTTATAATAAATCCAATGGTTATAGTGACCATCATTTAACGAAAACTGGCCAAGTTAGCATTGCACAAAAAAGTGAGAGGGTATTATTAGGTTCTTGACAAAGTATTAAGAGCCTAAAACTTGGCCCAATACTATGACATCATAACTTTCATAGGCAAACTGTTTTTGGTAGGGGCCTAGAACTTGGCCTTTTTTTTTTTCAACGTTTGTTTTTTTGAGAGAAAGGTATTAAGAGACGTAGGGGTAGGTATTTTTTTTTTTTTTTTTTTTTTTTTTAACGGTGCATCTACATCTTGGCCATTAGCACCGGGCTATCTACAGGTTGCCACCCTTTTCTAATGCCAACAGCACGTGGTCGGTCACCCATTCAGGTACTGACCACGCCCGACGTTGCTTAACTTCGGTGATCTATGGGAACCGGTGCATTCAACGTGGCTATGGCCGTTGGCTGGGTAGGTATTATGTGATTTCCTGGATATTATGAAGCAGTTTAGTTATTGTGTGATGGGCTGGATATTACGTTACTGACCTGAGAAATATATTATATGATTGAATAGATATTATGATACTGGTTAGTTATTAAGTGATTGATTGAATATTATGATACTGGCTATGAATTGTGTGATTCACTGGATATTCTGAGACTGGTCAGGCATTATGTGATTGACTGTGAGACAATATAGTTTTTGTGTGATGGGCTGGATATTATGATACTAGGAAAGCATTATGTGATTGACTATGAGACAATATAGTTATTGTGTGATGGGCTGGATATTATGATACTAGGAAGGTATTATGTGATTGACTGAATAGTAAAAGAGAGTATAGGTATAATGTGATTGACTGGATATTATGAGAGAGTGTAGGTATCAGGCGATTGGCTGGACATTTATTAGACAATGTATTTATTGTGTGATGGGCTGGGTATTATGAGACAATTTAGATATAATGTGATTGACTGGATATTATGAGGTAATGTATGGGCTCATATCTGATAACAGCTCACTTTGGTCCTGTGGTGCTTGTAGGTTGTCTTTTTCCTGTATGTTAGTAAGTGTTTTAAAGGGACGTTGCACGTCTCACATGTTGGCTTGTCTTGTTTAGTAAATAGGTATGATTGTGTGAGTAGTGCCTATAAGATATATCCTAGTTTCAGATCTATAGGTCACGAAATTACACTTGCTTCAAATTTGAATATATATATATATATATATATATATATATGATGTAAGGCCCCGTTTTCCCTTGGACCTTTTTACGTGAATAAAGATGAGAGAAAAGGTTGGCTGTCCATCTCTGGAGATGTGGGAACAACGAATCCGCAAACTTTGCATCTTGGTTGTTGGAACCGCACGTGGCTGATTCGTAAGATTCCCGGAAGATTTAAGACCTGACGAGATTTTCTCGTTGGGCCACGTGCTAAAGCAGGGGTGGGGTAAAAAGGGTATAAACGCCCGACTCGCAGAAACTGCATCATCTTAGCACGGTTCCGTTCTTATCCCTTGTCTCATTTGGAAAGATTAAAACAGAAACAGTTATTATTTTGGTTCCACCTTTCTTGAAAGTTCTTGATTTATGATCTTAAAAAATTGTTTTTCTTATTTTACTTAACCTGTTTTATTGTAAAATACATTATCCAACTATATGCTATTAAAAAATAACAACGAATAAAAACAGACAAAAAGTCCGAATAAACGAAATCAATTACTTTAAAGTTTTAAGCACTTATTTCTTCGATTGACATCGCCTAATCAAAACTTTCTTCAGAACCTTTTTTGTAGAACATTTAGTAAGCTTTTGAATGGTAACCTTCCGCTTAGCAAGATTTTCAACCGTTTTCTAGTTATAAAGGAAAGTATACGAAGTTACCAAAACGTTTCATGTCTGTTAATAAAAGTTTATATTCTAACCCTTCCTAAACTCCAAACGTAACCAAAATTTCAACATATTAGTTTGAATGGAATTCGAACGTGCAGAAAATGTTTCAACTGAATCCCATGGTTCTAAGTACCCAAACCAAAAACGTTATTCAACAACTATTTTTCCAATTTTCTCGAAAACGTAGGTCAGCTCCAAATTCTCTCTAGTCTCCCCAAATGATCATATTTGATTACTCCATCTAGCTGTCTTTCTCTCACTCAACCTTTTCTCTTATTTTAGCGATGATTTATGATATTTATGTATTTAATAGTAAACTGAGTGTAAATTATAATTTTGAAAGGAATTTCTGCTTCTCTAAAATATTTCCCCATTATCTATTCCTTTAAAACCCGTCCTTGCTAATGAGTCTCTTACAATAAATATGTGTATATATATATATATATATATATATATATATATATATATATATATACAGTGAAACCTCCCTTAACAGACACCTCCCTACAGCGTACACCTCTATTAACGGACATTTTCTCACAGTCCCGAATTTTTCTATAGGTAAAATAAACCTCTATATTGCGGACACCTCTGTACAAAGGACACGGACAGAAAACCCTGATTTTTTACCTCCTTACTACGGACAATTACAGCTAATGTTATTTATAGAAGCGTTCCCATCGGTGTAGGTTTCCAGAAAAATGCGTTAACAATAACAAACTCTTTGTAAGAATAAGATATATATAAAGAATAGTGACTAGTAATATCTTCCTAGGAATTTCACAATAGGAACCCCTTCCTTTTCAGCAGAAGCATATGATTTTCCCGCTGGCAGATTACTATTGTTTTGCCTACGCGGTATCACGGTTCTGGGAATATTCCATAACTCTGTTCGGTTCAAATTCCTTCCGCAGAACTTCCCCCTCTTCACTTTTCAGTTGGTTTTTAGCTCTTGTTGAGTAAGTATCGTGCTTTCTCTTCAATATGTCTAATCGGAAATCTCTGACACTTAAAGAAAAAATTGACGTGATAACATTTTCCAATCGCGAAAAATGTGGTGTGCGTAAAGTTGCAGAGTTTTTTTTAAGATAGGGAAAACACAAGCAGCAGAAATATTGAAAAAGAAAGATGAAATTTTTAAGAAATGGACGGAAAAATGTTGTCCGAGAACTAAGAACTTCTTTATGCTTTAAACTTTTTAGAATAAAAACTTTTTTTTAAGTTTATGCTTATTGAACTTCTTTCTATATAGGTACTTAAAAAAAACTTGTTATGGGTAATTATTAAATGGTTAATTAAAACATGAATTAAATGTACAAATTCGGTACATATCCATCTCGACCAACCCCTATGTATAGCGGACACCTCTCTGCAGTGGACAACTTTGGTTCTCCAAGAGGTGCCCGCTACAGGGAGGTTTCACTGTATATACAGAGGGACAGTAGTGGTCTCTTTAAAAGAACTCTTTTGCTCATTGTATTTTTCTGAAACTACACAAATAACCATTTCGTAGAAATTAGTAATTCGGAGCGAGATTATTTGAAAACACCAAATTCCAGATAAAACTCCACTCCCCCCTCCCACCACCATCATGGATGAAAAGATAACATCCCCTCACCTGAGCTATGCTCGAGGGCAGAGGTATAATAATTAATTCGGCTCACAGTAAAAATCTCTTCAATTATTACAAGCTTTTTCAATATTATTGTAATATTCCAAACATGTTTTGTTTCAATTAAACATCAATTACTGTGAAACGGAGCCTGAAACAGGGCCGATGCATATATATTGCCCCCAATTAGATGGATGTTATTGTTTTCATCCAATCTGTCGATGATAATTGTAATAACAACACACGTTTCAGTTAATTACATTCTATTTGTTTATCAGAAATTAGCAAAACTTCTCAAAATTGTACATTTGTTGAAAATTCGAATGAATTAATCGATTGTTGTTAACATTATGTTTACATACTAACGGGGGAGCTGCATAACAATGCGCCTTGTGCATTGCTGAAAAATGTGCTTAACAATAATAAATACAACATGAATGTTTTTTGATTTTTAGCGCGTTTCCTCGCTTAGTTCATAAGGTTAACCGTTTAGGAGAAGAATTGATATAACTATTTTTCCAAACTTTTTTTCAGTTTTGGTATTCATAAACGATTGATTCAGTCGTTTTAACATCTTCGAGATGTTTTAAATTCATTTAATCTAACATATTTACCTAAATGTTTTTTTGGTTTGAAGATACGTATTAACCCTTTGTTGCATCGTGACGCCTGCAGGCATCATATTATATTTTACACTCCCAGAGCACTATGTCGAGTTTTTTCAAATTATATTTCGTTCCCTGTAAGCATCAACAAGTGTCAAAGGGACTGGGGATTTTGAACATTGTACTTTGTTCCCGAGAAAGAATAAACAAGTTAATGTTGACAAAACCAGGAGTCTCGTTTCTCACCCCGAGGGGACCCGTTTCGCAAGGCCACAATACTATTAAAAACGTCCATTCTGACCTAAAAAAAATCGTACTCCTTAGTACTAGTGGTGTATTTTACGAAGTGAAAGTTTGTTTTATTGAAGTTTTATTTTTTTGCGCCAATTTTTGTGGTTGTTCATTTATTTCCTGTGGGCACCATCGTGCATCTGGTACTGAGTTCCGAGCGATGGATCCCATTATCTGATCGATAATTGGGAGAGGAGAAACAGATTTTTCATATAATCACAGCACCAGATGATAGTGAGGATGATGTAGATGTCGACGACAATGTTCTTTCTGAACCTACGCGTATTTTCAGCCAATGTTTTAGAGGTAAATGGCGATGATTTGAATGATCCCTTCTCAGATTTGAATGATTTGTTTGAGGATGTACTGCCTGATGTATCTCAGAAGATGAGACACAGGATGGAAAACTACAAGAACCAAACTTGTGGTTACTGTGATAAATGTGAACTTTATTTGTGTTTAACTAAAGGCAAATCATGTTTCAAGAATTACCATTTGTGATTTTGATGAAAAGAGAAGACAGTTCTCTTTAACTTTAACTCATAAATTCTTTATATGTTTCAATAAATGTGACTGCTTATACAGGTTCATTCGAAAAAATAGTCCTCCCTCTACGCATAATGACAGGCATCTTTCAGTTTTTCATAAATTTCTCGAGAAAAAAAAAACTCGATGAATTTTTTTCCGTATTTTTCCCGTTATCCGGAGGCCTATTTCTACCTCTCAGATTTTTTTTTATGAGAAAAGAAAAAAATCATGCATCAAAGGGTTAATTGACATGAATAGTTTTCGGATGTTTTTATATTTTCTAAAATATCTCGAAAACGGTTAGGAAATCATGGTAAGTGGTAGGTGGCCATCTTGGATATCAAGAAGGTCGGATCGGCTAAGATCAGAAGAAATTTCCTTAAGAAATTACTAAAAAGTAGATAGTTATTTGATATTATTTCCCAATTAAAAATAGTAATAGAAATTATAATCAATAGTACATAAAAATGAAAATAATTAACTTGATTTTATAGAATAGAAATACTGCAGTTCATTAATTTTCCAGAATCACCTGGGATTTCCAAGATCAAAATATAAAATATATTATATTTGTTCAGGAATATCCTAAAATAAATAAACTTATTCATTCGATTTGTAGTTATTTTAATTTGTAATTCAAATATTTGCTGATTCTAAATAAAGTGGTATATTCTGCTCTAGTGTATGTAGATTATTCAACGAATCATATTTGAAATCTCGTATTATCTTTGTTTGTTGCAAAGCTAAAAGGAGTGAAATTCTGTTTAATTATTTATGAATTAATTAATTTTGAATTCTTAGTGTTTGGTTTATGAATTTTTAATTACGTCATCCACAATTAAAGTTTCGAACTGTCTATAGTATCTTCTAAAAATACCGCGTGCGTGTCTCCTATTGTCATTACATTCAGCTTTTAGTTTGTATTTAAAAGTTTCGTAGTCTGTTTGTCAGAGAAAGAACTTTCTGAAACGATGGGGTCTCCTTAGTTGTGTAATATTAATTTTAGCGCATTCTGATGAAATGTATCTATTGGTTTTGTATTTCTTGAAGAATTTTACAAAAAAATTCTGTATATTAGTTACAAGAATTGGCCCTCGTTAACATTTATATGTTCTATTTTTTAGCGCGGTTCCTCCCTCCCCTATAGGGAGGAACCCCGCTTATAAGGTTGATCTCATGACGCAATCCGGAAGTGCCGACTATAAAATTTTGCGTTTCAGAACCCCTAGAGAACGAAAATAACGGTGGCTCAAATTTGTATATATATATATATATATATATATATATATATATATATATATATATATATCCAAATTCAATATGTCAACCATTCCAACTTTAGGGATATGAACGGGACCGCGCTAAGATGACGCAGTTCCTGTGAGTCGGACGTTTTTATTCCTTGTTATTTTTTAATTGCTTATAGTTGGATAATGTATTTGAAAATAAAACAGGTTAAGTAAAATAAGAAAAACAATTTAATGTCTGCCTAGCGGAGGCCTTTCTAGGGTTGGCCGGCCCATCCAGGGAAGATCATAAATCAAGACCTTTCAAGAAATGTGGAACCAAAATTAAATTATTATAACATTAAAATTAAATTATTATAAATTATAATAACTGTTTCTCTTTTAATCATTCCAAATGAGACTAGGGATAAGAACGAAACCACGCTAAGATGATGCAGTTCCTGCTAGTCTGACTTTTCTTAAATTGTTTTCATTTCTTTGGGGGTGTAGCGGAGCTTGTTTTAAATTATAAATTTCCGCGGGAGAAAAGCCCGCTGCACTAAAGTTTTAATGGAGCTTTCCCGCGTGAATAATTTTTACAGTTAGTTTTTTTGAGTTAGTATCCAGATAGTGAGCAGATAACGGGAGGATTCGGCATCTCAGCAGTTCAAGCCAAGTGTTGTTCTCCTAGCATTCTATGTCCAGCTACCTGCTCCGAGAGAACCACCAAAACCGGCCCAACATCTCGGTACACTAGGATTTATCCGCAAGTACTGAACTTTTTACTAGATTTAAAGCAGCTTGCGATAACCCTAGGTAACCTTCTTGGTACAAGCAGTACCAGCGAGATCCAAGCTCCCGGCTACCAATTCTCCGCATGGAGATCTACACATCAGCCTAAGTGACGTCATTCCCTTCTACTGATCTCTTCTAATTTATGAACACTTTTTATTTATGAACAATTAATTATTTCATTAATTTATTGATAGTCGTCTTATGATTTTATTTAATTATTGAAGTTAAGTTTTATTATTTTATTTATTCAAGAGGAATATATTTATTATTTTATGAACACGCCTATTATTTATTTATTCTTTGTTGGGACCTTCTGACCAATATACAGACAATTAATTAACCCCAACAGGGGCATAGGGTTGGCAAAGCAGTTTGGACATCTATTCATACTAAAATAATACCGTAATTTTTGTTCTTTCGATAAAAGCTTTAGTAGAACATTATTCTGAACCATCTAACTATCAATATACCTTTTGATTATCAAGGCCTATTTTATAGGTATGTATAAAGCATCTTATTGCATGTTTTTAGTAAATTATGTGTTTGTATCAATGTAATAAAGCTGCATTTCTTGTGCTTATGTTGTAATAAAACGAATTGATATTTATGGCGTGGGTAATTTTATATGGGGATATTTCCAACCGATAAAATTATTATTATTATTTTTGTTTTTAATTATGGGCATTTAAAAATGTCCTAACAATCCTAGAAGTAGCGAGAAGTACAGCTCGTGGTCTAGTGGCTAGCGCCTTAGATTCATAAGCGGGAGATGTTGGGTTCGATTCCCACCGGCGGAAGGAATTTTCTCATCTGAGGGCTCGTTGAGAAAATTCCTCGCTGCACCCTGGATGTCGGCGCTAATGGCCCAGATTTGTCGATGCGCCGTTAAAATATATATATATATATATATATATATATATATATATATATATATATATATTATGAGCTACGACAACTTGAGGTATTTTGTGGCACTGACTGTTTCGTTTGGTATCAATCTATTGGTCGAAATGATAACTGGAGCTATTTTAGTGGAATATGATAAGAAAGTTCCTTGTATTCAATGGCCAAATCTTGATATTTGTGCAGCTTCTTGGCATATGATTTTTGGGTATTCTCATCATTGGCCATTGAGATATCAATTATATCAATAGTCTTATGATGCTTGTTGAACATATGGTTTATTATGGTGAACAGTTCGGTTCGTAATCATAGTTTCTTGCAAGTAGATTTTAACTCTATCATTTTTTAGAAGTTTTTGTGGTACGTAGCGATACTACGGTACCGTACATTTGGTAATGCCGAACCTTTCTGCTCTTGCTTGATGGTATATCTTGGCAACATTGTTGTGTCTCTGAAGGTAATCAGATCCCGCAAGAATTTCGCAGCCTGCCGTCACGTGTTGAATCGACTTATACGCCTGAACTTGGGACACTCTTGCCGTTGGTAGAATCGTGTCTCAATTACTTGGTCGTGGATAGCTACTACGAAATCCACGGGTTCCGAAAATAACCAACCAGAAGTCAACTGAGCTACCGACAACGACGTCTGCTCCTCCGGATTAAATATCGCCTTAATTATCTTCAATTTCTGTGGTGTTTAATTTTCGTCCAAATTAATGATTTCCTTAAAAATGTGGCTCTCAAACGTTCTCATATAATGCTTTTGGTTACTTTACTGAGATCTACATAAATTTTTGAGTAGATGAGGCCAAGGCCACCTTTTTTCTTCGGCAATGCAGCCTTGCCATTGAAGATTTTATATGGTGGATACGAGCTTGAGTAATTTCAGATCGAATGAGTAAATCCAAATCCCGTAGAAACGTATCCCTCCATTTCCGGACTCCCAAACTATTAATGAGGACATTGCTCAGGTGTTTATAGCTTTAAGTTCCTACATTCCATAAATTTTTAGCGTTGATCGCAGCCGTTTTAAAAACTTATTTTTAAGTTCTTCTTGAATATTTTTGTGGTAGATCTTTATTTTCAGTCGTATTTCATGATACTTATACGACTCACATTCCTCCAGTCTTGATACAAGGTCTCCTTCCGAAAGAACATTTTTTCAGTGGATACTGTGCTTATTAATATTTATTTTTAATATGTGCTTATTACTATTATCACCATATAATATAATATATTATATGAATATAACTAATGAGTTTTACATTTTGCTAGATGATATTGAAATGCAGGAGCTGATAGGGTATTACTGATCCCCCCCACTCCTGTTCTCCTTCCTTTGATCTAACCGCCTACTAGCAATGTTCATAGATAATAGCCTATTGCAGGCCCTTACCTATAGTTCTATCGGCTAGTTCTCATCATCTTTGTCCCACTCAAGAATTCAAATTTCCAGCGTTCTATATTGCCAATTCGACGGGTTTCATAATGCCAACGATTTTCCCAATCGTTTTGTGTTCCTAAATTCCTATTGATATATACCAAGTTGAAGGTTACACTAGAATAAAAAATCGCATAACACCAAAAGATACGAATAATGTTTATATATATATTATATATATATATAAATATATATATATATATATATATATATATATATATGTTATTTTTCGTCGCTGGGATAGTATTTTTAGATGGAACGGCATTTTTCTCCAGCGGTGGTACTCCTCCTCACTTATTCCCGGAATATTTCGATGGATTCATCTCCATCTTCTTCAGCCAGGCACTTGTTTCTTCCTCGGGGGGTAGCCAAGGGAAATATATATATATATATATATATATATATATATATATATATATATACACATATATACATATCCCTTTTTCAGGAGATCACATTTTCGAATGCGCCATATTATTATTATTAGTGCTACAATATTTCACGTTTATAGGTACAGCCACTGCTAAGATATTTAGATTAATAACCAAAATAATGTATTATGGGTCTTAATAAAAATTTGAAAGTGTTTTGTAGGTGTACAAATAATCCCTCTAGGTTTTTACAGGTAAACGCAGCCAACGGAATACTAAAGAAATGCTCATTACCTCTTCCAAAATTGTGTAAAAAGACCCCAAAGTGCAAGAACATTATATAAGTTTCAACATATAGCAATATTTTCAACTCAGGTACATTGGTTTTGGCAATGTTCTTGGCTCGAAATCATAGTTTGCTCATTTTCAGCCCTTCAAAGTTCTAAAGCACAATTCGGAGACCCCGTTCAATTTACCTCAGGGGAAGACAATCTCCACCAAACCTCCTTTTTTCAAGGTAAAAGGAAAATATGTACGTACGGGCTCCCCGAAAGCTTCTCAATCTGTGAATGTTTTCAGACAAAGTCGACGAGTTCAGCAAATGAATCTTTGTCTCGTGATTCACATCTTAAATATTGAGTACTGATGTTCATTATGTGATCATTATGGTACAAAATATAACGAAGTGATCCTTTCTTGTTATTTTTTCTTAATTATCTTTTTGAAAATAAAGAAATACCTTAAAAATTCAAAATAAATATATTTTTCTTTCTAATAAAATTTATTTCTACGGAAAAAGGGCCAAATTTCACGCTTACTATTTTATGGATTAATTATGGATCATCCATTGAAGATGCACAACAATGGTGGCCATATCCGGACTTAAAACAATATTTGACCCTATAATTCCAGAAATCGTCATTGAATAATTGATTCAACCAGTCTTAATGCAAAATTGAAAACTTTGACAGGCTTCATCTTAAAACTCATTTTATGTAATTTGGCCCTTCTTGAAAAGAGCTCCTCATATATAAACAGGGTGTCCCACGTTGAGATGTCATAACTTTAGGGGTTTATTCTGCATCCCATTTGTAGTTCAGGGACGCGAAAATGAGCGTCCTATCTGAAAATGTAGAGGAGCTACTCAAACTTTTGTCTTTTTTAAAAACTACTGGTTTTTTTAAAGAAAAACTGAGGTTTCGGAATTTGTGATCACTGTATCGTAAATAAAGAACACATTTTTAGAATCTAAATTAAATTTCCAACAAGAAACACCGGTTATAGAAATATTATCATGTAAATTAAGAGCTATATAAATGAGAATGTTTAACATTAATGTTTTATTAAATTATTCAATATTTTCTTAATCAGCTATTTTTTGACTTAGAGGTTTACCTCCGCCTCAAAAGTTGCATTATTTAATAAGCTTCAATATGGTACCTCGTAGTTTATGAAAAAAAATTATTTCAATCTATTTTTTTCTGATTTCTATGTCAAAACCAATTACGGTTATTAAACAAGCCCATCTACCAAATATTTACTCACTCCAGTTTCAAATGGATGGTTGCCCAGCTGATAATGGACGAGTGGTGATGGAATGGCTGAAGTTATGACATCTCAACGTGGGACACCCGGTATACATATATATATATATATATATATATATATATATATATATATATATATATATATATATATATATGCTTTTTCATGGATAATTAGTTATTTTATTATTTATAGTCGTTAAAATTAACACTACTATATCATTTTGTGCAGTTTACTATAGAACGTTCCCGTCAAACTATTTGTTATTCATCGATTGATAAGTAATCAAAGTATAATGTTTGTTGACACTAGGGCTTGTCAGTCCCATGGAATTAAGGTACCGATGCAGTCTGTATTGTACAGAAAGGAAAGCTGTTAGTACCTACATATACTTTGAATTTACCTACATAAGCTACTTTAGAGATTTCTAGGTACAAAAATGAATTAATTAATAACACAACTTCATTAAGAACATTTAGGCAAAAATTTGTTGGATATTTTCCACCAAAATACCGATAGGTATGCGCATTCCAATCGAATATTGAACTATGTTAGCACATTCCGACAGAATGTAGAAGCCATTGCGATTGTCTTCGGAATGTGCAGTATATATATATATATATATATATATATATATATATATATATATATATATATACATACACATAATATTAAAATAAGTCATTATGTATGGATCTGTGAAAAGACAGCATTTACAAACAGTATATTTTTACTGCGTTATCATATCAACCAAATAATTCTTCCTTAATGGGTGTTTAGAAACGCTCAAGAAAAATCTCTAATGCTATCTCATAAACTACAAAGGAAAATGAGACTGAGGGATTGTGTTTGAAGAGGAGGGTTTATTTACTTATTTACAGAGCAAAGTGATCTGCTCAAATAGGGACAAAAAATTAAAATAAATAAAAAAGAAATATAATAAATTAATAGTATTTTTCATGATTTGAAACTTAAATAGAATAGAATCCGAAAAAAAAAAAATAAATCATATGATTGGTGATAAAATAGGGCTTTAATTATAAGAATAATCGGTCTAATAATATAAACTCAAGCGTAAAAATAAAATAACAAAATAAAAATAATGACAAAAATAAATAATGAATAAAAAAACGAAGAAATTATAAAAAAATAACAATAAAAAAATAATAAAAATGAACGAATCGGTGGGCAATTATTGTAATATCAGATTTTTTTTTTTGAGAATAAAAATTGTATTTTTTTTTTTTAATATTATTACATTTCATTGTATGTATTCATAGTCGGTAGGTACGTCAGTTTTCTGAAATATATATGGGATGTTATTTGATAACAGCTAAATGTTACCAGATACGAGTTAAGAAGAAAGTTAAGGTGCTTAACTTAACTTTAAGGATGGAGGAACAACTTGATGTTGGATTCTCATTAATATTACACAACGAGTAAAATATCTAAGAAGCATGTTTTTGTAAAATCTTAGTATTCGCTGTGGACATAAGTTTCGACAAAAAAAAAAAGATGAACAAATTATTATTTTTTTTTAAGGTTTAATGGTGTATCAAGAATTGGGCTTATACACATAATTATACACATTTTGAACGAATGTAGGCTCTAGGTTCGATATATATGTATATATATATATATATGTATATATATATGTATATATATATATATGTATATATATATATGTATATATATATGTATATATATATATGTATATATATATGTATATATATATATATGTATATATATATACATATATATATATATATATATATATGTATATATATATACGTGTACAATACATATATAATTTCTTCTTGCAGATGACCCAAAATATTTTTAAATTGTTTTCAATTCTTTGGAGGCTTGGGGCCGTTAAAGTAGTAACAATTTCTTTTTAAACTATTTCATTTAATAAATTTTTACGCTCCTCTTCCTCCGAAGGATGGAAAAAACAATATATATATATATATATATATATATATATATATATATATATATATATATATATATATATTGTTCGAGATGAATATTAGTTGAAATGTCGAGAGAGAGGTTGTCCGTTGAATTAGTCTTCCCATCCTGAGGTCCAGTGACAAACAGCTTTGACAGTTGGTGACCACGGGGTGACTTGTCATCAATCCTCTGGAATACACCCCCCCCCCTCCTACACACAAGTCAGTCCGTCTTATAGGCTCTACAATACCAACACCCCTGCACCAACACTAAATTTAGTCGAATCCAAGCTGACGCTGTTTTGGAGGCTCTGATATCATTGGGGTGACTTTATTACTTCCCCTATTCTGTTTGGAATCGATTCCAACAGCAGTTAAAGTGTTTCGTAAAAAAAAAAAAAAAGAAAAAAAAAGTGAAATGTTACACGGAGAAAAAAAACAGGCTGCTCGCATCTACTTTCAGGATGCCGGCAGCCTGAAAACTGTGACACAGTGCCAGTATTTTGAAATAGGACATTTTAGTCTAAAATACGATTCCACATATTTTAGCCTAAAATAGGATTCCACTAGTTAGAGTGCCCGCATTTTATAATAGAGTGTTGGAATGCTAATTTTGCATCCTATAGTAGAGTTCTCACACCCAAAGCTAGCATCCAACAATAGAGTGCCCAGCACTCTACTTTCAAGTGCGTACCCCTAGACTTTAGATTGCTGGCACTCTGATACTGGCTTCTAGCAGCCTACCCATATAGGCTGCGAGCATCCTGATGTTTGCTTCCTGTATCCTACCCCTATAGGCTGCTAGCATCCTATATGAATGGGTTACATTGACCCCATCCATATAGGATTCTGGCAGCCTACAGACAGATGACTTTATTGTGTGGATAAAAAAGAACAAAGGTAAATTCAGAGTAATAATAATGAGACTTTTTTTGGGTGTAATTTGCATATACACTTCTTAACAAGTAGATATTTACAAGTAGGTATGAGGTATACACTTTTTAACAAATATAGATATTTACAAGTATTAGGTATTAGGTACAATGTACTTATGAACAATATTGAACAAGTAGGTCTAGAAATAAAATATTTTTTTTTGTTTTCATGACACTTGTAGCCGTATTCATAAAGCCGAAGACAGTTGATTTCAGCATCTGTTCAAACAGAAACAAAAAGAAATTTTTATTAACAATTAAAGAAAAGGGTAAAAATGCAGTTTCCAGCCCTCCAAACCGATTTCTTTCAAACTTTGCACAATAACGTATTTTGATGCACTAAACACGAATACGATAAAAGAAAACGTCGGATTTAACTAGGAAAGAAGTTATAAAGCACTTAAGTTCACTGTTGTGCAGGTTATGAGAGCTAATGTAAACAACTAAATTTGTCAACATACGCATGCGCGGGTATAGAAAAGTTCGTAATAAGGAAGTTTAATTGAAATTTACCATAAATTATCGAAATTCATCAGCAGTTATTTATTTACAATCATTTTTTTAAATAATGAAACACTCTTCACATTTCTTGTTTCGTTCATGAAAAGTATTATATATCAGAAATCCCTTAATAATTAGCTAATGCCTTTATAATAGCAGAAGAATGTCTAGGACGAATGATTAGGAATGCAGAAGAATGTCTAGGGCGATTTTAAGGGCAAACATGCTATGCGTTTCCGCTCGCTCCGCTCGCTCAAGAAGATAACAAAACCCCAGTCAATCCAACTCGCTAAAATTAATAGAATTCTATTAATTTTAGCGAGTTGGATTGACTGGGGTTTTGTTATTTTCTTGAGCGAGCGGAGCGAGCGGAAACGCATAGCACGTATGCCCTTAAGCGACAGGTGACGACGGGTGAGAATGCCCTTAAAATTAACAATATCTTTGAATAAATAGTTTCTGAACATTTCAAATGAGAGTTCTCTGTTTCCCAATGTTACGTATCTGCGCATGCGCATGTTTACAAATACGCTGATGACGCCTAGTTTTATAACCTTCCTAACTTTAGTGCTTATTATTATATTCTATTAATTTTAGCGAGTTGGATTGACTGGGGTTTTGTTATCTTTTTGAGCGAGCGTAGCGAGCGGAAACGCATAGCATGTGTGCCTTAAAGTCGTCATTTATGCCTTAAAGTCATGTATGCCTTAAAGTCGTCACAAATTTAATTGTTTACATTAGCTCTCATAACCTGCACAACAGTGAACTTATGTGCTTAATAACTTCTTTCCTAGTTAAATCCGACGTTTTTTTTTATCGTATTCGTGTTTAGTGCATCAAAATACGTTATTGTGCAAAGTTTGAAAGAAATCGGTTTGGAGGGCTGGAAACTGCATTTTTACCAAGAAAAGTTGTTGTTGTTGTGTTTTAAATTAAAAAGAAACATAAATAGGCATTTTTTCTAGTTTAAAATGTCGCAGTAAATTCAAAGCTGCCAGGGAATTACAAAATAAATATAAAATAAGGTTTTTCTCTATGGATATGAACTCTAGAAACAGAATGGAAACCAAAATAAAAGTCTACTAATATTATTTTGAACTAATATTCTAGCCGCATTCTAGGAACGTATAAAAAAAGACTTCCATCAGTTCTCAGCTTACCAGGCTTATTGAACTCCATCTTCAGTTGGTTCTATACCCGCAGCTCCATGTTATATTAAGGGAATGTATTCTTGAAAAACAAACACAACTTTCTTCATTCTATTGTATATAACATCTGTTTTTAAATTTAATAATAAAAACAAGAGCCTGTATGAATTCTACATTTAAGTTCCTTTTCAGTTAAGGAATCCTATATAAGACAGCAGGTAATGGAAGCCTAAAGCGGGATGCAGACTGTACCGCCAGAACAGAGTTCAGGTTCTTGTTTTTATTATTAAATTTAAAAACAGATGTTATATACAATATAATGAAGAAAGTTGTGTTTGTTTTTAAAGAATATATTCCCTTAATATAACATGGAGCTGCGGGTATAGAACCAACTGAAGATGGAGTTCAATAAGCCTGGTAAGCTGAGAACTGATGGAAGTCTTTTTGTACACGTTCCTAGAATACGGCTAGAATATTAGTTCAAAATTGTATTAGTAGACTTTTATTTTGGTTTCCATTCTGTTTCTAGAATTCCTTCATTTATGATCATATCCATAGACAAAACCCTTATTTTATATTTATTTTTTAATTTCCTGGCAGCTTTGAATTTACTGCGACATTTTAAACTAGGAAAAATGCCTATTTATGTTTCTTTTTAATTTAAAACACAACAACAACAACTTTTCTTTTGTTATTAATAAAAATTTATTTTTGTTTCTGTTTGAACAGATGCTGAAATCAACTGTCTTCGGCTTTATGAATACGGCTATAAGTGTCATGAAAAAAAATAAATAAAAAATTTATTTCTAGACCTACTTGTTCAATATTGTTCATAAGTACATTGTACCTAATACCTAATACTTGTAAATATCTATATTTGTTAAAAAGTGTATACCTCTTACCTACTTGTAAATATCTACTTGTTAAGAAGTGTATATGCAAATTACACCCAAAAAAAGTCTCATTATTATTACTCTGAATTTACCTTTGTTCTTTTTTATCCATGTCATCTCTCTGTAGGCTGCTAGCATTCCAGCACCCTATTATAAAGTGCGGGCACTCTAACTGGTGGAATCCTATTTTAGGCTGAAATATGTGGAATCCTATTTTAGACTAAAATGTCCTATTTCAAAATACTGGCACTGAGTCACAGTTTTTCAGGCTGCCGGCATGCTGTTTTTTTTTCTCAGTGTAGCAACTGTCTCTATCTTGGGTTCGATAAAGTAGGACCTACAAATATAAATTACAAAAATATATAAAGATTTAGCGCGTTTTCTTAACAATCTGATGTTGATTTGCCGACCATGTCATGGCCCATGGTAAAAAAATGGTAGGTCATATTTTTTTTTTTTACTTCATGACGATGAAATCAGGAGGTCAAATGGAGTTCAGGAAGTATCTGAGGTTAGCCAGGAGTTCGATGTAAGGTACTACCCAGGGGTCGACTGTTAAATTTTTTTTAAAAAAGTATTTTTTAAACTTTTACTTTTATTTTCATTTTGAAAAAATAGAAGTTATAAAATAACTTTTTGGGTTTTAACTTTTTTTTATGTTATTTTTATACTTAACAAATAAATGTTTTAAAGTAATTGTTATTAAAATATTATTTTTTTTTAAATTATTATAATTGCGTGTCAACCCTTAAGCAAGCTGACTGGGAAAAAGTGAGGGAGAATAAACTTGGCGAAATTAAAAGAAGTGTTAAACCTTGGAAAACATCAATCCAGGAGACAAGAAGAAAAGAAGTGGTGTTGACCCGGTTAAGAATAGGTCACACAAACCTCACTCACTCCTTCCTCATGTCGAAGAATGCGCCTCCGGTGTGCGGGTCGTGCAATGTGCAACTCACAGTAAAGCATATTTTGACGAATTGCAGGGCTTATGAACATTTAAAAGAACCACATCAATTATCAGACTCAATTGATGAAATATTAGCCGATGTCCCCAAACAAATAGCAAGAAGAGGCAGAATTAAGCAGCAAAATTTAATCAGTCCGGAGATAACTAAAATCAATATCACCACCGAAGTTAAATGATATGCTGCTCATTGAAGAGAAAGGCTCCTGACAAGATTTATTTAAAAATAATTATTGGAATTATCAGACTCATGTAATATTATACTGCTTATTAATGGGAATGTTCGCGAATAATCTTTGATGATTACAACCATCACAGATTATTCGCTTCACAAAGAAATGGCGTTAATGACCGAAAAGGTTGACACGCCAACCAAACAAACAAAAAAAAAATCCCTTTAGGTCACTAACGCCATTCCTGTGTGTGTGGTAATTTTCATTATAATTTTTTAATAAGTATTAATATGCATACATTCTGATTAGATTGCTATTAATAATGGTTTTATTTTCAGATATTAATTCAAACGACGAAAGAGAAATGCTCAATTGCTTGTAAACAAAGAAAAAATTAATATAAAAAAATTAATAAATAAAAAAATGGAAAATAATAAAATATAATAATAAATTTAATAAAAAAAGAATGAAAAATAATAAAACCAAATGGAAAAAAAGTAATGTTAATAAAATAATATATAAAAATTATAAATAAATAAAACAAACAAACGAGCTTTTCGTTTTAGCACTTTCCTCCGAAGGAAAGTAGCTATTGAGGTTGGACTCATGACGGAATTTTTGAAAAATTTCTTCAAATCTTTATCGATCCTACCTAGTAGACACCGAAAATGACCCCCGTTAAAATTTATATATATATATATATATATATATATATATATATATATATATATATATATATATATGTGTCTGTTAACACGATAGCGGCCAGAGTTTTTGTTTTTTCGTCAAGAAACTTGGTATATAGCATTCAATTAGCAAACGATTGAACGAGTTCGTTAACCACCAAAGTCGGTCCACCGGAAGGGGGGGTTTACCCCGAACCCAAAACACTAATTTGTCTATGTCAGCCGTAATATTTGTTATATTTCAACGAAACTTGGTATTCGTAGTGGTAACATAGAGAGAAAAGTGAGATATAAAAATGAACTAAATTGGTTCATTAGGAGGGGGGGTTTACTCCGGACCCACAATACCAATTCGCCACTACCAGCCGTGATTTTTGGTATATTTCGACGAAACTCGGTATTGGTAGTGGTAATCTACAGGTAAATATGTGTTGTAAAAATAAACTAAATCGGTTCATTAGAAGGGGGGGTTTACTCTTGACCCAAATTCTTAATATACTCATACCGGTCATAATTTCTGCTGTATTGTAACGAAACGCGGTATACGTCGTGGGTAACTCATGAGAAAGAAGTGTTGTAAAAATGAGCTGAATCGGTCAATCGGAAAGCGGGGGTTTAATTTGTAATATATTTCAATAGAAAAGCCCGTCAGACGTAGGTTCACAAAGCCGCCGCAAGGAGCGCTTTCTACCACTAGAGTGACTGTATCCTGTTCCTGCGTTAGATCAAAATACGATAATATGAGGTTTTTTGTATTTATTACATAGTGTAATAGGTATCATGTGTAAACATAACTCTGGAAGCAAATTATTAATTGATCAGTTACTCATTACAAATTTAACTGAGAACTATTCATGTTTTTATTTTATTTATGTAGGATATTTTAAGCAAATTGTTCTGGAAAGCAATCTACACTACCCAAATTCTGAGGAAAGTGCTTAGTTATGCAGCTGCTGCGCGACGGACTTTCTTTATTTTCTGTCTAGATTTTGTCTATCAATTAGGCTTCCCTTAAAAAGTCAAAAAGCCGCTCGACTTGGTTGGTATGATCGCCCAGAATTTCATCTAAGGAGTCAGACAGTTGGTGTTGCTCTTTTAGTTGCTCATGGGCCCGGCCATTAGTCAAGATGTGCTTCACAGTTAGCAGCACATTGCATGAGCTGCCAATCGGTGGAGGGTCCTTTGACATGAGGAAGGAATGCGTGAGGTTTGCATGGCCGATTCTCATTCGGGTCAAGACTACTTCCTTTCTCCTTGTATCATTTGTAGATGTTTTCCATGGCTTCACGCTCTCGGAGCTTGTTATCTCTCATTTCGTGCCAGACAGTTTGCCATCTCATCCATATAGAGTCTTGTCCATGAGCTATTGGATCATTTTTCGGAGCTTTCTTTCATGCCTTCTCTAATTGCTCTCCTTGCCAAGGTGTCAACTTTCTCGTTCTGATATATTCCACAATGTCCGGGAATCGTATTAAAATATTTAATAGGAAAAAGTTTAAAGAAATAAATTGAAGCTACCAATGTTTATTTTTTGTTTTTGTTTTTTATCAACAAATATATTTTAGTAAACAAACAAAAATATATTTTTAAACAAAGAACATTTCCACTTCCATATAGGTATGGAAGTGAGTATTTTCTTACTTCCCAGTATTTCAGGTATTGTAAATATATTTTTAAACAAAGAACATTTCGACTTCCATATAGGTGTGGAAGTGAGTATTTTCTTACTTCCCAGTATTTCAGGTATTGTAAATATATTTTTAAACAAAGAACATTTCGACTTCCATATAGGTGTGGAAGTGAGTATTTTCTTACTTCCCAGTATTTCAGGTATTGTAAATATATTTTTAAACAAAGAACATTTCGACTTCCATATAGGTGTGGAAGTGAGTATTTTCTTACTTCCCAGAATTTCAGGTATTGTAAATATATTTTTAAACAAAGAACATTTCGACTTCCATATAGGTATGGAAGTGAGTATTTTCTTACTTCCCAGTATTTCAGGTATTGTAAATATATTTTTAAACAAAGAACATTTCCACTTCCATATAGGTGTGGAGTGAGTATTTTCTTACTTCCCAGTATTTCAGGTATTGTAAATATATTTTTAAACAGAGAAGATTTCGACTTCCATATAGGTGTGGAAGTGAGTATTTTCTTACTTCCCAGTATTTCAGGTATTGTAAATATATTTTTAAACAAAGAACATTTCGACTTCCATATAGGTGTGGAAGTGAGTATTTTCTTACTTCCCAGTATTTCAGGTATTGTAAATATATTTTTAAACAAAGAACATTTCGACTTCCATATAGGTGTGGAAGTGAGTATTTTCTTACTTCCCAGAATTTCAGGTATTGTAAATATATTTTTAAACAAAGAACATTTCGACTTCCATATAGGTATGGAAGTGAGTATTTTCTTACTTCCCAGTATTTCAGGTATTGTAAATATATTTTTAAACAAAGAACATTTCCACTTCCATATAGGTGTGGAGTGAGTATTTTCTTACTTCCCAGTATTTCAGGTATTGTAAATATATTTTTAAACAGAGAAGATTTCCACTTCCATATAGGTGTGGAAGTGAGTATTTTCTTACTTCCCAGTATTTCAGGTATTGTAAATATATTTTTTAACAAAGAAGATTTCCACTTCCATATAGGTATGGAAGTGAGTATTTTCTTACTTCCCAGTATTTCAGGTATTGTAAATATATTTTTAAACAAAGAACATTTCGACTTCCATATAGGTATGGAAGTGAGTATTTTCTTACTTCCCAGTATTTCAGGTATTGTAAATATATTTTTAAACAAAGAACATTTCGACTTCCATATAGGTATGGAAGTGAGTATTTTCTTACTTCCCAGTATTTCAGGTATTGTAAATATATTTTTAAACAAAGAACATTTCCACTTCCATATAGGTGTGGAGTGAGTATTTTCTTACTTCCCAGTATTTCAGGTATTGTAAATATATTTTTAAACAGAGAAGATTTCCACTTCCATATAGGTGTGGAAGTGAGTATTTTCTTACTTCCCAGTATTTCAGGTATTGTAAATATATTTTTTAACAAAGAAGATTTCCACTTCCATATAGGTATGGAAGTGAGTATTTTCTTACTTCCCAGTATTTCAGGTATTGTAAATATATTTTTAAACAGAGAAGATTTCCACTTCCATATAGGTATGGAAGTGAGTATTTTCTTACTTCCCAGTATTTCAGGTATTGTAAATATATTTTTAAACAAAGAAGATTTCCACTTCCATATAGGTGTGGAAGTGAGTATTTTCTTACTTCCCAGTATTTCAGGTATTGTAAATATATTTTTAAACAGAGAAGATTTCCACTTCCATATAGGTGTGGAAGTGAGTATTTTCTTACTTCCCAGTATTTCAGGTATTGTAAATATATTTTTAAACAAAGAAGATTTCCACTTCCATATAGGTATGGAAGTGAGTATTTTCTTACTTCCCAGTATTTCAGGTATTGTAAACCAACGAAACCCTAAAATACTTGATTAAAATCCTTATAACTTTCATTTCACATTGAAAAAAAAATAATAGTATTACTTTAAGTTTTATTTTCATCTAACTAATATTAGAAGTTCCTACCAAAATAACTTTTACTCCTAAAATTTTTAAATAGAAGTTTTTTTTAACTGTTATTTTTTAAATTATAAAATAAAAGTTTTTTTTAACAGTTTAATTTTAACTTTTTCGTTAAAAAAAGAATAACTGTTTCGGTAAAAATGAAGTTTCACGCCCTCAAAACCGATTTCTTTCAAATTTTGTACAATAACGTATTTTGATGCACTAAACACGAATACGTTAAAAAAACCTTCGCATTTAACTACGAAAGAAGTTATTAAGCACTAAAGTTCACTGTTATGCGGGTTATAAGAGCTAATGTTAACAACTAAATTTGTGACGATTTTAAGGCATAAATGCCGACTTTAAGGCATACATGCTATGCGTTTCCGCTCGATCAAGTTGATAACAAAACCCCAGTCAATCCAACTCGCTAAAATTAAGAGATTTCTAATAGAATATAATATTAAGCACTAAAGTTCACTGGTAGGAAGGTTATAATCTATGGGCGTCAACAGCGTATTTGTAAAAACGCGCATGCGCAGATATGTAACATTGGGAAACAGTGAACTCTAATTTGAAATGTTCAGAAACCATTTATTCAAAAATATTGTTAATTTTAAGGGCATCCTCACCCATCGTCACCTGTCTCTTAAGGGCATATGTGCTATGTGTTTCCGCTGGCTACGCTCGCTCAAGAAGATAACAAAACCCCAGTCAATCCAACTCGCTAAAATGAATAGAATTCTATTAACTTTAGTGCTTAATAACTTCTTGCCTAGTTAAATGCGAAGGTTTTTTTTAACGTATTCGTGTTTAGTGCATCAAAATACGTTATTGTACAAAATTTGAAAGAAATCGGTTTTGAGGGGTGAAACTTCATTTTTACCACTGTTTCAATCCCTGATAACTATATCTGTTTTAGTTTGTACAGGAAACCATTCCTTGATAGTTTTCCATATTATTCATTCAAGAAACTTTATAATCCCGATTATATACAGCATATAAATGATCAATTGCATCCGCACGCTTATACAAGTTGTCAATACTTGAGTTAAGTTTGATTTCGGTTTCAACAAAATACAAGGCAGATGCATTAACGAATGAAGCATCTACTTCAGTTGGTGCATAAGACTGTACAGGTAAAACACCAGTGGATTTGCTGTTTGCGGAACACTGTCCCAAAGGTCTTATACCTCGGGAATAAGCATAGCTCTGTAATGGTGGTGATGGTTTTATTTAAAAAGAGTGGACTGTATATAGGGGTTGTTCAATTTATGCACGGATATGAAGAAAATAAATATATATAATATGGATGGTTTACAGGTTTGCTTTGAAGGGGGTTTGGCCGAAAAGGATTATAATAGTTGTTAATTGTATTAGTAATAAATTTTGTGATTTATAAAGGGGGTTTGATGGACAATAAATTAATAACTGGTTCAGGCGGTCTGCTGTAGCAAGAGTATTCTTAGTGGTGGGGAAATTGTTGTATTTACACTCTGCGTTGTTCAGTAGCATAATGGGACCTGCCTTTTCTCTTCCGTCTCCTCCTCCATGGTGATCTTGGGTTTTTCCTCAGACATTGCCAAAACTGTGGTCTGCTCTAAAAAGGTCCACGCAGCAATCTTGATCATAAAAGCTAATGGAGTTCTGGACCTTTTTTAACGGTCTCCAGAATTTGAACTGCATGGAGGTAGCAGGGAACTCTATGGAGGCAACCTCCATGGTGAGTTACTGGGGTCAAGTGATGGCGTCATAGATGATGTTGAGGGGGTTTACATCAAACATTTGAACTGCATGGAGGTAGCAGGGAACTCTATGGAGGCAACCTCCATGGTGAGTTACTGGGGTCAAGTGATGGCGTCATGGATGATGTTGAGGGGGTTTACATCAAACATTTGAACTGCATGGAGGTAGCAGTGTACTCTATGGAGGCAACCTCCATGGTGAGTTACTGGGGTCAAGTGATGGCGTCATGGATGATGTTGAGGGGGTTTACATCAAACATTTGAACTGCATGGAGGTAGCAGGGAACTCTATGGAGGCAACCTCCATGGTGAGTTACTGGGGTCAAGTGATGGCGTCATGGATGATGTTGAGGGGGTTTACATCAAACATTTGCGGCTTAGACATTCTATGAAAAGGCTACTTTGGAGTTGAATTATAAAAGCCCTTGTTCTATTTGGACCACATAATCAGTTTTTTTTTTCCATTGTCGTTTAAAGGCCAGTCAACCACTATTGGGTCATTTGTGCCTCTTGGTCGGTCCATTGGTAGCATCGAAAGCAGAGACAGAGCCCGACGGCCAGCGGGAGACGGACCTAGCCAAGGTCGAGTAGAGTCCCCCGTGCCAGTTCTACCTTAGTGGCCCGCATCTGGTGACTGGCTGCCAGGTCTATGATAGAAGGTGTGCTTGCTGGTGCCAGTTCTACCTTAGTGGCCCGCATCTGGTGACTGGCTGCCAGGTCTATGATAGAAGGTGTGCTTGCTGGTGCCAGTTCTACCTTAGTGGCCCGCATCTGGTGACTGGCTGCCAGGTCTATGATAGAAGGTGTGCTTGCTGGTTAATCATTGTCTTATTGCCAGGACAACGCCCAGTTAACAAAGGTACCCTTAAAGGCTCTTCGCCTTTACAAGACCACCATTTAATCAAACATTAATATTCTATATAGAATAAATATTATCATGCCATTAATGGTCTGTGGTCACTATAGAATCTGAACCTGAGATATTCTTTTCACCCAGGCATTTTTAGTGCTGAAGTAGGCTTCCAAAGTGAAACCGAAACTTCAGCAATATACATTTTTCTTGAAGATCTGAAGTTTTTTTTTTCTTCTAGCCGAATCTCCACCATCCCTTGACTTCTTATCGCCTCAATGGCCTAACTATCTTCATGTCGTTGTAATACATTTTTGTCATAATACATTCTGTTTTCATAATGACAAAAACATCATTACTTATTAAGTTTTATTTGCTTTGTATCAGGGCCTATTTTCTTCTCTAAAGAAAAATAATTTTATGCTAATGCATCAAATAACTCTTCGTTTTGAGTAATATTATCTATTCTTTTTAGAATTAATAATATTTTATAAGTGTTATTATGAAATTTTAGTTTCTGTGTCGTTGCAACTATTTTCTTATTAAATAAAACGAACTTGGACTTGCCACGGGACATTACTCACCTACTTACTGACAGCAGCCACCATATTCATGACTAGGGAACGGATTCTTAGGTTTTCACCTATTTTTTTCCTTTCTGCTAAACATGATATCGATCGGTTTTTTATATGATTTGTGTCTTGTAGTACCATTCATGCAAATTTGGGAGAACCTAAAAAAACCTATTCTGGATGATATCACCTAGAATCACCTAAATAAGGATGGAATGGCCTAGACATTCCTAATCTTTAAAATAGAAAGTACAATTCAATGAACTCATCACTTCGATCAAACAAATTTTCCTAAAAGTATCTTTACGGGCCCAGACGTTCAGGGACATTTTACTAAGAGTTTCGCATCCACCAGAACCAATTTTAATATGCTGGGGAAAAAATATTTTTTTTTTTTTTTTTTTTTTTTTTTTTTTATGGCGCATCGACATAATTCTTGGCCATTAGCGCCAGAAATAAAAACAGTTATTGACGCTTTGGATATGAATGAAGCTGCTGCCATTTCTAAGGCTTCACTGTTCCTCCAGAGCAACGAGATTCATGGCGCACTCTCATTCCTAAGAGCATATTTCGCAGATCTTCCAAATCTCATTGGAAAATTGGAATCGTCGACACTGGAGCTAAAAGATGCGATGAAATACTCCTATTCTGACGTAAAAGGGCGCATCTTTATCTTTCTCTGGTTTTAACACACTTCTCTAAGACAACAGAAAGAATTTCACCCTTGAAAACCTGGGCACCTATATGCGAGTTTACTGTAACAAGGGGTAAAACCTATTTTAGTTTCAAATTTTCTCTTTTAAATTTTTCGAAGATTTTGTTTTAACATAGTTAAGTAAATGGATTTTTAAATAAAAAACCTAAAAAGGCCTATTTTTGAGCCTATTCAAAACATTTTTATCACCTAAAATGGATTTTTAAATAAAAACCTAAAAAGACCTATTATGCCTGTTACAAAAACCTAATTGGGTGCTTATTTTATCCTAAAAATCCGGTCCCTATTCATGACATACTTACACATTTAAAAAACATTAACCTTTACGACCAAATATAAAAATCTGATAATTATTTTATTTAAAAATTAAATAATTTTATATTTTATCTAATATTTCAATTGTTGTGTTTTCTTTCTATTTACTATATATTTTTTTTCAATTATTATTTATATATGTAAAGATTAACAAAGTGTACTTAAGTGGCGTAGGATAATAACATATCTATGAACAGCATATAGCTACAAAGTGGCTCGTTGCAATTCACCGCAAAGTGGTGCACCGTTAAACAAAATAAATAAATATTAAATAAAAAATATTTTTCCTTTGCTCAAGAAACGTCATCGGCTGGTCGCTGAGTAGTTATATGCTTTTTTTTTTTTTTTTTTTTTTTTTTTTTTTTTTTTTTTTTTTTTTTTTTTTTTTTTTTTTTTTTTTTTTTAAAGATTTAATAATGTAGTGCAAATATTATTTATTATGAAGTTTTAGTTCCTCTGTGGTTGTCTCTAATTTTCTGCTTCTCCTGTCATGCTCAATTTCGGTTCAATATAAATTAATTATTATTAATTGTGTAATTTGTTTGATGTGGAGAAGATACTACAAACAAAAATACAATATTTACAGAGACGGCGATAAATACTGACATTAATAAAGGATGGGGTCTCCCGTGGTCTAATGGCTAGCGCCTTGGATTCATAAGCGGGAGATGGTGGGTTCGATTCCCAACCTCCGGCAGGAATTTTATCATCCCACGGCTCGCTGGTGAAATTCCTTGCTACACCCTGGATGTCGGCGCTAATGACCTAGATGTAGATGTGCCGTAAAAAAAAAAAAAAAATAAAAAAAAATAAAGGAGCAGGGTAAAAGTTTAATTAAAAGTTATGAATAATACTAACAATATAAAATTAATAATAGGAATAGTAATAAAATTACTTCTAAGGAAGGGCACAATAATTGGACTCTTGCTTTGATAGTCTATAATTCGTTAAATAATAGCAACATTTTCATAGAATAATTAAACTATATGACCTCTAATGAGGTCGTTTTTCTTGAGTCCTATATTTTATTTTATTTTACCTTAGAAATGTTTCATTTTCAATGGCAAAGATTTTTTGTAAGCTCTTTTATTTATGCGTTATTTCCCTTATTCAGCCAAGGTACGTTTAATAATAATTCCATCATTTGCTGCAGGATAAAATTGATGGTCACAGGTCTGCTGATGACCAAGTAAATTATGCTTCCACCGGTTTGTATATAATATATTATATATATATATATATATATATATGAAGTATTATAGAAAAATGACACCTTCTATCCAGTATCCTCTTCTTCATAAACGTCTTGCAGGTCAAAAGAATTGAATTTGTTTTTTAATAATATTTTTTAATTTTCCTAGCATGTTTTAGCCATGATTGGGTTTCTTTTCAAAAGAGTCATACATCTGTATATACTATTTTCTTCCAAAAACTAAATGTTTTATACTTACCTGTTTAAAAAGCCTAATGATATGTACCTTAATTTTTACTGCACACGAATTCATATCACAATTCCAAAAAATATTTCAATTTTTTTGTAAACAAAGAATTAGCGATCAATTACCATAGCAGGTCTCGGTTTTCTCCCCTCCATATTTCTCCATCTTTTATTTTAAATTTGAAGGATTCAATATTGCGAATCTACCTTTTATTGCATAAAACTGTGACAACCTCCAGGAACCATATATATATATATATATAGTTGCTGTATTTTCAAAAATAGAAATGTTTTCTTTAATTCTTCTTTTTGATGTATTTATTCCCTATCCAAAATATTTACACCTTCAAATTTCAAATGATCGTGGCTTTTATTTGAATATATCGCACTAGTATTTCTAAAATGACACAACTCAAAAATCGGTGTATTTCAGTTTTGACTAAAAAATACATGCTAAATATCTCTTTATCAACCATCAAAATTGTATATACCTAGCATCAGAGCTTGTACGCCAGAGGGCACTTGTGTCACCCTTCCAGTCATAATGCTATTCCCTCAACATTGGCTAAAGTGAAACCTTTTCAGTTGAGTTTTATTTTGAGTTGTGTCTCTTTGGATAATAACATATCTATGAACAGCATATAGCTACAAAGTTACTCGATGCAATTCACCGCAAAGTGGTGCACCGTTAAACAAAATAAATAAATATTAAATAAAACATATTTTTCCTTTGCTCAAGAAACGTCATCGGCTGGTCGCTGAGTAGTTATATGCCTTTTTTTTTTTTTTTTTTTTTTTTTTTTTTTTTTTTTTTTTTTTTTTTATTTTTTATTAAGATTTAATAATGTAATGCAAATATTATTTTTTATGAAGTTTTAGTTCCTCTGTGGTTGTCTCTAATTTTTTTATCAAAGAAAAAATATTTTTTATTATTTTAATTTTCTGCTTCTCCTGTCATGCTCAATTTCGGTTCAATATAAATTGATTATTATTAATTGTGTAATTTGTTTGATGTGCAGAAGATACTACAAACAAAAATACAATATTTACAGAGACTATACTACTATTGGATATAATAGTGCCATAAATTCAATATATTGTATCTAAAAAGTAATTATTTATAATAATGATTTAGAACTACTTTAAGCAAGTGAATGAAATTCCTAATGTTCTTTTATACTTTTTTTGTTGGCTTAGGTGAATTGTACTGAAAAACATTTCTTTATGTGTAGGCAGAATTTATATGAATAAAATACTATGTTAACATAGACGTCAATTCATTAATAGGAAAAAGTGGGTAATAAGAAACCCGAAATAAATTAATCAACTCATATATTATTTAATTTATTGGTCAATTAATGACAAATTCTATATTTATAAAAAATGAAACAGGACTGGTTTTTTCTTTGATCAATTTATCTGTGAATAATTTTCCTCCGGGTTATCAGCTGATTAGAAACAGCTGACTAGAAACTATATAGATGATGAATCACCATAGTAGAGGAAGGATCACCAACGCCACATTTGGCTGTATCTAGTTTTTAGGCTCCTGAAGAGGGACCCATAGGTGCGAAACATATAGAGCGAATCATAATAAATTAACTTCTTCTTCTTTCTCTATCTCCTTTGTGCCCTTAAGCGTGGAGTGTGTAATCAATTCACATTTATGTTAATTTAGTATTTTATTCGGGGGCGAGGTTACCACTGGACTAATAAGTTGGAGGACCTGAGTTTAAATCCCGAGCATAGTACTAAAGATTTTTTCTTCTAGTGTCTTCGTTCATAGGTTGAACTCGGCCTCCCTGACCGTCCCTAGGCCAACCCAGCCTTTAATTAATTTAATAATGGGTACCTTGGGTGCTAATGACTCTAGCAGTCGAAGAAGCCAAGGGGAAAATCAGGCGGCCGGAGCATAGTACTGACCACACTATCTCCCTAGTGTGCCGTATGGTCATGAATCGGATATCTCTATAGTATCTGCCCCTCAGGGCCCTCGTGGCCTGTTAAGAGACTAATTTTTTTTTTTGTTTAAGTATTTTATTCATTGATCTTCTCCATATACGAGAAAAAGTGTTGAAATTTAGATCACCATTTTCTTAATACGAAAAAAAAAGAAGATTTTTTGGAACAGGTAATACTACTTCGTGTTTTTTTTTACCATTTTTTTATTGGCTTAAATGATCCCTTAACTTTTTATGTGCCAGAACAGTTTTTAAATGTGCCGAAAATTAGATTTTTTAACTAAAGCTCCAATACATATCTAAATTAAAACCCGTTTTTTAAATCTTTACTACATAAAATTATCAAAAAAAAAAAAAAAAAAAATTGAAAAGAAAAAAAAAATGAGAATTTCAGTTCATTAAATTTTAAAATCGATTTTCCCAAAACAAAATCTTGTTTTTCAAATCGGGTAAAACGCTAGTGCCTTTAATTTTCACCCGATCAAGTTCAAATCTTCACTGCAGATTCCTAATGATATTTGCTTGTAAATTACTTATTTATTTCATTCATTTAATTATAGAGATTTTATGACCTATCTTTGACGGATTATTTAATAGATGATGAAGAATTTTTCAGCATTTTCGAAAAATTACCTTCTTCCATCAAAATAATTTTTTTTTTATATATTATCCTTCCCTCTCCCCCCCCCAAAAAAAACAATTCTGAGGTTAATTCTAATTTAAAAACACTTTAGTAAGATGAATTGCTCAGACCTAAATGTGTCATTTTTTTTACGTCATCTTTTACATATAACGATTCGGCCTTCAGGCCATTTTCAAATTCTTAATATTAGCAGCCTATTTGTTAAACCTTTTGAATTTAGGCCTTGTCATTCTGGCATTCTTCTCATAACCAATCACATTTTATAGGTATAATCTAATTCTTAAACACACCCATTTTCTTTAATATCCCCCACAATGCAAAAGGAGTTTTTAAAATAATTTTAGTTTTTGAATCTACATTAAGAACTACCGGTTTCAGACTATCGGTCTTGGAAAAAGAGGGTTTACGTTCGTCAGGCACACAACCACCATTTTGTTTTCGAAGAATTAAAACTTATTTTTTTTGGATGCTTATATAAATATAAGAATAAGAAAATTATTAAATTCTAATAATACCAACAGGTGAAGAATAACCCTTCAAAATTTCAAACTTTACATTTATTTCTCCATCACAACGTTTCGGACGCACTGGTCCATCTTCAGGCGATCATGTCCTGTTAATTACTACAGTTACACTTAATCAGTCATGAAATAAATAAAAATGATTCCTGTAAGGAACCAAGTCAAATTACACCTACATCAATTAAACAAAATCAAATGTTTAATTGATGTAGGTTTAATTTGACTTGGTTCCTTACAGGAATCATTTTTATTTTTTGTTTATTTCATGACTGATTGAGTGTAACTGTAGTAATTAACAGGACATGAAGATGGACCAGTGTGTCCGAAACGTTGTGATGTAAAGTTTGAAGTTTTGAAGGGTTAGTCTTCACCTGTTGGTATTATTAATTTATACCCTTCAATAAGTCATCAAAATTATTAAATTCTTTATTATTCATAAATTTGAGAAAATTGCGATGATTTTGATCATAAAAAGTAGTATTACCCCTGAAAAGAAAATCCTTGCTCATTTTGATGATGATGTCTCTTCTTGGAAGACCTGTTGAAAATATAAGTCAATCAAAATTTTGAGGATAATTTTTTAGGAAAATAGGATAAAGAAAACACATTTGTTAACCTTTATTATATACACATTCCCGTTAAATTTTATTTATTACATGTCTCTTTCGGCCATAAAGTGTTTGTATATTTATATATATTACACATATATAGAAGACAAATATATATGTATATATATAACATTTTGATTCTGCCAAAGCAATGTATAAAACATATTTTTAATTATACAACAGGGCTTTTCACAATTGAGCCGGCCTCGGGAGAATTCTTTGTTTAAAATATTCTTCTGTCCTGAAGCCTAGTCTGCAGGACTATTTGCTTCGCCCGAGGTCGCTTTACACAAACAGTTTACAGAAACAACATTTTTTTTTTTTTTGTTTAATTTTTATACAATTCAACCCTTTACATGTGACATAAAGGGCAGTAGGACAGGAAGGTAGGGATTAGGGTGGGGTTACAAATTTGTGCATTGTTTTAAACTAGACGTGCGTCTTCTACATTTACGGTCCATCTATTTTTTTTTTATTTTTTTTTATCATTATGTTTAAACATTTTTTTTTTATCTTGACTTAAAGAAGACTAACACCACCTTTCTTTGGCTATCTGGCAGTGCGCTCTGGTAACCGACTCCTCGGAAACAACTTAAACACAAACTCATTCCGAACGTACAACGACTAGTTGAGTATTTACAAACTAACCCCAGTATCCAAATTTCAAAATGACCTGTCTCGAAAACGCCCCGTTTTTAGATATATATAATATATATATTTTTTTTTGTTCGCTATGTATATAATTTTTGCATCTCATATAAAATATTCCCTACTTGATAGCAAATAACTGTCAGTTGATTTTTTTGTTTTATATTTTTGTTGAAAAACATATCCCCGATAGTCTAGATAAAAAGGCCCGATTTGTCTCGGTATATACTGCAGCCCCCCCAACAATAGCACGTTGATTATGTACAAAAAAGAACGTGGCCCTACAATTGACAGACCGCACCGGTCTCTGGGGAAGCATGGCCACGCCTCTGCTTCCGACCCTAAATAACTAAATAAAACTATATAAAACTAAAATAAATACTAATTGTACAATAAATAATTTTAAACTATTCCTGGGAATATGCAGCCCCGATTTGAGTCGGAAATAGAGGAGCTTCGTCCATCTAGCCCCGAGTTTAGAAATTACCTATTCTGCACTGTATTAATTTTTTAAAATTATAAACTCGCTCCTAAACTCTAGTTTCACTTTCTGTTCATTATATATATATGTTTATTTATATATATTTTTATATATATATATAATCTTATATTAACACTACATATATCTAAAAACTACAAAACACTATATACCACCTGCCAGCGATTCTACGCTTTTATAATCTATCTCATCATTTGAATATCACTTTTTTAATTGTTTTTTTTTGTTTGTTTTGTATTTATAATTCATTGAGAGATATTTATTTACATACATCCAAATACAATTTGACATATACACCCCAGCTTAATACACATTTAACTTTCACACATATATAAATAGTTCTATAATTATTACATATTTATATATTTATATATATATGAGACACGCACACTGCCTTAGCAAATTTATTTGGAGCCTATGCCGGGGGTTTATGGGGGGGGGGGGAAGGAAGGGAAAGACTTTGTACAAGACGGAGGGGGGCACACGGGGAAAAAATAAAAAAATCGAACCCCCCAAAATATGACAGCGATTCTGCCGCCCCTAAATTTTACACAAATAGATTCCGATAGAATAAATAACATTTTTATTTTTTTAAAATACCCTTTTCTTATTTTAAATATATATATTCCCTCAATTACACAGAAAGAACACTTAAATATGTATCCCGATTTAACAGACATACACTTAATACTGATTATTTTTAAAACTTTTTTTTTAAAAGTATTTTTAAATTATTTAATTAAAAACTTTGGGATATTGGTTATGGCCGTATGTTGAGCTGTAGCCGGGGCTGCTTATCCTGTCCCCATCATTAGTGTCTTATCCAAGAGCAAAAACAGAAAAGAAAAATTGTAAAGTGAATTCTCTTTTTTGAGAAAAAAAAAAAGGGGATAGGTAAACGGGCACAGAGGGTTTTTTTGGGTGTGTTTCTCATTGAGAGACTACGCTTGACAGGGAAAGAAAGAACAGAGGCTCAAAGTATAGAAAAAAAAATTGGAACAAAAAAGAAGGTTCTTGTTTGTTCAGCAACAGGTTCCCCTAAGGGCATCTAATTGTGTGTTGGCCGTGGTGTGCACCATCAGACGATAAGGCTAGGCGTTAGCCATTCTTCATCTCCTATCTGTGGCATCAAAAAATTATCATCAGCAAACGGAATCGCTCACATTTCATCAAAACATTTTTGAAAAAAAATGACAAGTGCACTAAAAATGACTAGGTTTGTCACACATGAAACGAAATGTGAGCCTCCCGATTTATGGAGCTATATGGAATTGTGAAACCCACAGGGGCTTTCTAAATACTATAGTGTGTCTGAGGGCTTGCCATTCTCTGTGCTCTGTGTAATCCTAGCATTAAGGGCTTTAGAACAATGAAGAAATTACAGAAAAAAAAAATAAAAAAATTTATAAACAACTAACAGAAAAAATGAATAAAAATTAGCGTGGAAGTTCCTCCCCACGCTGGGGAAAGAAATAACAAGAAAACAAAATAAAAAAAAAAAGATGACAAAAATATACAATAGTACAAAAAAATGTAAACAACAAAACTAGTCTGTTCTTTATTTCCCTGTCAGTGCACTGGTCTGCTGGTCATGCAGGGGGGCTGTGTGCGGTCAAATCGGAAAGCATTTATGTGCAGCATGCTGGGGAAATACAAAGCCAAGAAGGGGGGTGTATTAATACAATTACTGGCCAAGCTTTTAAGCTGATGGTTGGTCAGTGGGCTCGTTTCGAAATATACATCTACAGTTAATCAGCAGACAATTATACAATACATTCAATATACAAAATATATCGTCTTAGCTAGTTCTGTTAACACCTATATATGCATATATATATATATATATATATATATATATATATATATATATACATATATATTTATCGTATGAAACGTTTTATAACACAATAATATAAGCTTTTTAAAATTAACTCATTTTTTTTCTCACATCGGTTACAATCAAAAATGCTAAAGGAGAAAGGAGCAAAAACAGTAAACGGAAAAACTCTCTTACTCCTATATGCTATTAAACTAAACACAATAAAATATAAATTGTATTATAATGATTAGTATTACTAAGTAATCCGAGGCTATTTAGTTATTGAATGACAAATATGTCACTTAGATATGTTTAGTTTCTTTTTATTTGTTTATAGTATTGAGATCGGCAATGAAAAAAAAAACATAAGAATTAAAGTAATATTGAATAATAACAATATAATAAGCGATAAGTAGTTTACTTTGTTCTTTACAGCAATTATGCAATGTTATAGTTATATACAATGCAAAAAAAAAAAAAAAAAAAATTGATCTAAGAGGATGCAGTATCCAAATTGTTAAATTAGTGTGTTCCCCTCTCCCTTTTTAGACCGAGAGCCAGCAACGCACTTTTCATGAAGTGTTTTATGCACCCTGAAATTTTACTATAATGTACCTCTTAGGTAGATAAGAAGGTAAATATGTGTTTCCTGGACATACCTTGGAACATCAGGTACTGCGCCTTGGGGAAAGGTGCAACACAATATTGCCCAAAAGTAGAGTTTTATTTAGAAGACAACTATTATTAATGAAAAAAATGGCAAATTAAGGCAATTTTCAAATTAATAATTAATAAGGTAGGCACTTTTAAGGGGGTTAAAATGATAATAATAAAAAAAAAAAACTAAGTACCTAGTTTTTATTTTTAATATTAAATGAAGTGCTTTATTCACGCTGCGATTTAAACAGCGTCTTCAGTAAACATATTTGAAAATAATTACAAAAGGGCAGACACTTTTGTGGGGTATAATTATCAGGAAATATAGAAATAAATGTTGAATATGATAGAATGTAATACACTGCGCGTAACCGTAAGAGTGAATGACAGCACCGCGCAGTTGTGGTTATTCTCGGCGCTCTCATTGGTTCTTGCTCACATGATCTTGTACAGCTGTTCCGGTTTAAATGGCAGCGCGAACAAAACTCTCATTTAATATGAGAATAAAAACAATTAAGTTTTTTTTTTTTACGTGTTATACCTCTTACAAGTGCCTGCCATATTTATTAATCATTGTAAAATTGTCTTAATTTTACATTAAAGATAGTTGGCTTCTGATTAAAACTCTATTTTTCGGAAATATTGTTTTGCACCTTTCCCCTATGCGCAGTGCCTGGTGTTCCAAGGTACGTCCAGTAAACACATACATACCTTCTTATCTACCTAAGAGGTACATTATAGCAAAATTTCAAGGTGCATAAAACACTTCATGAAAAGTGCGTTGCTGGCTCTCGGACTATTGAAATAATAATGAAAGAGGTCCAAAAAGATAAGGTTTACATATATATATATATATATATATATATATATATATATATATATATATATATATATATATTTATATGTCAGTTTACAATGTAATTAAAAAAAAAGGTATGAAATTTGGCGTACAAATATTTTTGAATTAGAATTGAGGATTTAATTTGTGAACCAGCCTAAATCTTAAATCTGATCATCGGATCAATTTTTTTTTTAATACAAAGCTTGAATAAAAAGAGCTCATGATTAATTGGCTTCTGGGTACAATTTATGGAGGCATTTTGACTTATGGAAACGAATGAAATCATTTCCTTCGATCGTTTTTGATGAAATTGGAGAAAGAATTGTTTTTTTTTTTTCCGTATTTCATTCAAAAACTGAGGATTGACTTACACTTTGATTACGCGTTTTGCATTTTATCAAATTGATGTATAAAATTTTTAAAGATTTAGGGATAGAGAATAATGTATGTAGTATTCTGGCAATTTAAATAAATTTTATGAGAAAGAGGTCCAAGGGGAGATTTTATGGGGATTATCTGAGGCTGACAAAACCGTGGTGCCTAAATTTTGGTATGTGTTTCTTTCGATATGTTTCAAGCCTTCAATGTGAATAACGCAAGTTTTACACTTTCTCTTAATTTTAATTTTAAATCTTCTCATTGAAAACAATTTTTTTTTTCTGACAGATTGAAAAAAAAAAAATATTAAGATTTATTCTTCTATAGGGAAAAGCGATAAGATATTCCTTGATTAAGACTTATATTATTCGATGGGTTTAGGAAAAAATTCTCTGTATAACAAATTATTCATGAAGTGTTTTGTAGATTATTTTTCTTTTTAATCTATTTTTCGTTTAAAGAAAATTTTTTTTAGAGTTGAAAATGACTGCTCCACAATTATAGATTTTTTTTGGATCCTGCAACATCATAAACCAACATAATAATATTTCTTGACTTCCACGGTCCATGTTACTTGATGTTTTAAGGTCTTCTTGATATGACCTTGTCGACTTGATAAAACCAAAATTTCGTCCTATTCAGGGCTTCTGAGAAAAATAAGAGGCCCCGAGAAAGCCGGAGAAGAATGTCTGGTGAAACTTTGTTTATTACCAAGTCAAAAGGTCATATCCAGAAGACCTTAAAATATTAAAATAAAATTTCTTTGAACACGTTTAATTTTTAACATAATAATTATCTTGATAAAGCGGCAATTAACAATTAAATTAAAATAATAATAATAATAATAATAAAAAAATGGAAAAATCTGCTTTCCCTGCTGATTAACCATAGGCTAGAACAAATTTCAAATTACAAATCGCTTCTATAGAAAAGAATAACATATTTGAGATGTGGTATATTCAAGTGAGTTGTATAATAAACAATACTTTTTTTTAAATAATTTAAACCTAACAATGGTTCACAATGTGGATCATTTTTTCGAATACAAATAATTCTAAAATCTTACAAAACTGCTGTACTGAATCAGTACAGGACAGCATGTGCTAATTTCTCCTTGTTTATTATTTTAATTCTTCACACCATAAATAATATCAAAAATGATAAATATTTATTTTTTTGCCGATCTTACGGCACAATACTATTTCTATTTTTATTTATATTCACTTCCATTTTTTTTTTGGTTTTGTGAGTTTTTTTTTGTTGTTTCTTTTTTTTTTTTTTTGATCTTAATATTATTATATATAATATATATATTTTTTTGTTTTATGTCAAAGTGACAGATAGATTCCGATGTATAAAATACTCGATTCCCCAATAGGCGGCCTGGGGAGGCTATAAGACGGGGCAAAGGGTTTCCGCGTTGCCACCGAGAGCCGACTGACCAAGAAGGCGACGAACTCGAGAGTAGCCTAGGTAGTTACCTGGAACTGCTGCATTGCTGGATATGCCGCCATCATTCCAGCGGGCGTGGGTTGCTGGAGTCCCGCAGCGGATGCTAGCTGACCAGCGGGGAGTTGGGGTTGAGTCCACGCTGCTCCGGGTAGCTGCATACCCATGCGGCTGCAACAGAAACATAGATAAGTTCATGAGCGGTTTGTAAAAAAATATAGCAATACACAAGTATGTAACAAACAGCATTCATCGTACAGAATAATATACAACAGATTAAGGAACATATAGAATAATATACTACATACTGAGCGGTGTCCATTAATAATATACAATGGTAAAAAAAAATGGCCTAGAATCATATACAATGGTCTAAAAAATAGCGTGGAATAATATACAATGGTCCGAAAAATAGGGTGGAATAATATACAATGGTCCGAAAAAAAGCGTGGAATCATATACAATGGTCCAAAAAATAGCGTGGAATCATATACAATGGTCCGAAAAATAGCGTGGAATATTATACAATGGTCCGAAAAATAGCGTGGAATAATATACAATGGTCCGAAAAATAGAGTGGAATAATATACAATGGTCCAAAAAATAGCCTGAAATAATATACAATGGTCCGAAAAATTGCCTGAAATAATATACAATGGTCCGAAAAATTGCCTGGAATAATATACAATGGTCCGAAAAATAGCGTGGAATAATATACAATGGTCTAAAAAACAGCGTGAAATAATATACAATGGTCCGAAAAATTGCCTGAAATAATATACAATGGTCCGAAAAATTGCCTGGAATAATATACAATGGTCCAAAAAATAGCGTGGAATAATATACAATGGTCCAAAAAACAGCGTGAAATAATATACAATGGTCCGAAAAATTGCCTGAAATAATATAAAATGGTCCGAAAAATTCCCTGGAATAATATACAATGGTCCGAAAAACAGCGTGCGAAAATATACGATGTTCCTAAGAATGGTATGGAATAATATACAATGGGATGACTAACGGCTTTGAATAAATACAATGGACTGAATACAGCTAAGGCATAACATAAGGTAGAAGAACATTATACTTTCCAAGGGCCTGGGGGAAAGACAACAACAATATGTTTCTAACAATGGCGCTAACAATACGTTTCTAATTTTTTTACCTTCTTTCAATAAAATACTAATTTTACAGATAAATGCAATTTTAAACAAAAAACAACAAGTGAAACAGAGTTTAAAGTAAACCCTCTCTTCCAATAGACCGATTTACTTCATTTTTACAAGACTTCTTTCTTATTAGATACCCACGACGTATATGCGTTTCGTTACAATACAGCAGAAAGTACGACCCGGTGGACCGATTTTGGTGGTTAATGAACTCCTTCAATCGTTTGCTAATTGAATGCTATATACCACGTTTCGTGAAGAAAAAACAAAAACTCTGGCCGCTATCGTTTTAACATATATATATATATATATATATATATATATATATATATATATATATATATATATATAAATTTTAACTGGGGTCATTTTCGGTGTCTACTAGGTAAGATCGATAAAGATTTGAAGAAATTTTTCAAAAATTCCGCCATGAGTGCAACCTTAATAGCTACTTTCCTTCGGAGGAAAGTGCTAAAAAGTGAGCTAAGCAAAGACACAACCTCGTTCAAAAGAGCAAACCAAACACTTTGGAAATTTTAGACAGTACTTCTCCGATTGACATTGCCCCGATTGCTTCTCCGATCGAAAATTGCTTAGTAACCGTTTTCTAGAGAATTTAGGTAGCTTTCCTTACCACGAATTCTTGACCGTTTTCGAAATATTTACGAAAATATACAAAGATCCCAAAACTGTGCATTCCTAACAACACATTTTTTTTTTTCAAATACTTTCTTAACTCCAAATGTGACCATAATTTAAAAACCTTAGTTTCGATGAATTTAAAACATTTAAAAAATATTTCAGTTGAATCCCACCATTCTAAGTACCCAAACCGAAAATGACTTACAAAAACATTTGTTGGACTTTTCTCAAAAAATGTTAACGATATCGCATTAAAAATTGTTTTATTAGGTTGTTTTACGGTAGGAAACTTATGAAACGAGTAATTGCAAGCATATGAATTCATAAAAGTAATGTTTACGATTTCTTCAGCACTTCCGGATTGCGTGTAGCTCTTAACACTTTCGCTGCGGGTGTGATTACGGAAGGACTCTAGCGATCCTACCCACTTACGGCAGGATCGCTTTCCCTTTAGATTCAAAATGCTCGTAAATGGAGGGGATTCACTTTTACATTCACTTTTACATTGTCCATACCATACTCTACCCCAGTTACATGTTGTGTCCCTTACATAGTCTGTCACATATACCTCATCCCCTACATATCGTGTCCGTTACATAGTCCCTTGCTAGTCCGTTCCCTAGTTCCCTGGCTCCTTGCTGCGTCGCTCCAAATGCCTAACAGTTCCCCCCATATATTTATTTATTTGTCCCCTTGTGTATTCGTTGTTCCCTTCAGTCACCCTATCCCCTATAGTGTTATCCCCCCCATAGTTAAATAGTCCCATATATGCATCATACTCTTGTACTCCTCTCTATCCCTGTGTTCCTCTATCCTGGCTTCCCATTCTAGTCTATCCCCACCCCTAAATAGTATCTTATCTATTATCTTCAGTAATGTTTGGGCTTTCCAACAGTGTTTTCCGTTTTCAAATCGGCCGACTGGAGGATCTTTTATGAATTCTTTATAAAAAAAGGTCTACATGAGAAATTCCAAGAAAAAATGCACCGGATACTGAGGTATTCCCAAACAATGACAGCCGCATCGAAAGTGCTAAACGGGTTTCCTCCCTATAGTATTAGTGAGGAACTGCACTAATGCTTCCCCTACAGTATTTTCTGTCGTTAAAGAAAACAAAAATTATTTATTTTCATCGGTATTTTATATCTGAGCATTAAAGGATTCGGTTTGCTAATGAGAATTTTTAAAATTGAGTGGAAAATTTTAAATAGCATTACGACAGAATGAGGAGGCACAAAACTCCCGAGGGAAAACACCGCTGCTATATTATCTGAAAAGTTTGACTAGCTGAGGAAGCCCTTCAGAAGATAATGATGGAAAAGTTCATTGCTAGAGGGCGCAAGTCCCTCAGGGCTTTGTCTTTATGTCCTGACTTATCTCATAAATAAGCAGGACGATAAACATCCCTGTTTATAATTACATAAATATATTATTTCTGTTTGGGAATTTTAGCGGGTTCTCCCCTTCCTATAGGGAGGGAAACCCGTCGGTCGGCCAGGGAGTCCCCGTGGTCCTTTGGCTAACGCTTTGGATTCTCATGCGAGTGATCGGGTTCGAGCCCCGCCTGTAGAAAGTTTAGTTTCTTCATTTCAGGGCCTGTTGAAGAAATTGCTCCACAGTGGACGTTTAGGAAATATATACAGCCCGACACCGAAGGCCTAGATGTCGTTGCGAGTAAAAAATAAACAAAAAAGTAAGGAAAGTACGCCGCGTTTAAAACTGCCCATGTCTGTTTATTTAATTTTTTTTCGTTGAAAAGATTCAACTTTCCACCGGTGGGACTCGAGCCCCCATCTTCCGCAAGAGAAACCAAGGCGTTGGAACACTTGGAAACACTAATTTCCTTAATATCTGGAAAGCATAAAAAGTGTTCTTTAAAAAAAAACCAATACTAATTTCCCTAGGAAGATCCTAGCCGTAAAAAATTGTGCATAAATTATTTCAAATGTTGTATTGGTTTTAATTTGTTCCATTGAACATGTTCCATTTTCGTTTACGAGAGTCTGAAGAAATAAGCAAACATTCTAACATTATACTAAAAAATTTTAATCCTCTGTACTCAACAAATTTTAAATTTGGAGAAAGGTTTTATATCTAAATCTTTAACGGATAATTTAAATAAATAAGACAGTTTGAACCGTAAAAAGAAAATCGTACTTGCTTTTTTTTGTGGTGAATTTTTAACAAACAAACAAACAACTTTATTTTTGGACCAATACAAACGTATTATACACAAACAAAATTTTTAAGGTAAAAATTTAAAGGTTTAAAATATTTTGATAAAGTCTGTGTTTTATGATTCGCGACGTTTTTCTTTGTCCCAGTTGATTTTTTTTTTTTTTTTTTTTACGGCGCATTGACATAAATCTTGGCCATTAGCGCCGACGTCCAGGGTGCAGCCAGGAGTTTTCTCAGCGAGCCCTGAGATGAGAAAACTTCTGGCGCCGGTGGGGATCGAACCCACCATCTCCCGCTTATGAATCTAGCGCGCTAGCCACTAGACCACGAGAGACCCCCCCAGTTGATAAAACACGGAACTCCTGGAGGCTGGTAGAGTCTGGTGATATTTTCGCACTAGTTTTTCTATGTGAGTGAAAAATGGATCAGCGGTGAATTTTTATAAAGGGGCAACCCGCAACACATTTAGGTGTATTGCGGGTTGCCTATTCTACGATTCTGCATGTCGCGGATTGGATTTGGCCGGGTCATATGACTGTATCCTTTTTCAGGGGAAATAGATTTTTAAGCATGACCCTCTAGTTTTTAAACAGATGTTTGACAATGGCCACTATTATTGTATTAACTGCCTGTGGATGGTCTAAATTAGATATACATTGCTACATTGCTAAAACCACGAAGAACGCCAAATGAAATAATTTAATGAAAAACTATTATTTTTAAAAAAAATATAGGACTTTCTGCTAATATTAGAATAAATCATTGTCACCTTGTTGTGGCCTGAATGATAAAGCTATTCCTGAGAAATCCTACTAATATATTGATATTATTTTTGAGGGAAATGTATTTCCGGCGTTGGAGGAATCGAACCACAATCAAAACCTTAGGGGATGCAACAAGGGCTTTTATTTATCGAGAATTCGCCGGAGGTAAAAAGATTTCTCTCACCGTTATTTTATGTATCCCCCCCCCCTCTCCGATAAGCGGTTTATTTTGCTTTTGAAATAAAAGCAGTGTATACAGTGGCTGCTAGGTTGGCAGGCCTGGCTGCGGGGGCCCTGGGGGTGGTTGGGGGGATTCTGGGGGGGGGTATATGAAATATTGCTAAGGGAAGAGCGTCCCGAAGCTGCCCGAATGGAACTAATGCTATCCGTTGGACCACGAGCTGGCGGGAGTATACACACACATACCCATATACACACATATATACACACATACGAGGGGTGATCAAAAAGTTCCAGGACTGTTTAGATTGCGCGGCAATGGAGTGTCATAGAGCATTGCGGTTGGCAGCATTGTTTATCGTGACTCTTCCTGAACTCAGCTGTTTATTCAGATTGTTGATAACCTTCTTCATTGTAAAGTTACTGCCGTGTTCGTAAAAAAAGTTTTTTGTGTTCGGCGATTTCTTGAAATGAATGAAAATGAAGAGCAACGGGTTTGCGTAAAGTTTTGTGTGAAGTTGGGTAAAACGTTTACTGAAACTTTTCAAATGTTGCAAGTGGCTTTCGGTGATGAATGTCTGAGTCGGTCAAGGTGTCATGAGTGGTACAAAAGGTTCAAGGAAGGCCGGACATCGTGTGAAGATGATTCTCGTTCAGGGCGCCCATCAACTTCGACTGATGACGATCATGTTGCAAGATTGAACAGTCTCGTGCGTTCTAATCGTCGACTAACCATTCGTGAGATGGCTGAAGAATTGAACATTTCATTTGGTTCGTGTCAACAAATTTTAACAGAAAATTTGCAGAGTTGTGGCGGAGCGGTGAGTGGTTCCTGCATCATGACAATGCGCCTGTTCATTCCGCACTGCTCATTCGCGACTACTGCACCAAAAATGGAATGACGATCATTCCCCAGCCTCCATATTCACCTGACCTTGCCCCTGCAGACTTTTTCTTGTTTCCAAAACTCAAGAGACCCATGAAGGGAAAGAGATTTGAGTCCGTAGATGACATTCAAGAAAAATCGCTGGAGCAGCTAAACACCATTTCACAAGATGATTTCTCAAAGTCCTTCACGCAGTGGAAACATCGTTGGGAAAAATGTATAGCTTCCCAAGGAGAGTACTTTGAAGGGGACGACGTCCAATAGCCTGTAGATTTTTTAAATAAATTAATAAAAAATCAGTCCTGGAACTTTTTGATCACCCCACGTATACACAAACATGCAGTTCCGACATCGCCATTTCGAATATATGCATCTGCACAAAAGGGAAACTAATTTTTTTTCCGCCATTCCTTCACATTTTTTTATTCTATAGAAAAAAAAAACTTTTTTTTAATAAATATTATTGCTTGTTTATCTGTAGGTTATCTTCTGGACAATAATATCTTTAGATATAATAATTTATAGCATCAATATATTGTTTAATATAAAAATGAACATTGTCTTTATTTCTGTACCCCGGAGGTAAAGGACACCATGTCACATATTTGTAATTGTTCAGGAGAGCCAATTTTCTACAAATTTGAACTACTTAAAATTTGTTTCTTTGTTACTTATAGAAACAGTTTAAAGAATATTTTTATCATTGTTATTGGTACTGATAGGTAATTGTAATTATTGATCATAGTCAAACAAAACCAAGTCCTCCACATGGTGTATTTTACCTTTACATACATGATTTTATTTTTTATTGACTTATCTTCACTATTTATTGGAGAAGGACATAGTGCCTTATACCATTATATGGGTCGAAAAGTCCACATTAAGAACATGTTTTTAGTCAATTTAGTAAAAAAAAACATGGTGTCCTTTACCTCCTGATAAAGTTATCTACCCGATAAAAGGGAGCTGATAAAGTTATCTACCCGATAAAAGGGAGCTGATGAAGTTATCTACCCAATAAAAAGGAACTAATAAAGTTATATACCCGATAAAAGGGAGCTTATAAAGTTATATACCCGATAAAAGGGAACTGATAAAGTTATCTACCCGATAAAAGGGATCTGATAAAGTTATCTACCCGATAAAAGGGAGCTGATAAAGTTATATACCCCATAAAAGGGAGCCGATAAAGTTATCTACCCGATGAAAGGGACGTGATAAAGTTATATACCCAATAAAAAGGAACTTATAAAGTTATATACCCGATAAAAGGGAGCTGATAAAGTTATCTACCCGATAAAAGGGAGCTGATAAAGTTATCTACCCGATAAAAGGGAGCTGATTAAGTTATCTACACGATGAAAGGGAACGAATAACTCAGTGTTATTGATCCTCGTTAGAATTGGCCGATTACGGATTACATGCTACTATTTAATGACGAAACAAGAATACCAACAGTGAAATATGTAATAAGCCTATATTCATAAAATACTAACTAACAGACTGATATGTATTTTTAAGTTAATTGTTAAGTACTGGCAACCACTAGATAGATCGTGTACGACATTATCTGCATAACACACGGTTAAACAACGTCATTATAATGGGACTTGAATTTTTTTCTTAAAACTGTGACCTATAGAGGCAAAAATAGGTCGCTAGCCTTCGTTTAAACACTCAAATAGACAGAAAATAGGTCGCTAGCTTTCGTTTAAACACTCAAATAGACGGAAAATAGGTCGCTAGCTTTCGTTTAAACACTCAAATAGACAGAAAATAGGTCGCTAGCTTTCGTTTAAACACTCAAATAGACGGAAAATAGGTCGCTAGCCTTCGTTTAAACACTCAAATAGACGGAAAATAGGTCGCTAGCTTTCGTTTAAACACTCAAATAGACAGAAAATAGGTCGCTAGCTTTCGTTTAAACACTCAAATAGACGGAAAATAGGTCGCTAGCTTTCGTTTAAACACTCAAATAGACGGAAAATATTTATTTATTTAAATTGTAACCTCCATTATTATTAACTAAGAAATTTGGGTCGGGTTATCTGTGGTTACCACCCTTTTCTAGCCAGGATAGGGCTGATGCCAATTCTTTTTTCTAAAGAAAATCCACCACCTCATTGTGGGAATCGAACCCACGACCTTTGACACGGGGTGTTAAGTGCTCACGCCTTAACACTCACGGCCACAGGGTCTCCAAAAATATTTATAAGATAAGAAAACATATTTCATGAGTACCTTTACCGGGGAAACCTATTAATCCAGTAGTACAAGAAGAATCTTTCATTCATAAAGAAAGATTTTGCAACTAAGACTGTCGTAAGAAAATACCAACCTACTCTAGACTAAAATAAAATCAGCTGCTATAAGTTCCAGAGTCCGATAAAATAACGACCTTCCCAAATGGAGAGCCTTCAATAACTCTTGTTAGGTATTTCGACCTCCCAGACCAGTCTAATAACCTTTCACTGTCTGAAGAGTTGGAGTAAAAGTTAATGTGTATATAAATAGAAACGAGTCGTGGTTTAATTGCATTTATTTTAAAGCTAAAGCGACCCCGGGCTGAAAAGAACAACTGGAATCTGGGAAGTTAAAGACAGAAGTGGCTGCTTTGAAATGCTTTTCTAGAAGGAGAGTACTCTTGTACTAGAAGCTTTTATAGAAGGGTTTTATACTCTTTCAGTGTTTTATAAGGAAGAAGAATAAAGTTGAAGCTAGCATACATTCACTTCTCGGGGATGAGGGTGCAGTTGTATATATGGCAAGAAGGGAGAACATAATTATATTTATATTCTTGTGGGCTGTTGTATTTTCTTTGTTTGAATTGTATTATAGAAGGAATGGATTATGTACAAGTTTTCCTTCAAGTTCTGTCTTTACAACATGTAAAAATCAACAATATCTCATTAACATATTAGAATTATCTAGAATAAATTAATTAAGTAACTTTTGTAGAAAGAGGTAAACAAACGTAGATTTATGTATCAAACGTTCCTTATCACGAGGGAAAATATAACACTATTCTGGAAGAAAATTAACTCCGTTCTATCAAAAAAGCCATGAAAGTATGGCCATACACTTTCCGCGAGAACAGAAGATCAAAAGTGGTTTCATATAAGAGATTAGCGTCCTTGTGCCGCCGAGGGGATTCTGCCTGCCCCTCTGTCTGTTATCTCGGTCCCCGATACTTTAAAATTAAATAGCTCCAACAAATGATGCCCAAATAACTGTGTTTGATGACCCTTTGGGTTGTAACACAAAAAAAAAGAAAGAAAAAAAAAAGTGGTTTCGATCCGTTTAAGGACTCTCGATCGCATATGACGAGATAAGAACTGCCGCAATGCGAAATTTAGCTGATAAAAATTCATAGAAATTCGCTTATAGCTTCTAGTCCTTGACACAATCCGTTTTTTTAAGCTAATAGCGAAATTATGTATTCCTTTAATCTATGGGTGAGCGAATGAAGTAAGTATTAAATGTTTTTTGGGGATATCAATGCGGTTTACATGCTGTGGAAGGCATTCGTGTTATTTGCTAATGCTATACCTTCTCTTTCTGTACAATCAGTACTTATTGCCACGTTCATAGTTAGTGGCTGCATAGAACTTAGTGCGGTTTAAAATTCGGTGTGTCCTGTTTTGCTGTCAAATAAGAATGAGCTAAGATTGAGCGTCCTACAAGAAGTCTAGTAAGCACTACCGCTTCTCTCCTCCTCCGATTTTTCTACATTATTTTTTATGTATTGGGATTTTGTTATTATCTGTAATTGATTTTCCGCCTAAATATCTTGGTTTAAAAAATAAATTCACTGATGGTGAATGGCTGGGGGTCCCTAAATTTTGCACCACGGTTGGCGCAAAATTGTCGTAGTTCTGGCAGTTAACAGTCGTTTGTCAGGAGACCAGAAATCGTTTTTGGCAGGAAATCATGGCGGCAAAGAAATATAATATAGGTTTATTAAATACCTATAATTGCATGTTACAATGATTTTTTTGCATTATACGGAACACTTATAAATTTTAAAGAATTTTGATTGTATCACTGGAGAGTAAGACATAATGAGAGATGTGATAACAGAAAGGTTACGACGACAAAGGACGTCATTGGTGCTTAGATAACATCACTTACTGTTGACATCGGTACTTATCTAAGATGCTTAGCTTGTGGTGCTTACCTCACTTACTGTTGATATCAGTACTTATCAAGGATCCTTAGCTTGTGGTGCTTACCTCACTTACTATTGACATCGGTACTTATCTAACGTGCTTAGCTTGAGGTGCTTACCTTATTTACTGTTGACATCAGTACTAATCTAAGATGCTTAGCTTGTGGTGCTTACCTCACTTACTGTTGACATCAGTACTTATCAAGGATCCTTAGCTTGTGGTGCTTACCTCACTTACTGTTGACATCGGTACTTATCTAAGATGCTTAGCTTGTGGTGCTTACCTCACTTACTGTTGACATCAGTACTTATCAAGGATCCTTAGCTTGTGGTGCTTACCTCACTTATTGTTGGCATGTGTACTTATCCAACGTGCTTAGCTTGAGGTGCTTACCTTACTTACTGTTGACATCAGTACTAATCTAAGATGCTTAGCTTGTGGTGCTTACCTCATGTACCCCTGCTGATACCCGAACTGTCCATAGGCGTATCCTTGCATCCCTTGCAGGAACTGGCCTTGCATCTGTGTGGCTGCGGGAGGATATGACTGTGGATACCAATAGCCCAGCTGTTGGCCGTATGCGTATGGAAACTGTCCGCCGGTCAGTGGCTGAAACACATAATACAGAATAATTAGCAATTATGTATCTAAGAAATTATTAGACAAAAAAAAATCCCTAGCACATAAATATCACATGCATTTCTAATGGTACTGGTTTAGTGCCAAGCAACATTTTTATCAAAACGTAACTCTAGCTGCAATATGTTGGATATCATGTGGGACTATCAGTCTATGATGCAAATGCTACTAAAATATGACTAAAAGCTCTGTATGACACTTAATCTTGTTGCCAGTAAGCATTTCATCTGATAGTCCCACATAATATCCAACATAGAACAGCTACAGTTAAGTTTTGTTAAGAATGTTGCTTGGCACTCTTTTGCCACGACCCCTTCAATTATATTATACCATTAATGAATATTTCTTTTTTACAAGGAAGAACTGATATGTATAAATTGACTTGGAGTTTGGGAGCAAGGCTCGACTGAATAAGATCCTTTTTAGCTATTACATAGAACCTGTATTTTCCGTAAAATATTTGTTATCTAATATTTATTTTTAGTCGAATTTTTAGCTTTTACGTAGAGCCTGTATTTTCTGTGAAATTTTTGTTACCTACTGTTTTTTTTAGTCGACTTTTTAGCTTTTACGTAGAGCCTGTATTTTCTGTGAAATTTTTGTTACCTACTGTTTTTTTTAGTCGACTTTTTAGCTTTTAGGTAGAACCTGTATTTTCTGTGATTTTTTTGTCACTTCCTGTTTATTTGTAGTAGACTTTTTAGCTTTTAAGTAGAACCGGTATTTTTTATGATATTTTTGCTAGTTTGTTAGTTGATAGACTTAGTGTTTACCTTTTTGTATCATATATTTTGACATTTTTCAGCAGTTACATTGTTTTATATGTTGTTTTTAATAAAAACGAATACTTACTCATGGAGGTAAGGTTTGTGCTCATTAAACCTTTATTACATGGTGGCGGGGAGAGGAAGTCATTTATTGTTTCATATCCCTAGGTAAATTCGAAATATATGATGGAGCTGAGTTTTTGTTGGCAGACCTGTGTTTTATATGAAAAGTTTGAAATTGGGAAAGACAGAATGGAACAGAGAAACGTTTGTAAGGAAAGGACTCCTAGTTCCATCTCCCCCCCCCCCCCCACAAACAGAAAATCCTGCGGACTTTGCTTTACTCATATGCACTTCTGGAAGGAACAAATATCATCCCTAGAAGGTTGTAGTCCTTTCACAGATTTTCTTCCTAGATTGGAATACAACATTTCATGACATTTTTCATTCACAATAATATTTCCGCATTTTTTAAAAGAAATAGTCATCAGTGTTGCGCAGTAGTAAACTACTTTCAATAAATTTTCGAATATTAGCTTGTACTTGGGCAAAATCCCGTTTCCTAACCTTTCATTCCAAATTGTCTTTCCATCCCAATCCCAGAGTACAAACCCTTTCCTCCCAAACCCACCCAAAAAACCCGCCCAGAAGGCTCAAGAGACATTGGCCTCGTGACCAGCTAACCGACTAAAAGAAAAAAACAAAAATTCCAGGGAGTGCCAATATTGATTGGATCCTTCCAAAAGTGTTATTTTTATTTCTTATTAAATTGTATTTTTTTTCGTATTTACTTATTTATTTATTTTTTTGTTATTTTCATTTATTTTTATTATAATTATTTATTTACTTATTAATTTGAACCACAGTTATTTTTGTTCTCTTGGGGTTCTGAAACTTAAAATTTCTCGTTGGCAGTTCCAAATCGCGTGATGAGGTCAACCTTATAAACAGGGCTCTTTCCTATAGAAGGAGAGAGGAAACGCGCTAAAAGAAGATCCCTAATATCATTTTGAAAGCTTGGAAACAAAACAGTCAAGTAATTTTTTTTTTTTTTTTTTTTTTTTTTTTTTAAATCTATTTATTTGTTAAATACCACTCACTCACTTACTCACTGAACTATCATCGCCCAGCCCAAACCACTTGAACGTAAACACTCGCTAAGAAAGGATTTTTTGATATTCAAATTTTTAATTATTTTTAGAGGGGTTTGAAATTTTAGTTGTTAGAGCTGGCACTCCTAGGCAGCATCCGTTACTAGGACGATAATATGTCAGCTGTTACCGTACTGCATCTATTTCATAGTATGTTTTTATATGAGGTTATGATAGCAGACCTTGAAATATTAAAAACTAGCTGAATACCCGTGCTTCACCACGGCCGATAAGTATTTTTTATATTGAGTTAAATAAGATATGATCAAAATTAACGCTACTACATAATTTTGTACAGCTTATTATTGCGCGGGCTTTAAAGTTACCCAGGAAACACCATGTGGAGGTACCCGTGCTTGTTTCCGTTGGAGAGTAAAAAAAAAAAAAAAAAAAAAAAAAATACAACAACCGCTTAAAAAGTTAGGTAAACAAAGACAAATACACGTTGAAAAGCATAAAACTAATAAATTTGAAGTTTTAAGCATTTATCTCTTCGACATCGCCCCACCGAACATTACAACAGAATCTTATTTTATTTATTTATTTAAATTTTAACGTCCATTTATTATTAACAACGAATTTTAGGACGGGTTATCTATAGGTTACCACCCTTTTCTAGCCAGGATAGGAGTTACGCCTTTTCTTTGTTCTAAAGAAAAGCCACCATCCCTACTGGGAATCGAACACACGACCTTTGGCACGGAGTATTTAGTGCTCACGCCTTAACCCTCACGGCCAACGGGTCTCCACAGAATCTTGTTGTAGAGAATTTAGTTACCTTTCGAATAGCCGCCTTCCACTTACTTACCTCGAGTTCCCAACCGTTTTCGAGATATTTTAGAAAATATACTGAGATCCGAAAACTTTGTATCGCCATTCATACATTTTTTTCCATATATGTACTTTGTTTCTGAATACCCAAACAGAAAATTAGTTTTGAAAAGTATTTCTAGCAATTTCTCTGGTAAATGGCTACAGAACTCGCTTAAAAAATGGTTTCATTCGTTTTCCTACGTTAAAGAATCTTTCGCACAAATTTCGCTCCAAAAACCATGTTCCAGTAAACGGATTCAACTGGTTAATGAATGTTGACCTTTTAAATGAGAAGAAAGATTTTTGTACCAAATGTTATCAAAATCGAACCATTTTTGAGCCGATGAGTAATTTCTTAATAATTCACCCCCCCCCTAAAAGAACTTAAACATTTGAATATCAAAAAAATACTTTCTTAGCGAGTGTTTATATTATAAACGGATTGTCCTTGCAAAATTTCCAATTTTTGTGTCAAGTGGTTCGGGATATTATTTCCTCGGATGGACCAGGGCGAAAACTCCATGAGGGACAAAATCACTGTTTATTTCTAGTAATTCAAGGACTTCCATCATAGTTTAAATTAACCTCAATTAAAAATAATACTATGAAATAGATACAATACGGTAACAGCTGTTCTTTATCGTCCTAGCAACGCATGATACCTAGGCTTGCCTGCTCTAACCAACTAAAACTTTAAACCCCTCTAAAAATACTTAAAAATTCGAATATCAAAAAATTCTTTCTTAGCAAGCGCCTACGTTATATAGGGAGTGTCCATGCAAAATTTCAAAATTTTCTGTCGAGCGGTTTGGGCTGGGGGATGATAGATGAGTGAGTGAGTGAGTGAGTGAGTGAGTGAGTGGTATTTGACAAATATATAGTAGATAAACGGTGATTTTGTCCCTCATAGAGTTTACGCTATACCTGGAGATGTTCCATCCGAGGTAATAACATCCCGAACCCTTGCACAGCCTCCTCACCCATCAGCATCCCCAGTCAGAACACTTCTTATATTTTAACGTACATTCATTCTTGACAACGATTTTTTACCCTTACTGGTTAAACTGCTGTTAATGTTTAATCTAGAACGAAAAACTAAAATAATTTCGAAAGAAGAAAGTTAAATCTAGCAAAATACGTTAGATTTTGAAGAAATATTAATTTTCTCGAAAATGGTGAACAATTATTCATTTTCTATTAAATAATCCATCGAATATTTGCCATGTAACCGTTATAATTCAATAAATCGAAAACATCCTACGCATTTTACTAGCAAATATTATTAGGCAGCTGCAGATAGAATCTTTTTTATTTTTTTTCATACAATTTTTGGGTGCAGAAAAAGTTTTTAAATCCGGAAAAAATAAGATTTTCCGATGGTGAGCTAACGCTATGCTGATTTGAGGATAATTTTTTGAGCGAGCTTCGATTGGTCCCTTTTTTATTGTTAAGTTTTTTTTGGTCCTCCTTTAAAACCTTTCAAAATTAAAATTCATTTTTGTATCTTTATTACAAGAAAGTATGAAAAACTGGCGTTAATTTTTTTTTTTGATTGGATTTAAGGCGTGTCAACCTTTGTGGTCATTAACGCCAGACACTGGTTCCCGTAGATCACCGAAGTTGAGCCTCGTCGGGCGTGGTCAGTACCTAAATGGGTGACCGATCATGCGCTGTTGGTACTATAAAAGGGTGGCAACCTATAGATAGCCCGGCGTTAATAGCCCAATAGTTGATAAGTCGTTAAACACAAAAAAAAAATTAAAAAAAAATAACGCCAGTTTTTCATACTTTCTTGTAATAAAGATACAAAAATGAATTTTAATTTTGAAAGGTTTTAAAGGAGGACCAAAAAAAAACTTAACAATAAAAAAGGGACCAATCGAAGCTCGCTCAAAAAATTATCCTCAAATCAGCATAGCATTAGCTCGCCATCGGAAAATCTTATTTTTCGCCGATTTAAAAACTTTTTGTGCACCTAAAAACTCTTGGTATCATTTTTGATTAGATTAGAAAGAATTTTAGCCCATAAAAAAAATGGCAAAAAAAAACCGTTACAAGGCCATTTCTCTGAGAAATGTGCTTATATATTCAGCTCCTGCGTGACGATTTTTTTTTAATTGTAGGTTTAATGCAACAACAAAAGAAATAACCCAACTGGTGCAAATCCCCAACCAACTAAATAATTATTTCCAAGGGAACCCGTGCCCGGGATATTACACAGCTAGAGGGATACGGCTTAAAGCTAATAACGCCTGTAAAATAGCTAACATCCGGCTGAGGATTCGGCAAACTTTACTCAGATCGGTAATGAGTAAAGAGTAAGCACAATTATCTCATGAAGGCTTCATAATGAATGACAAACTCTATGCTATTTACACTATTAACCGGATATAATTAAATACTTACACAGAAAAATCAACACATATTACGGTGCCTTCATTGATTAAGGGAGAAAACCCCTATAATGATGCCAAGTGCTGACGAGGAATTTGGACGTTTTATCACCGCAAAAACCGACGGATGACGTTTTATCGCAAAAAAACCATAAATTTGTATATTTATATTTGTCTCTTCGGTCTAGAAAAATAGTCCAAATTTCATGAAATTTTGATCTACAATAACACTGGACAACAAAAAAATATATTTGGAATGTTTCCTTAACTTCATGAGTCAAATCTTACTAATTTTGGGTTGAAAAAAACGACTAACAAAGAAAAAATGTTATTAGCTCTAGTTTCTGTGATACACCATGGGCCAAAATATATAACGTTAACAAATAGAGGAAAATCTGTAAATTTTAAACCATAAGTTTATCAACATTATAAATTAATTTGGATTTATTAAATAGTAGTTAATTTTTTTAAGAGTTGAAAATTAATGGGAGAATACTTGGGAGGTTGGATATTATTACCATCATTTGGATTTCATGGCTGTCTCTTGTAGGTGAGTTGTGGAGCATCCCTACACACTCACCAATAGCAATCTCCAAGCATTAATTCATTCCAACGGCCCTGATATCTTTGTTCCATTACAGAAATATCCTGATGGAATCTCTCACCGTGTTCATCACTCACCGCACCACAACTAGGAGGGAAGAAGTCTAGATGAGAGCGGAGAAAATGAGACATGTTGCATCCAAGTTCATGATATTTTTGTAGAAGTATCCTCACCAACCGAACATAGTTATCTTCTCATTTGTTCCCCAAAAAACCTTTAATAACTCCCTTGAACGCATTCCAAGCTTCCTTTTCTCTGCCCTCCAAGACTCTGTTAAACGCAGGATCCTTCACAAGCTCCCGAATTTTTGGCCCAACAAAAACACCTTCCTTAACTTTTGCATCACTTAAGAAAGCAAATTTTTCTCTCAAATATCTAAAGTTCTCTCCTTCTTTGTTAATGCCTTTGATAACGTTTTTCATCAAACCCAGTTTTATATGTAGTGGTGGAAGAAATATATCTTTCGGGTCGACGAGAGGCAGGGCAACAACATTTTTTTCACTAGGGCCAAGATTTCTTGCAGGCCAGTCTGTTTGAATATAATGTAATTTCTTATCCCTACTGTCCCACATACATAAAAAAAAGCAGTATTTAGTATACCCCAGTTGCATTCCTAAAAGTATAGTGATGACCTTTAGATCACCATAGATTTTCCACTTGTGTTCAGCATATTTGATTGAGTGGAGGAGGGCTTTCATGTTTTCATGAGTGTCTTTCATGTATATAACCTCAAAATAGCTGAACAACGTTTGGATTTGTCAGTTAACAGGTGGACCAACATCCAAAAACTAAATTTCTCAACAAGTGAAAATTGAGCATCTAAGAAGTGACATGTTACTGTATCTTGAAAACCAGAGCTAATCGGTCATTTTCGAGGTGATTTTTGAACTCAGGGGGTGGAAATACATAATAATTGGCTATTTTTAAGCACGAAACAAATTCACTGTTGTTCAGTGTTATTGGTCAAAAAGAAAAGCTAAGTTCGGTAGCTAGGAGAATAATCCCATAAAAAAAAAAAAAATATTTCAAATGTACGAGTACGTTTTATGGATATATTCTATTTATGGGGATTCCATTCAAACCGAAATAACAGTCTCTACAGTGTACATATATATATATATATATATATATATATATATATATATATATATATATATATATATATACAGAAGTAGAGATAAACCTTAATTTGCGAGTATTATCAAGAAGTGCTCTGACTGGGGATTTTGATGGATGAAGAGGCTGTGCAAGGGTTCGGGATATTATTACCTCGGATGTACCATCACCAGGTATAGCTTAAACTCTATGAGGGACAGAGTTCATAAAATCACAGTTTATTTCTAGTAATTCAAGATCTGCCATCATAACCTCAAATAAAAATATACTATGAAATAGATACAGTACGGTAACAGCTGTTCTCTTATCGTCCTAGTAACGCATGTTGCCTAGGCCGAGCATGCTCTAACCAATTATAAATGACTAGCTGAATACCCGTGCTTCGTCACGGCAGATAAGTAGTTATTTTATTGCGTTAAATAATGTTTCATTAAAATTACGTTACTATACAATTCTGTGCAGTTTATTATAGCACGGTTCCCGTCATACTATATTTTATCCAATGGGCGTTAAAATTTAAAAGTTTATGTTTCCAAGAAGTCATATGGTAACACCCAATATATTTACGAGTATTACCAAGGTTATAGGCGAGGAGGCTGTGCCATGGTTCCGGATATTATTACCTCGCCTGGAAAACCTAAGGATATGCCATACATCACAGTTTGACCGGGACTGTCCCGGTATTTTGCAATTGTTTCGGTGTCCCGCCCAGTTTTATCAATGTCCCGGAAAAGGCTGTAAGATGTAAAAAGTTATGAATTCATGTTTATAAGAATCTTTTTTAAATCGGTTACTTTTCTACAATTAACATTTTTACTACTGCTCACAGTGTCAAAGAAATGAGAAGTAATCTAACTGTAAAACGCTGGAACTACCTGCACAGCGCTGCCAGCTGCCAGACACTACTATTTGGCTGAGAGATTGTTTTAAGAAAATCAAGTAGCAAAAAAAGTTCCCTTCTTATTTTTAAGGTTTGGGTAGACTAACAGTTTAGGATTCCCCCTTCCCGTTAGTTGCTAGGCTTAAAACTCACCAACCATTTTGCTTATAATTTGTACTCTTTTTATCCCCCCCCCTTGGTATGCCCATCCCATATTAATGTGTCTCGGTTTAACTCTCCAAAAATATGGCAAGCCTATCTGACGGGGAAAGGCAAAAAAGAAACGCAATTAAAACTCTATGAGGGACAGTTAATTTCTAGTAATTCAAGGTCTGCCATCATAGTAGAAATTAACCTCAATTAGAAATAAAACTATGAGATAGATAATGTAAGGTAACAGCTGTTCTTTATCGTCCTAGCAACGCAGGCTGCCTAGGCTTGCCTTCTCTAACCAACTCAAACTTTAAACCCCCCTAAAAATGCTTAAAAATGCGAATATCAAAAAAGCCTTTCTTAGCGAGCGCCTACGGTATATAGGGAGTGTCCATGCAAAATTTCAAAATTTTCTGTCGAGCGGTTTGGGCTGGGCGTTGATAGATGAGTGAGTGAGTGAGTGAGTGGTATTTGACAAATATATAGTAGACTAGCTGTTACCCGGCGCGCCATGCTACACCTACTTTCTGCATATAGAAAAGCCTAAATAAATTAGAAACCAAATAAGTATTATTAAAATCTAATAACACGAATCTGTAACTGTTATGAACCCGTGACCTCCCAACTGTGAGTCCTAGATGACTTTGACCTAACCTATAACACCCCCCGTATCAAGACATACATGTATACCAAGTTTCGTAAAAATTGGTCTATAGTGTGGATTTGCATAAGGGACAAACATACAGACAGACAGCTGGTAGACGTTTTTGACTTAGCCTACGACCCTCCCCAAATTAAGATCTACATGTGTACCGAGTTTAGTCAAAATCGGACGAACGGTGTGGATTTGTATAAGGGACAAATATACAGACATACAGCTGGTAGACGTTTTTGACTTAGCCTACGACACTCCCCAGATTAAGATCTACATGTGTAACGAGTTTAGTCAAAATCGGACGAACGGTGTGGATTTGTATAAGGGACAAACATACAGACAGACAGCTATAAGACGTTTTTGACCTAGTCTACGGCACTCTCCAGATTAAGATCTACATGTGTACCGAGTTTAGTCGAAATCGGACGAACGGTGTGGATTTGTATGAGGGACAAACATACAGACAGACAGCTGGTAGACGTTTTTGACTTAGCCTACGACACTCCTCAGATTAAGATCTACATGTGTACCGAGTTTAGTCAAAATTGGACGATCGGTGTGGATTTGTATAAGGGACAAACATACAGACAGACAGCTGGTAGATTTTTTTGACCTAGCCTAGGAGATTTCTCGTATCAAGACCTACCATTATTCCAAGTTTGGTCAAAATCGGTCAAACGGTGTAGATTTGTATATGGAACAAACAAACAGACACGTGATTTTTATATATATAGATAATACTTCGAAATTTGAATATCAAAAAATCATTTCTTGGCGAGTGTTTACGTTCTAAATGGAGTGACTATGCAAAATTTCGAAATTTCCTGTCAAGTGGTTTGTGCTGGGCGATGATAGATGAGTGAGTGAGTGAGTGAGTGGTATTTGACAAATATATAGTAGATTTTCAAATAAAAAAAAATATTAACTGTTTCTTTTCCTAAGCTCTCAAAATGATATTAGCCATCTTTTTTCCGAAAATTTCTGCCGAAAATATTAGTTTATGAAATGTTTTAGTTTACTTTAGAGTTATAAGCATAGAAACGGAGGTAAAAGAAGAGGAAAAAAAGAAAACATAAGTCTCCTTTATACTCTTTTTGGGTATTTTGTTCGTGAGAGAAGTTTTTGAGAGTTGGAGAGGGTTTGTGATAAGCCTCTCGGAACAAGTACGCTTTTGTGAATCTTTCAAGAGATCGCTCTCCTCTGCAGCGAACACGGATCGAGAAACGATTGTGAATATTAGATAAAAGACAATGGGACAGATGTCGCTCGAGATGGGCTGAATTATTCAGAGAAAAAGTTCCCACGGTCGGCAGAACTGCGGGGGCAGGCTTGTAGGAATATCGGAGTATTTTCTTCTATTTACAGGCCAATGTCCTTGAGATATTCAATATGTTATTTCATATTTACGATGACAGTTTTAAAGTTTATTTCCCGTCAAAAACATAAGTGTTTCCTTCCACTCTATTGAGGAGAAAAAAATGCATATAACGCCAATCTAACGATGCAATAAGGAAGTGTATACAAGACTTGTAGACGCTTTAAAATCTATAGGGTTCACAAAAGAAGGGTTGTAAGGGATATATAATATATATATATATATATATATATATATATATATATATATATTATATATATATATATATATATATATATATATATATATATATATAGGATTGTTCTAGCCGTTCCTTCAACAAAAATGATCTAACAATGATTAGATTTTGCACAAAATTCCTTTGTCTAAAACTGAAGCTCATGTTAACTAAAAGAAACCGCCAACCAAGTAATGGATTTTATTGGCCAAAAATATTGGTTCATCTGGAAGTATTCAATAATTTTGAAATCTATGCCAAAAAAAATTGCAGCTTTTTCTTAAGCTTGTCGACAATTTATTATAACCAATGCATAAAATAGGGAAATAATCCAATTCTGAGCTATCATTAACATATTTGTGGTAAGGTGACAAAATTATTGAATAAATCAAGAAATGCAGTCGTTTGGTGCTCGAATGTACTTATACTGAATATTAACTATATAATAATAAAAATATTATATTCCATAATAACAGAAATTTAAAAAATCCTAAAGAAATTATACCTTAGAAATGTGTCCAAGGTTTGCAAAAAAATAGCCTTTTCAACTGATTCATCATAGAAAGAAGAATTTAAAATTAATTAGATAACACAGATCTGTGACTAAAACACTGCATATCATATTTGACTGTTTTATGTAAGTTTTTAAATGCTGAAACCGAACAACACATAGGAAAACTTCTGTCGAAAACGTCTATTTTTTTTAATGAAACCATTTATAAGGCGATATCTGTAACCGTTCCTGAGAAAAGTGGAATCAATGTTTTTGTAAGTATATTTTTGTGAGTACTTAGAATCGCGGGATTCAATTGAAATATTTTCTACAACTTGGAAATTAATCCCAACTAAGATGTTTAAATTTTGGTTATAATTGGAGTTAAGGAAGTATGCGAAAAAAATTGTTTTATTAATAGACATGAAAAGTTTCCGGATCTTCATACATTTTTCGTAAATATCTCGATAACGATTGGGAAATCGTGCTAAGTGGAAGGTGACCATTCGAATGCTTACTGAATTCTCTACAAAAAAGGTTCTGAAGCAATATTCGATGGGGCAACGTCAATCAGAGATATAAGCGCTTAAAACTTAAAAAGTGTTTTTTTGGTGTTTTGAAAGGGGTTTTCTCTTTGTTTATCTCACTTTTTAATTGGTTGTTTCTTGTTTTAAATTGCATTTATCAGTAAAATTAGTATTGTAGTAAAATAAGCTAAGAAACGGTGAAAGGTATTGGTAATAGGTATGGAGTGGCTGTAGTAATCAAGATGGCTGTGGCTAATCATGATGACGTAGTTTGATTTGAATTCTCCTATCTATATAACCTTCCTCATAGCCTCCAACTGAAGTTATCGTTATTTCTTATTTTATAGAAAGATTTACCCCACGACAGAATGGAATTTTATTCGCCACGAAGCACATATTTACAGTTGGTTATAACAGTAAAACGAATTTGCTAATAAAACAAGATACTTAAAATGACAACGAATTTTTGGTTGTTTATAATAGAGCATTTTCAGCAGTAGTCAAAGAGTAAGTACGTTTTCAGTACATAATTGTATTGACTTATACAGATTAAGAATTATCCGCATCTGTGTAAGTTGGCTACTGTCAGTTTCCTGTGATTTGTGATGCTAATCTATTCCATCTCTTCGACATGTAACCGCGCTAAGATGACGCAGTTCCTGCGAGTCGGACTTTTTTTAATTTTCGTATTTAGTCATGTCACTCTAGTGAGATAGGATTGAAAAAAGAGAAATGTAAGGATGCCCAGTTTTGTATTATAAAAAGTCCACAAGCAAACAGAAATTTTTTAAGCATTTCTTTATTGACAACTACAAATAATAATTTTATTTCTGCATTTTTTTTATTTTTATGTGCTCAACCATAACGCCTGGTAGTCATTTTTGGATTGAGCCCACCAAAGGACACCAAGTGTAGCTGAGCAAACCCTATTTTTTTTCAAACCTGCGTAATAGAAACAAATTAAGTTAAATATATTTTTTAAAAGCAATGTGTACATGTCTTCTCTACCCTGAGTGATTTTAACTGAAGAAGGTCAAAAATAAATCTGGCCATTTGGCCTTTTTTTTATTTTTTTATATATAATTAATTGTTTACATAATTCATTGAAAATAAAAGTTATTTTAAAATATATATTTCAGTTGGTTTTTTTCTACCTGTCCTGCCTGCTGACTGTTGTTCGGATCACCAGATTCCTTCCCCCATGAACACTTGACAGGGTGACTATTGATGTCCGTGTTGTGTACAGCTACGATTGCATGTGTTGCTGACTCCTTCGTTGAAAACCTGTTAACAAGATGGCGACAGTGTTAGTTAAGTATTTATTATAAGAGGCTATCTGAGTTAGTTCCAATGCCTAAAAAAAAATCTATACAACAAACCCCATATAGAAACAAATTAAAACTCATAATATTCTGGTGGCTACCAGTACATAAAGACTTAGAATAAAGTGCAACTGTTCAAAGAAGTTTTATAAAGAGACTATTCTGCCTCCCTAGGAATTCGCTGAACTACGCTTTGCAACTGGAAACAGGAAGAGCATCCATGTACATCTACACTCTGCAGCTTCATCTCATGTATGCTCTAAAAGTGTTGAATGCGCCTGAAGAGAGACTCACTAAGCAGCTTGCAGCTAAAGTGGTTGTGGGTAAGGTAGGTTGGTACAATGACTTGCGTGATGTCTGTATCAAAGCAGGATTCGAACCGCAAACTTTTTTTTCAACCCCACTGGACAAGATACATGCAACCGTCAAATGCATAGTAGGTAGTATTGACTCCCAGGAAAAAGAAAAGTTACAAGACAGGCTAACGAACGCGCAGTTCTACACAACCTACAAAATTTTGAAATTTGAATGTAAGCAGCTGTCTTATATCAACGACACTAACAGCCTTCAAATGATAAAGACCATCATGCGAGCCAGAATAGAAACCCTAAACCTGAACAACAAGCCTTGGAGTTCTGATGATACTGCCCTCTGCTCTCTTTGCAATATGAAAGAACCCGAAGATATCATCCATTTCCTAGCTGTATGCCCAATCCTCTCCGAGATAAGATTAAACATATTCTTCAAAAATAGATTAACCCACACGCAAGCAATAGACTATTTGAACGGCCAGGACTACTCAAAACTATATTACTACGTTAAAGAGGCAATTAATTTTAAATTTGATTATCAGGAATAAGGAGGATCAATTTTTGTTTTACTTATTTATTTGTTTTTATATTGTTTACAATCAAGCATATTGTTTTTATTTTATTATCATGTGTATTATATTATGTGTTGTCGCTTAGCTGATGGATTATATCCAAGCTTATGTAAATTTATTGTGAATTTCTCAAGGACTTATTATTTGTACATGTATATAATAAAATTTACTTTACTACTACTTTACTAAGGTGCAACTGCAGTCTTACAGTTACGGAAGAACAAAATTATGAACAAAGCAAATAATACCACAAGGATGTTGTTTGATTGTTTGACGAAAAACTAACGATGATGTAAAACAATCAAGTGGATTAAATAAATGAGTAACTGGTATTTATTAACTTCCCAAATATCATTTCCGTGGCTAAAAACGGTAAATGTGAAGGAGCGCGGTCTCCACACCGATCCTTTTGAAATGTTGCACTGTAATGTATTTTGATGCACTAAACACGAATCCGTTAAAAAAAAAAGCTCGCTTTTCACTAGGAAAGAAGTTATGAAACACTAAAGTTCACTGTTGTGCGGGTTCTGAAAGGTAATGTAACCTACTATGTTTGTCAACATGCGCATGCGCGGGTATGGAAAAGTTCGTAATAAGGATGTCTAATTGAAATTTACCATCAATTATTTATCAATTTATCTCCAGTTAGTTATTCAAAAATATTTTTTTTAAATAATAAACCATTTTTCAATTTTTTTTTTTTAAATTTTAAGAAGATATCAAAACTCTAGTCAATTCAACTCGCTAAAATTAATAGAATTCTATTAATTTTAGCGAGTTGGATTGGCTAGGGGTTTTGATATCTTCTTGAACGAGCGGAAACGCTTAGCACGTATGCCCAAACGCGACAATTTACGACCAAGTCAGCTACCACAGGTGAGTCTAAATTTCAATTACACTTCGTCATTAAGGACTATTGCGCATGCGCGTGTTTACAAATACGCTGTTACCCCCTCTTTTATAACCTCCATAACAGTGAACTTTAGTGCTTAATAACTTCTTTCCTAGTGAAAAGCGAGCTTTTTTTTTAAGGGATTCGTGTTTAGTCCATCAAAATACGTTCTAGTGCAACATTTCAAAAGGATCGGTGTGGAGACCGCGCTCCTTCACATTTACCCTAAAAACTGTTGATCCCCCTTCAGAGGGAAATTGGATATAATTTATTTTTACTTGTGCATAAACCGTTATACAAAATACGTAATAGTCTCGTTTATCCATTGCAGTTTTAAGAGACTTCATTTTTTAATGTTTAGCTTTTGCAAAATTTTACTTCGCCTTGTTGAGAATTGAATACAGATATTTTCCAATCTGGTGCTTTGTAATTTCCACAAAACATTTTTCGTACAAATTTTGGTATTATGATACCTGACATTCGACTCACATTCAGTATAAATTTCCAAATATTTAAATTTCAAAAACAAGCAATTCTGCCGATTAAAGAAATGTCCATTTCTTTTCATTACCACATGTTAATCACCTGTCAAAGTTTTAATAGCAATTGGACTATTGGTACTTACGTACTAGTTGCACGGATCTCGAGAACCGGTTCCCGTTCAGGCTCACGCCCAGTGATCCGGATCATGAAATGGCAGGTTATTATGAGGTTATATCCACTATCAGCGCAAGTGCGCAACTTATTAGCATTTCCATTGGTTGATCTTTATGAGCAATTTCAAGGTTATATCGAAACTCTAGTCAATCCAACTCGTTGATAATATTAAGACATGGTCTTGGTGCCATAAGTGGTCTGAATAACAGGTCGCCATATTAAAATTGTCGCCATATTGCCTGATCCGGATCACTGACATGAAAACATGCACACACAAATCATGTACATAATGCCACAACTATTAATCAATTTCAATACATTTGATGTAAATGAGTGAAATGTATATGGGAAAATATTATTTAAATATATTTAATATTGAAATGAGTTTCTATTGAATATTTTTCAATTAAAAAATAATTAAAATATTTATAACAATAGCTGGAACAATTGATAGTGTAATGATTTCTTCTGACGGCCACCTGATGAACGCATGAAATATGGAAATTGTTAAAGATAATATTCGTTCAATCAATACCGTCCTTCAAATATTGACAGGAATCCACCTCCCCGACATCACTTGAATGATTTATTACAGAATTTAATCAGCACGAGAGAGGGGAGAGCCTTTTTAATATTTGAAAAGGGTATTCCAATGTATTATATCGGAATATTTGGATGGAGTTTGAAATTCGTTACGATTGAGAATTTTTTTATTTTTTGTTAAAAAATGTGAGAATGCATGATGAGAAGTAGGTATTGAGGGGTAAGACGTTTCTGCCAGAAATATGCATTAAGTTTCCGTTTTTTGTAATATATATATATATGTATATATATATATATATATATATATATATATATATATATATATATATATATAATGTAATATTAATTTTATGTTTGTCTTGTTGTACAAGAATATCATGAAGAAGACATAGGCAAAAAATCAGAAACGATGCTAACAACTGACGAACAATAACCACTTCCGTAACCGGTCAAGAGGGCTCAGAGGGGCATACCCTGTAGAGGTATCTGATTCTTGATCCTTGGGGTCGCGAGGATGATAGTGTGGTCAGTCCTATTCTCCGGTCACCGAATTTTCTTCTATGCCGATACCTATTACATTTATTACAGGGTGAGTAGGCCTAGGGACGATCTGGAACTCAGAATACAACGTTCGCCTGACTTTTGATATAAGGTCCTCTAGGATTAGAGTACTGTGCCCCAAAACTGGCCCAACCTCGCCCCATGGACAGTTGATGTCAATAAGAGATTATTAGATCATTATCATAAAAATACCTATAATTAATAGAATACGCGGTGAGCAGAGAAGTAAACGCATCACGAGAAGCTAAACGTAGTTCCTGTGTTTGGAACAAAAGGAGAGAAGCGGTAGTGCGTACTAGACTTTGTTTAGGACACTTAATCTTAGCTCTTTCTTATTTGACAGCAAAACAGGACAAACCGAATTGTAAACCGCACTATGTTCTATGCAGCCAATAACTATGAACGTCGTAATAAGTACTGATTGTACAGAAAGAGAAGGTATAGCATTAGCAAATAACACGAATGCCTTCCACATTATGTAAACCGCATTGATATCCCCAAAAAACATTTAATACTTACTTCATTCGCTCACCCATAGATTAGAGGAATACATAATTTCGCTATTAGCTTAAAGAAACGGATTGTGTCAAGGACTAGAAGCTATAAGCGAATTTCTATGAATTTTTATCAGCTAAACTTCGCGTTCCGGCAGTTCTTATCTCGTCATATACGATTGAGAATCCTTAAACGGATCGAAACCACTTTTGATCTTCTGTTCTCGCAGAAAGTGTATGGCCATACTTTTATGTTTTTTTTGATAGAACGGAGTTAATTTTCTTCCATAATAGTGTTATATTTTCCCTCGTTCTATGATGCCAGTAGTGATTAGGAAGGTTTGATATATCTACGGTTGTTTACCACTTTGTACCAAAATGTCTTAAAAACATTTGTGATATTTTAAATAATTTATTCTAGTTAGTTCTAATATGTTAATGAGATATTGTAGATTTTTGCTTGTTGTAAAGACAGAACTTGTAGCAAAACTTGTACATAATCTATTCACTCTATAATACAATTCATACAAAGAAAATACAACAGCCCACAAGAATATAAATATAATTATGTTCTCCCTTCTAGCCATATATACAACTCCACCCTTATTCCCCGAGAAGTGAATGTATGCTAGCTTCAACTTTATTCTTCTTCCTTATAAAACACTGAAAGAGTATAAAACCCTTCTATAAAAGCTTCTAGTACAAGAGTACTCTCCTTCTAGAAAAGCATTTCAACGCAGCCACTTCTGTCTTTAACTTCCCAGATTCCAGTTGTTTGTTCTTTTCAGCCCGGGGGTCGCTTTAGCTTTAAAATAAATGCAATTAAACCACGACTCGTTTCTATTTATATACACATTAACTTTTACTCCAACTCTTCAGACAGTGAAAGGTTATTAGACTGGTCTGGGAGATCGAAATACCTAACAATAGATATTGAAGGCTCTCCATTTGGGAAGGTCGTTATTTTATCGGATTCTGGAATTTATAGGAGGTATGCGAATTTAGTCTAGGGTAGGTTGGCCTTTCCTAATAGGGCCGCGACATTGGGGGGGGGGAGCTGTTAGGTACTGTTGCCCCTTGCTAATTAGAAAATATGTTATAGGTTATGAAAAAAGAATGGATTTTAGAAATATAGGCCGGCATAGCCGGCTAAATAAATAAATATAGATGGAATGAAATCTATATTTTTTTAATGTACATAAACGAAAAAACGAGTGTAGTTCCAGAATGATATATATATTTTTATTTAATAATTTAACAATGTCCAATGTTTAATGACAAAGTTCTAAAATTTTCAGTGTTAAGGATTTGAAATCCCAAAATGTACACGCTTCTTCTATTGCGTTTTGTTAATGATGATTTTAAGAACATATTATATTATTTTGTAAAATAATACATTGCGGGGGCATTATGATTTCTGCACGCGAAGGGGACGGGGTTTATCAATTTTCGGTTGGAGCCATGGGCATAAATAAGAAGGGGGCTGCAGCTCCCCCCCAAATTTTTCTTTAATTGGTAAAAATGTCATAAAAACATCAAAATTAAATTAAATATGACTACTTAGTTCGTGTTTTAGTTGGTTAACTATTCCATGTTCTAGATTGTTAGTATTTCCTACCCGCCAAATGATCCGAGCCTACCCTCGAAAATATTTATTATATACGCCCATGTTGGGGGCCCGCGATTAAATTCCTGGGCCTGGCTCTGAGATGTGGCGGCCCTCTTTCCTAATGACAGTCTTACTTGTATTAGTTCTCTGCATTGAAATCACAATATGCGAGAGAATCCGGCATCAGTAAATTTATATTTATTTACTTATTTGCTTTATTTGTTGGTATTTAGTTTTACTTCCAGCAGTATTAATACTTGTGTCTTAGTAAATAAGGCTGTTGTTGTACTTTTGGACTACTGAATTTTTATGTCAGAAGCAGAGAGGAAATAAATCCACTTATGAATATTTTGTTAAACACACAAAACGAAGCCCAATGCGCCCAGTGACTCTAAATCTCACATTTTAATGATAAAAATCCTTATACCATTGTATATTGCTTGACCCTTTGTTCTGTAAATAATGTGCCATCTATCAAGTTGTTGCCTGTACTCAACGATTTACCTAAACATACATACCAGTCTGTTAGTAAGTGTTTTATGAATATAGGCTTATTACATATTTAACTGTTGGTATCGTTATTAGGTAGTAGCATGTCAGACCTAACGGGGATCGATACTGCTTCATATCTTATCAGTTCACTTTAAGCTTGTAAATAATGTTATCAGTTCCCTTTTAGTTTGTAGATAACGTTTTCTACTCTCTTTTATAGGGTGGCGGCGAGATAACGTTATCTACTCCCTTTTAACGAGTAAATAACGTTATCTACTCACTTTTAGCGAGGGGTTAACGTTATCTACTCACATTTTGCGACAAGATAACGTTATCTACTCACATTTTGCGACAAGATAACGTTATCTACTCTCTTTTACCGATGGGGTAACGTTATTTAATTACTTTTAGCGACGCGATAACATTATCTACTCCCTTTTACCGAGTAAATAACGTTATCTATTAACTTTTCACGAAGAGATAAAGTTATCTACTCACTTTTAGTGAAGATACAAAGATATCTACTCACTTTCAGCGACGAGGTAACGTTATGTACTCCCTTTATGCAAGAGTCTAACGTTAATCTAATCACTTTTAGCGAGTCAATTAAGCTTTATACTCCTTTTCACTAACGAGATAACGTTATGTACTCCTTTTTGGCGAGTAGATAAAGTCTTTTTAGCGACGATATAACGTTACCTACTCCTTTTTAGCGGCGATATAACGTTACCTACTCCTTTTTAGCGACGATATAACGTTACCTACTCCTTTTTAGCGGCGATATAACGTTACCTACTCCTTTTTAGCGGCGAGATAACGTTACCTACTCCTTTTTAGCGACGAGATAACGTTATCTTCTACCTTTTCGTGTCGGGATAACGTTACCAACTCACTTTTAGCGAAGGGATAACGTTATCTACTCACTTTTAGCGAGTAGATAAAGTTATATACTTTTTTTTGTGAGTAGATTTTTTAAGTGAGTACATATTTTAAAATATTGACAAAACAGCCGGACTCGACTAACCGACAATAAATTACGTACAATCAAAACTACTACTCAAGAGTGGACATCCAGCTACGGAGACAACAGACGAGAAGAAGTTGTACTTGCTCGACTCTGACAAGACTTGACAACCCAATTTGTGATATATACAATACAGACTTAACTGTAAAACACCTACTTACGGAGTGCAGAAGACGACGAAACCTAAATATCCCACATGGCATGTACGAATTGTTGAGGGACAGCAGCCAGTACATAAACACAATACTTTCTTACTTGCAGGACACTAAAATATACACTCGCATTTGAAGATATCTGCTGAATAACCAGAGGCTTCCAGATATATTACAGACATTTACAAACATCTTGTTATGGAAATAATTGAATTAAATACCCATCTTGAAGGAGTGAAATCGCAGTAGTTGCGAATCAGAGAAGAAGAAAATTTTATTTAATGAAATAATAAAGTGGGCTGTCCAACTTTATGGGGTTGCTGGATACAGAATGCTGATCATTTCTCGAGGCATTCATTTATTTCATGATCTTGTTAAAGATCAAACACTCTATCTGTGTTTTTAATACTTTGTGGGCATTAGAAGTGCCAACAAAAATAAATAAAAAGTAAAAATTGTTCTTCTAATAAAAAACAAACAAAACACAAGAGACAGCGTAGTCTAAGTAACGACGTTTGTTGCATTTAAAAAATAGCCAGTAGTGATTAATCGGGAGGAGTGATGTCCTTCAGTGGCCAAAATATGTTGGCTTATTACGCCCAGCGAGTCAATAATTATTGACTCGCTATATCAGGTAGGTGTCCCGGCAGGTTTCCAAGTTCTTGTAAGATAGTGCAGGTCATTTTCGGAATTATACTCCTTGCGCCGAACCACAGACCGTTGACTATGAATTTTCTGGATAAATAAATAAATTTTTGTGAAGCTTAAACTTATGAATTTCCCTAATTCCTCAATTGAGAAGATTTATGAATGTAGAAAGTGTAGTTGAAATAATCCTTCCTAAAGGATAAGACAGAGCGACCTGGTAAACTAAACGCTTTGGTTAACCAGTAATTACTCTAGGTTCCGCTGGGAGCGCTCAATACCAGCTATCTCTCTCTTTCTCTCTCACTATCTCATTTTTCCATCGCTCATTGAGAAATACCAGGGTCTTCTGTTTATATATTACATTTTATTGTCCTCTTATTGCGTTACAAGTAATTAAAACTCCTAGCGACGTGATTTTTTTCAAAAAGACCGATCCTCTATCTCAAAATTCTGTAAACAAGCATATCATTCTATAAATATTCAACGGGGAATTCACAACAAATTTCATAAGAGGAAGAATAACACATATCGACTATCCGACTTCTTTACATTAAAGAAAAAAGCAAGTTCATTATTATTAATGGTTATTATTAAAAATGCTTTTACGTTCCTTAGGCTTCCGCCAGGATGAGATTGCAAGGACTACGTAAGCGGTGTGATGAGGTCAGTGTGTTCTGCAATGAGGCCAGTTGTAAGAACGTTTATAATTTTTTTGTTTTTTTTTTTCAACTTTTAGGTAATTCATCAATTTTAGCGCGGTTCCTCCCTCCCTCCATTGGGTGGAACCCCGCTTATAAGGTTGACCTCATGAAACAATCCGGAAGTGCCGACCAGAAAATTTTGCGTTTCTAGAGAACGAAAATAACGGTGGTTCGAATTTGTATATATATATATATATATATATATATATATATATATATATATATATATATATATATATGTCTGTTCGCGGTCTAGCACAGCGATAATGGTCCGATTTCGATGAAATTTGGTACAAAAATCTTTCGTATAATTTGAAAGGTCAAGTCCGTAACCAGCAGAATCCGCCATGGTTTTTGGAGCGAAATTCGCGCCAAAAAAAAAAAAATCGTTGCGCTCACCTCATATGCTTACAAGTACTCGTTTTATAGGATTCTTGGCCTAGGAAAATTCTCTACAAAAAAGGTTCTGAAGAAAGTTTTTATTTGGCAATGTCAATCGAAGAAATCAGTGCTTAAAACTTTGAAGTAATTGATTTCGTTTATTCGAACGGTTTTTTTTTGTCTGTTTTTATTCCTTGTTATTTTTTTAATTGCTTGTAGTTGAATAATGTATTTGACAATAAAACAGATTAAGTAAAATGAGAAAAACAATTTATTGTTAGAAATATAGCTTTCCAAGAGAGAGATTCGAAGGCCTCGTGACTATTTCCAACTGCCTTCATGCGGGGGCCTTTCTGGGGTTGGCCGACCCATTCAGGTAAGATCATAAAACCTTTTCAAGAAAGGTCGAACCAAAATAATAACTGTTTCTATTTTAATCTTTCCAAATTAGACTAGGGATAAGAACGGAACCGCGCTTTGATGACGCAGTTCCTGCGAGTCGGACTTTTACTTTTTCAATTGATATTGTGTTTTAAATAAGATATTTGTGAAAATTGGATGTGCATTCGACTCAAAACAAATTTAATTTTTATTTAAAAAATGTAATAAAAAGTTGAAAATACATTCTGTACAAGCAGAGAAAAAATTGGAGTTGTACTACAAGAAACAGGAATATTTCCAAAGAACCTTTAGAAGGGCATATTTCTGGAACGGAGTGGGATAGAAATGTTTGGTTTGTGGTGTTGAACTACATTTTTTTGTCTCGGTTCGCTCCCTGGAGTATTTTTTTTTTTTTTTTTTTTTTTTTACGGCGCATCTACACCTAGGTCATTAGCGCCGACGTCCAGGGTGCAGCGAGGAATTTTACCAGCGAGCCGTGGGATGATAAAATTCCTGCCGGAGGTTGGGAATTGAACCAACCATCTCCCGCTTATGAATCCAAGGCGCTAGCCATTAGACCACGGGAGACCCCCCCTGGAGTATTGTCATTAACTTGCGATACACCCTGTGAAATATACGTTCCGCATAGAATAACAAAATAATGTATACGTGTTTGAATATATGCATATATCTATGTAATAATGATAAGAATAGGTAAAGATTTGTAATAATTGAGCGAATCATCTCAGTTATCCTTATTTTTTTTTTTAGTTTAGTTTGGTTTTTGATGTAGTTATTAATATAGTTATTCAGGATTTTTACTTATTTTGTGTATTATTGTTTTTGTTTTTTTGTTTTGTCGTATTTATTAATTATGATGGATAAATGCTGAAGGGGATATTTTTCATGTTTTAAATTATTATTTATTCATATTTTAAATAATTGGAAGAATACTCTTATACTCTGTAAAATAAACATTCTATTTTCATTCATTTATTTAGTTATGGCCCTTGTATATGATATAAATAAATAAATCGTGTACTTTACTTGACTGAATTTTCTATAAGAATTTGTGATATCGTTTCCTAAAAGTGCCTTAAGTGGTTTAAGAAAACGGCTGTCTTTATTCTATTTTTATTTTTTGCCTTTCGCCCCCCCCCGTCCATTATTGAATGAAATCTCAGGGAGGAGATTGACTGAGAGACCTGTTGTACCGGCTGACGAGGAGCCATCGCTCTCAAGGGAACGTCTCGAGCACCTGTTGTTAATGAGAGAGGGAGAGGGAGAGAGAGAGAGATAGAGAGATAGATAGATAGAGAGAGGGAGAGAGAGGATGAGAGAGGGGGAGGGAGAGATGTTATTAATGGAAAGAAGGACAGGAGGGAGGGAGAGATGGAGAGGGAGGGTTGAGGGAACAAGTTTTTTATCCACTTGTTGATCCTGTTCTGTTGTTGACTGTATATAGGAACTTGGACACCCCCAAGCCTTCCTCAGATCCTCAAACCTTAGTCAATATTCAATCAACCCCCTTCAGCTCCCTTCTATCGCCACTTACAACCCCCCCCCCAACACTCTTTAGCCTCTATATTATAATATTTCCTCTTCATTTATTTGCATAGTATACATGTACACAAATACATATTTACTTTGTTGATGTTATAGTGGAACTTTTGGTGGCTCGGTGCACAGTTGGACCAAACGATGTCTCGTGTTTCAAAAACGGCTACAGCCTCTAAATTTTAACCAATTTCAATGAATTATTTTTTAAAAGAAAGATAATAAAATCATTGTCTAGACATATTTCAGTTTTTTATTTACATTTTTCATTAAAATACCTGTAAATAATTCACGAATTTTTACAATTAAACATAAAATAATATTTTATATTTCATCTAACTTAATATCAGCTCTGATATCGTTAAAAATTAAACATAGTAATCTTGATTAGACATGGAAAAAATCAAAATATATTTTAAAATCATTCAAAAATCACATTTTTTTGTATGAAATAGATTTAGCATCCACACTGGCATCCTGACTTAAATCTGTATATGAAGTGTCCATGTCTCGATAACGAGTTTTTGTAAATAAAGATTATTCTATTTTATTCTTAAATTAATCTCATTATTAAATTAAGTTTTATTTATTTACGTTTGGAATTAAATTTATTTATTTTTTTTATTTATGTGGATTTAGAGCTAGCAACTGGGCGATTAGCTCTATAAACACGTAGAGTGCAAACAAAATAAAATATCTAGAAAATCAAAATAATTTAAATAAAAAATGAAATAACTGAACCTATCAACATTAATGCCAAATATATATATATATATATATATATATATATATATATATATATATATATATATATATATATATATATAAAAATCAGTCCCGTAACAGGCCACAAGGGCACTGAGGGGCAGATACTACAGAGGTACCGGATTCATGACCATACGGCACACTAGGGAGATAGTGTGGTCAGTACTATGCTCCGGCCACCTGATTTTCCTTTTGGCTGCTTCAACTGCTAGCAGTCATTAGCACTTCAAGGTACCCATTATTAAATTAATTAAAGGCTGGGTTGGCCTAGGGACGGTCAGGGAGGACGAATTTAACCCATGAACGGAGACACTTGAAGAAAAAATCTTTAGTGCTTGCTCGGGATTTAAACCCAGGTCCTTATTAGTCCAGTGCTCTACCACTGAGCTAACCTCACCAGCGCCCAATATAAAGGTCAACTATAAAATAAAAAAACAGGTAAGTAATAAATTATTTTTAATAAACTAAATATGCGATCTTTTCGCTTTACTTTGTACAAATAAAATTTAATCATAAAATTAATTTTAACTTATTCAAAATTTGTCTAAGCCAGAATTTATTTTAACATATTTAATTTATGTTAAATTAATTTTAACATTTTACAATTTTTAAAATTTAGAATTAAATTTACGTTTCGAAAATGTCAGTCTGATATCTTCCAAATCTAATCAGGATTTGATGGTTTAATTTCAGCGATATCAGTGCTGATATTAAGTTAGATGAAAAATAAAATATGATTTTATGTTCGATTGTAAACGATCGTGAATTATTTACGGGTAATTTAATAAACAAGGGAAACAAATATCTGGCTATAATAAGTTTTTATAAATTTGATTAGGTTTCATTTTTTTTTAAAAATGGTTAAAATTGGTTAAGATTTAGAGGCTGTATCCTTTCTTTTTAAACACAAAATGTCGTTCCGTCCCACTGTGCGGTGGCTGTGGGTAGCTAAGGCGTACGTACTCAGTGCTTAAGGTCGTGGGCTCGATTCCCACTATGGGGTGGTGGATTTTATTTCAAAAAATGAAAAGGCATCAGCCCTATCATGGCTAGGAAAGGGTGGTAACCTATGGATAACCCGTACTTAAATTCATAGCAGATCAAATTCAATCTGATATCAATCTTGGCCTACTCTAAGATTAGCTTCCGCTAATATTATTCAGGGCTGGGCTATCTATTTTAAATTTATCTATTTAAGTGTTATTTAAAATCTTTATAAAATATAAATTGTACAATGATCAAGTAAGTTGACGCATATATTATGTACATATCCAAACAAAAAAAAAAAAAAATGGGGAAATATAAAAAACAAAATTAGAATAAAATATTTGGAAGAAGCCAAATATATATATATATATATATATATATATATATATATATATATATATATATATATATATATATATATATATTCATATACATATATATTTATACCCACAAACATTAATACTCGCTGGACCTTCCTGGAACGCAACAATGTTCAATCAAATTTCATTGTTATTTTACAATTGAAGAAATGGAATTGAAAAAAAAAAAAAAAAAACAAATATTAAAATTAGACAAATATCCTTGGAATCAACGTTCGTAAAATTTACTTTCAAAGACAAATATTAATTTCGTTTGAACAGAAAATAAAGAGGGAAATATGCGACAATTTTAAATTTAATTATATATTTCCCGGAGACTGGTTTTCATGTTTCATATTGTTTCCTGTAATTAATAAAATATGGAGCTTCCTATTGGTTAAATCAGAGCATCATAATCTATTCAATGGAATTCTAATCAACGGAATATTTAATCAGCTTTCTATTGGAATTTATTTGCAGAAGAAATTAACCTGTAAATTTAATTCACTTTATTTATGTCGGGTTTAATTATATTTAGCATGGAGAATATTTTTGGACATTGTTGTCAATGATAAATAACTTTATGGTCTTCCCGCGGTCTAGTGGCCAAGGATGCGTTTATATCTGACATTTCTCGCAGGAAATATATCTCGTGTGTCGGATAGATAATTATCATAATTATTGTATCCGACACCTGAGATGTATTTCCTACAAGAAAATATATAGACATATATATCTCAGACATAAATTTTTTTGCATTTTACATTATTTACAATTTCTTTCTGACATAAATATCCGGCAATAACTGTCAGATGTAAACGCACCCTTACGCCTTGGATTTTCATGCGAGAAATGAGGGTTTGAGTCCATCCTGCGTCAGGATTCATTTCAAGGCCTGGTGAGAAAATTTCCTGCGGAGCGATGGATGTATAGAAACGGCGATAACCAGTAGATAGCCAGTAGTAAATAACTTGTAATTAAAAATGTCTGACACCGGAAGTGTAATTGGGAAAACATGGAATAAAACGGTTAATATTTTGTTTTCATGTGTTGTGAAAAAATACCTATTCTATTGGAATCTCGAAGACAAGCCAGATTTTAGGCGCTACAATTCACAGCCAACTGAGAGTAACAACACTTAACGAAAATTACTCACTCATTCCTACGGGAAACTCTCTTACAGAAACGTTTGTCATTTACTTTTGTTTGAGCCAAATTATACCAAATTTTATTAAAATGATTTTAGAGGTGTCTAGAGTACAAACACACACGCATACGTGATTTAATATGAAGGGTGTCGCCAAAAGTACGGCAAACTGGGAATTGATAAAGGAGGAAAGAAAAAGAAAATTGGCATTTTTGTCGCTTTTGCTTCGTTTTCAAGAAAAAGGCGAAAAACTAAAACACAATCGTTAATAGGCATTTATCTACCACCCCAAAACAAAACAACGGAAAATCGTCTTGGTCAAAAAAAGTAAGCGACGTCATGTAAAGCTGCAAGTTAAACATAATTTATCATATCTACTTCTCTTCGGAAGAAGTGATAACAAAAAACCAAAAAACTTTCAATTCTTAATAAATTTAATGTTTAAATTCTTAAAACAGTTTAACATTTAACACTGGACGAATAAATAATTAAAAATAATAATAATTCCTTCTCCTAATAATTCCTGACAATATATTCAAAAAATGTTCATAAGTTTGGCCTCTTGCAGCATTACAGGCATCACATTGCCCATTGACAGACAGGACGGCATTTGTGCATTGCTTTGCTGGAATAATATATATATATATATATATATATATATATATATATTAATATATATATATATATATATATATATATATATATATATCATATACAGTTTTGTCATAATATTAAACTTTTGGTAGAAATTTAATAGAGCCATGGGGAAAGTATTAATTCCCAAATGAAGCATATCTTTGGGATCGTTGCTCGGCAGTATAAACAGATCCGATATTTTGTACACAATATAAGCATATTCATGAATAGGATCGATAAACAGATATGAAGCGAGGCTAACACAACAATAGATAACAGGAGCGAGCGTTGCTGAAAACTGGTGTTCACCAGGGAGTATTGTTTATCCCTCTACTGTATACATCAAACCAGGGCTGCACGTCACTAGTCAGTATCCGCCTGTATTACACGCGTTTCTCGTGGGGGTTACACGCTTCGATGAACTTCAGACGAATAGAACATTTTTGGAAAGTTTACATAAATAAATCCATAATATCATGTCATGAATGTCAAATACAAAGGCCTAAACGTGAAATTTCACACTAATCGAATAATTCTCAATGTCTCGTCTAAATTTCTACATATCGCACTAGTATTTCTAAAGTGACAGAAGTCAAAATAAAACTCAACTGAAAATGCGTCACTCTTGCCTATGTAGGGGGCACAGCATTAAGACAGGAAGGGTGACACAAGTGCCCTCTGGCGTACCAGTTCTGAAGCTGGGTACATACAGTTTTGATGGTTGATAAAGAGATTTTTGGGTTCTGTCACTTTAAAAATACTAGTGCGATATGTCCATATTAAATTACAACCTTCTCTCTCTCTGTCTCTTTGTCTTTTATTTTTACAATAATTTCTTTTGTTACGTCAAGGTCAAAAGAAAGAAAAAAAAACTGTAAAGTTAATTTGGGCAAAAAACTAAATTCTGAATGATTTACAATATTTATTAAAGTATAACTTTTTATACCATCTTCTGTGAACAACATTCCGATATGTTAGATGTTACATTAAAAACATAGTTCTAAAATGTATATTTTCCTATGTTTTTTGGCATAATAGATTCTCTCTCTCCCAATTTTGATGAGGCAATCCGATGGTGCTGTCTTTAGTATATGGTAGTATGAGGAGGTGAGGTTCAAAACTCGTTCGTTCTACAGGATCACGTTTTTCAGGAAGCTCAAAAAGTTCAAAACTATGTCTTATAGAGTGGTCGGATAAAAATTTGTTTTTTTTTTCCTTCGAAAGGTACAGCTTTTTTTTTTAGGTGAGTCACTTTAGAAATACTAGTCCGATATGTAAAATAGCATTGAAATATCTTTTAGAATCCACTGCCATCTCAAATTTCAAAAAAAGGGAAATGGGTTTCTCTTCCTTCATGGGCGTCCATGTCTGTCGCCCACCGATCTCTTTTCGACTCCAGCCACTGGTCGGAGCAGAAGGAAGCTTGGATAGGCCCCTTTAAAAGTCATCTAAGCGTCTTTCTGGCGTTAATAGAGGATGAAGTTGGGAGGCCTTGAGCACACAACTTTTATATTCCAACATATATCATATTACCAGATGCACTAATATACAGAATGTAATAGCTAGGGACCGGATTCTTAGGTTTTCACCTATTTTTTTCCTTTCTGTTAATCGTGATATTGATCGTTTTTTTTATATGATTCGCTTCTTGCAGTATTATTCATGCAAATTTAGAAGAACCTAAAAAAACCTATTCAGGATGATATAACCTAAAATCACCTAAATAACGATGAGATGACCTAGACATACCTAATCTTTGAAATAGAAAATACAATTCAATTAACGCATTTCCTCGATCAAACAAATTTTCTTAAAAGCATCATCTTGGGTTCAGGAAAATTTTACTAGGAGTGTCGCTTCCACCAGAACCCAATTTAACACACTGGGGAATAAATAAAAACATTTGTTCACGCTTTGGATATGAATGAAGCAGCTGCCATTTTTTAAGGCTTCGATGGTCTTCCTGAGCTGCAGATTTTTTTTCTTTCTTTTTTTTAAACATTGCTTTATTATTAAAATGTATTTATTTTAAATAAATTTCATTCACTTTGTTTTTAAATAAATATTTTGTTGAATATTTGGACTAATTATCCCTTTTTTTAAAATAATAACTCATATTTCTGTTTTATTTTTATCATTCAATAAAATAATGTTTTTTTTTTTTTTTTTTTTTTTTTTTTTTTTTTTTTTTTTTACGGCGCATCTACTTCTAGGTCATTAGCGCCGAATAAAATAATGTTATTTGTTGTTTATTTTTATGTCACTATATACATATTAATTTATCAATAATAAATTAATCAAAATTATTAATGATAAATTATAATAGGTTCGAACCTATTGAAACATTTTTATCACCTACAAAACCTAAAATGAGCCCTATTACGCTGGAACAGCAACATTGCAACCCCAACTTCTAACATACTCAGTAATTTGTTGCTAATTTGTTGCTAATTTGTTACACTATTTTCAAATTTGTCGCTCCAGCCGTTTCCGAGAAAACGTGGCTGTGCTAGCGTAATATTACGCCAGCACAGCCACCCCCGTAACTTTTGATCTAATTGTCTGACGAAATTCAGATTGGTACGAGAATTTGTTGCTAATTTGTTGCTCTAGAATGACACCAATCACGAATTTGTCGCTCCAGCCGTTTCCGAGAAAACGTGGCTGTGCTAGCGTAATATTACGCCAGCACAGCCACCCCCGTAACTTTTGATCTAATTGTCTGACGAAATTCAGATTGGTACGAGAATTTGTTGCTAATTTGTTGCTCTAGAATGATACCAATCACGAATTTGTCGCTCCAGCCGTTTCCGAGAAAACGTGGCTGTGCTAGCGTAATATTACGCCAGCACAGCCACCCCCGTAACTTTTGATCTAATTGTCTGACGAAATTCAGATTGGTACGAGAATTTGTTGCTAATTTGTTGCTCTAGAATGACACCAATCACGAATTTGTCGCTCCAGCCGTTTCCGAGAAAACGTGGCTGTGCTACCGTAATATTACGCCAGCACAGCCACCCCTGTAACTTTTGATCTAATTGTCTGACGAAATTCAGATTGGTACGAGAATTTGTTGCTAATTTGTTGCTCTAGAATGACACCAATCACGAATTTGTCGCTCCAGCCGTTTCCGAGAAAACGTGGCTGTGCTACCGTAATATTACGCCAGCACAGCCACCCCTGTTACTTTTGATCTAATTGTCTGACGAAATTCAGATTGGTACGAGAATTTGTTGCTAATTTGTTGCTCTAGAATGACACCAATCACGAATTTGTCGCTCCAGCCGTTTCCGAGAAAACGTGGCTGTGCTAGCGTAATATTACGCCAGCACAGCCACCCCCGTAACTTTTGATCTAATTGTCTGACGAAATTCAGATTGGTACGAGAATTTGTTGCTAATTTGTTGCTCTAGAATGACACCAATCACGAATTTGTCGCTCCAGCCGTTTCCGAGAAAACGTGGCTGTGCTAGCGTAATATTACGCCAGCACAGCCACCCCTGTAACTTTTGATCTAATTGTCTGACGAAATTCAGATTGGTACGAGAATTTGTTGCTAATTTGTTGCTCTAGAATGACACCAATCACGAATTTGTCGCTCCAGCCGTTACCGAGAAAACGTGGCTGTGCTAGCGTAATATTACGCCAGCACAAATTCGTGATTGGTGGTTAATGAACATAAACTTTTAAATAAGAAGAAAGATTTTTGTACCAAATGTTATCAAAATCGAACCATTTTCTTCTTAATAATTCAAACCCCCCTAATAGTACTTAAACGTTTGAATATAAAAATAAAAAACCTTTCTTAGCGAGTGTTTATACTTTAAACGGATGGCCCGTGCAAAATTAAATTTTTGTGTCAAGGGCGGAAACTCTTTGGGGGAAAAATTCACATTTTATTTCTCAGTTTTAGTAATTCAAGGTCTGCCATGATAGTTGAAATTAACCTCAATTAAAAATAATACTATGAATTAGATACAGTATAGTAACAGCTGTTCTGTTATCGTCCTAGCAAAGCATTCTACCTAGGTTTGCCTGCTCTAACCAATACAAACTTTAAACCCCTCTAAAAATATTTAAAAATTCGAATATCAAAAAATCCTTTCTTAGCGAGCGCCTACGTTCTATAGGGAGTGTCCATGCAAAATTTCAAAATTTTCTGTCGTGTGGTTTGGGCTAGGGGATGATAGGTCAGTAAGTGAGTGAGTGAGTGAGTGGTATTTGACAAATATATAGTAGATTTTTCAAAAATACCTATCTCTTTCCTCATAGTCCGAAACAATACACTCATCTTCTCCATCATTTTCACACATTTACTTAAAACGCCTCTTCATTATTTCTTGATTCTCTTCATATAAAATGTGAAACAGCGGTCGAAAGAAGACATTATATTTTAAATTTTTGTTACCTAAGTAGAGTGTTGTGAACACCCTAAGCCAGTAAAAGGCCCAGAAAATAAACAAATAATGTTTTTTTTTATGCGACTGCAACCTCAATGTGAACAGAACTACTATTTATGAAGGTACCAAAGCGATTAAATGGATTGTAAATTTTTAAATTCAAAATATAGTGCTAATTAAGTCATGGGGTGCTGAAAACTCCCCACATCTCTACTTAAAGGTTAATATTATGTTTTGGTATTTTGAGAAAAATTAAAACACCGACGCAATGGCATACCGGAGAACGGGAGATTATAATTTTATTTATTTATTTATGAGCGACCTATACATACGAAAATTACATCTAATTAAATACAATCTTATTTTACACATTTTTGCCCAAATATACAAATTGAAATTTTTATACACATCTATTTATAAGAGAATACAATATTACAATATACTTGAATATATGAAAAATCAATATTATAATAATGCATAAAGTTTATACAAATAATCAATTAAGTTGGTTGAAGGAGGCTTCACACTCCTGTCAGTTTTATATTGTCAAATGTAAGATTTTAGTATAGTACGGCTGTATAGTTTTAACATTTTAAGACAAATAAAATACATACACATATATGTGTGTATGTCCTGTTATAATTTGTTCATGTTTAATTATAATTATAATTTGTTTAGTAGATTGGTCTTGTTGAGGTAGTTCAGTATGTTATCTATATATTTGCTTCCATCGCCGAGTAATTCAGTCATATTGTAAGGTAAGTCATAGTTTTGTCGCTGTAAACATTCAGTCAGTATGTGCTTTATAGTCAGCGGTGTGTTACACTGTGAACATGTCGGTCTGTCCTGTCTTGTCATGAGATAAGAGTGTGTCAGTCGGGAATGGCCAATTCTTAAGCGGGAGATTATAAGAATCAGCCTTCACAGGAATCTGACAGTACCTAGTAGCTACAGGAAATTCACCGCTTCCTCCCTCATTCTTAACTCTCTTAACTTGTCCACGTGATGTTATGTTTACATACCTGGTAACAACAACTCTAGCAGGCTCCCTTTATAAAATACTCTTTTTAGCGCGGTTACTCCCTATCTCCATAGGGAGAACCCGCTTATGAGGTTGACCTCATGACGCAATCCGGAAGTGCCGACTAGAAACTTTCACGTTTCAGACCCTATATATCACGAAAATATAGGTGGCTAAAATTTGTATGTATATATATATATATATATATATATTGTAAGGGACTGATCAGCAAGGACGGGATTTAGAGATATAGACAATGGGGAAATATTTTAGAGAAGCGGAAATTCCTTTTTAAAACTATAATTTACACAGAGGATACAAAACATAAATATCATAAACCATTGCTACGATGAGAGAAAAGGTTGAGTGAGAGAGACGGATAGGTAGAGTTATCAAATATGATCATTTGGGGAGATTATAGAGAATTTGGAACTGGCCTACCTCTGAACAGCATCTGGGCCGAAGTCTCAGGAACGGATGCAAACTCTCTCCGGTCGCAGGTAAGCCAGCTCTTTTTAAACCCTCTGTACCCCACTCCTGCTTTTGCAGGTGATTGAACTAGAAACTCTTGTCAGGTCTTAGATCTTCCAGGAATCTTACGAATCAGCCACGTGCAGTGCCAACATCCCAGACGCACCGTTTGCGGATTCGTGGTTCTCACATCTCTAGAGATGGACAGCCAACCTTTTCTCTCATCCTTATTCACTTAACAAGGCCAAAGGGAAAACGGGGCCTTACAATATATATATATATATATATATATATATATATATATATATATATATATATATATATATGTATGTATATTTATATATATGCTTGTCTGTTCGCGCTCCTGACGGCTCAAAAATGGTCCGATTTTGATGAAATTTGGCACAAAAATCTGTCTTCTAATTTGAAAGGTCAAGTTCGTTAACCAGCAGAATCCGCCCACTTGAAGATAGTGTTTGGGGCGAAATTCGCGCAAACAAAATCGTAAAGCTTACGTTTTTGAGTTTATATGCTTGCAGGTACTTGTTTTATAGGTTTGTTAACATAAGAAAACGAATGAACCCATTTTTAAGGCGATATATGTAACCGTTTCTGAGAAAAGTGGAATCAATGTTTTTGTAGGTCATTATTTTTTTGTGAGTACTTAGAATCGCGGGATTCAATTGAAATATTTTCTACATCTTGAAAATTAATCCCAACTAAGATGATTAAATTTTGGTTATATTTGAAGTTAAGGAAGTATGCGAAAAAAAATATTTTATTAATAGACGTGAAAAATTTTCGGATCTCCATACATTTTTCGTAAATATCTCGATACCGGTTGGGAAATCGTGGTAAGTGGAAAGTGACCATTCGAATGCTTACTAAATTCTCTACAAAAAATGTTGTGAAGCAATATTCGATGGGACAACGTCAATGAGAGATATAAGCGCTTAAAACTTAAAAAGTGATTGTTTTGAAATGGTTTTTCTCTTTCTTTATCTCACTTTTTAATTGGTTGTTTCTAGTTTTAAATTGCATTTATCAGTAAAATTAGTATTGTATTAAAATAAGCTAACAAACGGTGAAAGGTATTGGTAATAAGTTTGGAGTGGCTGTGGTAATCATGATGGCAGTGGCTGTCAGTTTCCTGTGATTTGTGATGCTAATCTATTCCATTTCTTCAAGATGTACGTAACCGCGCTAAGATGAAGCAGTTCCTGCGAGTCGGACTTTTTCATATTCTTAAAGGCCCATATACAAAAATACAACGAAAGCCTGGACAAATGAACAGTTGTCCCGCCGGGACGAAGTCATCCTATCCAGGCTTCGTATTGGACACACCTTACTTACCCACTCCTACCTACTAGACAGAAAGGACAGACCAACTTGTAGATATTGTAACGAGACTCTGACGGTTAAACATATACTTACCATTTGCAGACAACGCAATAACCTGACCATACCTTACTTACCCATTCCTTCTGACTGGACAGAAAGGACAGACCAACTTGTAGATATTGTAACGAGACTCTGACCGTTAAACATATACTTACCAACTGCAGACAACGCAATAACCTGACCATACCTTACTTACCCATTCCTTCTGACTGGACAGAAAGGACAGACCAACTTGTAGATATTGTAACGAGACTCTGACGGTTAAACATATACTTACCATTTGCAGACAACGCAATAACCTGACCATACCTTACTTACCCATTCCTTCTGACTGGACAGAAAGGACAGACCAACTTGTAGATATTGTAACGAGACTCTGACCGTTAAACATATACTTACCAACTGCAGACAACGCAATAACCTGACCATACCTTACGACTTACACGAAATACTGACAGAAGGTAGCCCACACATCAATGCATTACTCAAACATTTAAAAAACTCTTTATTATACACAAAAATTTAATTTACTAAATTTTGTCTGTTTTGATTATTTTATTTTATTTTGTTTGTTTGTTTTTTTCTTCATTCTTTTCCAATTTTATTTCTTCATTTGTTCTTATATACATATATATCACATTTGAAGTTGACGACTGACATTTAAAGAGTTTTTCGCCTCTGTTGCAGAACTCTATAAATTAAATAAATAAAAAAAAGAAATAAAGGCCCATAAATGTTCTTCAAGGCTAATGTACATTAAATGTCCACAATTATCTCATTCAACCCGTAGTATCAATTCTTCTTCTTCTTCTTCTTCTTTATCATCCTCCTTTGTGCCTTTCAGCGTGGAGGTGCCTCGATCCAAGACCGCCAAACATCGCGATCCCGAGCCAGCGCTTTCATGGAGTTCAGACTCTTTCCCTTTTCCTGTCCAAGCCTGGAAATGTGGTCGATCCAGAGTAATCTCGGCCTTCCTCGTGGACGACGTCCAGTGGGCCGAGCCTCAAAGAACTTTCGCGGATCTCGGTCTTCGCTCATCCTGCATACATGCCCAAACCACCTTAGCTGCCTCTTCTCCACTGTTTCCTTCAAGGAAGCTACTCCCACATTACTCCGTATCCTTTCGTTCCTGACTTGGTCTCTCCTTGTCAGACCTGCCACTCTACGGAGATACTTCATTTCTGCGGCTGTAGCCCTACTCCAATGTTTCTTCAGTGGCACCCAGCTTTCACTTCCATACAGAAGTGTAGGGAGATAGATGGCCTTAAAAATGTGCAGTTTGACGCTGTTTTCCATCTCTCACTTCCCTACCACAGTGTTACACAGCTGGTAATAAACATTATTAGCTTTTTTTATCCTGTTGGAGAGCTCCGGGTCCATTTTCCCATTCCTGCTGATCACAGTTCCGAGGTATGTATATTCCTCTGCTGTTTCCAATACTTCCCCCTTGCAGCGAACTACAATTTCCTCCTCTTCATGACCAATGTGCATCACCTTGCTTTTCCTTGCATTTATTACCAAGCCCTTCCTTTCTAGTTCCGCTTCCCACTCGGAAACTGCTTGCTGCAAATTTTCATTGGAATCAGCTATGAGAACAATATCGTCCGCAAAGACCAATGCTTGTGCTAGAATTGTCCTCATATTCCACTTTCCTATTACTGTGCGTGTTGTCCTACGTTTGCAAATTTTTAAGATTTCGTCCATGAATATGATGAAAAGGAGGGGGCTAAGGCTATCTCCTTGTTTAACTCCTTTATTCATGGCGAAGGGCCTGGATTCAATTCCATTTAATCTAATTATACCTTTAGGGTCATGATAGGTAGATTTTATAGCGCTTATTAATGCCTTGGGAACCTTTTTAGCAGCTAAGGCTGCCCATAATTCCTCTCTAGGAACTGAATCAAATGCTGCTTTAATGTCTAGGAATGCGAGGTATATACTCTTCCCTCTGTCCCATGACTTCTCGATAATAGTCCTGAGCGAGAAAATGTGATCTTGGGTATCAATTCAAACAATAATAATATAAACTTCTGGTTAGTGACAACTTTTCGAAAATCACTACTCTTCGAAAATAAATCCTCCAGACTGCCGAATCAAACAAAAGTTGTTTTATTTAATCAAATTTCCAAAGGAATACTCAAAACGGAGATTATCTCTCAATTTCATAATGTAATTGAAATTCTAGAATAAAAAAAACAGCAAATAAATAAGAGTAATTTGTGTTTTTTTTGTGATATCATCAAAATTAAATGAAAATTATTCTTGATATTAATTCTTGCATAAAAGTTAATTACAGAACAAATACATCGAAAATTATGAACGTTTTTACAAAAGGCTTCCTTGCAAAACACACTGACGACACCTAGTCACACAGGTGATGTGATGATGTGCCGACTAGAAAATTTTGCGTTTCAGATCCCCTAGAGATCGAAAATAATGGTGGTTCAAATTTATATATATATATATATATATATATATATATATATATATATATATATATTTATATATATATATATATATATATATATATATAAAGGGGGGTGTCAATCGAGTTTTGAACACCCTGTATATATATATATATATATATATATACAGGGTGTTCAAAACTCGATTGACACCCCCCTTTTTTCCACAATTTTTGATATTTAAAAGCGAAACTTGGTGGGTCTTAACGTGGTCGAATGTACATTCATTGGACCCAATGCACGACCCCTCAACTTTTATTATTTAGGAAATTCCTCGCTGCACCCTGGATGTCGGCACTAATGGCCTAGATGTCAAGACGCCGTAAAAAATAAATAAATCGTCCAACACAAAAATAATTGCTACGAAATTCTAATCATTAGGTGAGTTCTATTGCTTTAAATTTATTATTTTAATGCCTTTATAAATTAATTGAATTTGATTTTTAGGTGGAGCAAAAAGTTTAGAAAACGTTTATTAAGTTTTACGGAAGCGTAGACCACGTTGATCATAAACTTTTCTGAAAACTTCAAAAACAAAAGTGTGTTTTGCCCCATTCCTATTTACGTTTTAGGCATTTAAAGGTACTTTTTGGAAATAAAATTTAATCCTCTACAACGTTTATGCCAATTACTTTTTCCATTACGGACATACTTTCTGCGTTATTGGCAGAAAAGTGACAAAAAACAAGGGTTTTAACGGTTTTTGGCAATTTGTTACTCATTGGTGCGCTTTAGCGAAAAAATGACTGATATAAAATCGACCTAAAATTCAATTCTCTACAATAATCCGTCATAAAAATAACCCCTTTCCATTGGAGATTCCAGAGTTAGGGTCTCTGGAGAAGAACTGGAGAAAGTTGAGGGGTCGTGCATTAGGTCCAATGAATGTACATTCGACCACGTTAATACCCACCAAGTTTCGCTTTTAAATATCAAAAATTGTGGAAAAAAGGGGGGTGTCAATCGAATAAAAAAATAATGAAATATATCAATTACGATGGAATTTTTATTTTTAATTCCCAATAATAAAAATTACTTAACTTTTAATTTTTATTATTTTATTTATTAAATATATTTATTAAATATATTTTATTAAATTTTAATTTTATTATTTTATTATTAAATATCTCTTAACCTCCGAATAAATAAATACATGATTTAGAACCTTTTGATTATTAGAAGTTATTTCTTTATGTGAGTGAATCAAAGTTCCTCTAAATCCAATTGATTTCTATGAGTATATATTGTATATTCTAGAATTTGTTTTTGTGTATTGCTTTCTATTTATTATAGCACTCATTTTTTTTTATTATTTAAAATAATGTTTAAAGTTAAAGTAAAAAAAAATTGTTATAAAAAAATGTCGAAATAACATTATTCAAATAATTTTTATTTTTAAGGTTTTGAAATAAAAATTATTAAACATTTTTTTTTTAAATAGTAAAATATAATGTATTTTATATTTTATATCTAATTGATATTATCAATTACGATGGAATTTCTATTTTTATTTCCTAATAATAAAAATTAAAGGTTAAGTGAAACTCATTTGAAATAAAAATAGTTATTTTCGGTCTCTAGTTATTACCATGAAATCAAAATTCCGGGAGGGGCTGCAGCCCCTCAGCCCCCCCCTTATATACGCCCATGTAAACAATATGAAAAATTAGGGTTTAATTACATACACAGACGTTTCATCATCTACGAAAATCATGGGAATTACAACTCACCTTAAAATATTCCTTACTCACTTCAAAGTGTTCTCAGGGCGATTTCGGCTTAAATATATAGGGAAAATGGAATATCGGTCGTATTTGTCGAACCAAATTTGCTCAAGGTCACGTGATTTCCTGCGCTATGCGTCCGAACTCGTGGCGTAATATTATGCTTGCACAGCCACGTTTTCTCGGAAACGGCTGGAGCGACAAATTCGTGATTGGTGTCATTCTAGAGCAACAAATTAGCAACAAATTCTCGTACCAATCTGAATTTCGTCAGACAATTAGATCAAAAGTTACGGGGGTGGCTGTGCTAGCGTAATATTACGCTAGCACAGCCACGTTTTCTCGGAAACGGCTGGAGCGACAAATTCGTGATTGGTGTCATTCTAGAGCAACAAATTAGCAACAAATTCTCGTACCAATCTGAATTTCGTCAGACAATTAGATCAAAAGTTACGGGGGTGGCTGTGCTGGCGTAATATTACGCTAGCACAGCCACGTTTTCTCGGAAACGGCTGGAGCGACAAATTCGTGATTGGTGTCATTCTAGAGCAACAAATTAGCAACAAATTCTCGTACCAATCTGAATTTCGTCAGACAATTAGATCAAAAGTTACGGGGGTGGCTGTGCTGGCGTAATATTACGCTAGCACAGCCACGTTTTCTCGGAAACGGCTGGAGCGACAAATTCGTGATTGGTGTCATTCTAGAGCAACAAATTAGCAACAAATTCTCGTACCAATCTGAATTTCGTCAGACAATTAGATCAAAAGTTACGGGGGTGGCTGTGCTAGCGTAATATTACGCTAGCACAGCCACGTTTTCTCGGAAACGGCTGGAGCGACAAATTCGTGATTGGTGTCATTCTAGAGCAACAAATTAGCAACAAATTCTCGTACCAATCTGAATTTCGTCAGACAATTAGACCAAAAGTTACGGGGGTGGCTGTGCTAGCGTAATATTACGCTAGCACAGCCACGTTTTCTCGGAAACATCTGGAGCGACAAATTCGTGATTGGTGTCATTCTAGAGCAACAAATTAGCAACAAATTCTCGTACCAATCTGAATTTCGTCAGACAATTAGATCAAAAGTTACGGGGGTGGCTGTGCTAGCGTAATATTACGCTAGCACAGCCACGTTTTCTCGGAAACGGCTGGAGCGACAAATTCGTGATTGGTGTCATTCTAGAGCAACAAATTAGCAACAAATTCTCGTACCAATCTGAATTTCGTCAGACAATTAGATCAAAAGTTACGGGGGTGGCTGTGCTGGCGTAATATTACGCTAGCACAGCCACGTTTTCTCGGAAACGGCTGGAGCGACAAATTCGTGATTGGTGTCATTCTAGAGCAACAAATTAGCAACAAATTCTCGTACCAATCTGAATTTCGTCAGACAATTAGATCAAAAGTTACGGGGGTGGCTGTGCTGGCGTAATATTACGCTAGCACAGCCACGTTTTCTCGGAAACGGCTGGAGCGACAAATTTGAATATAGTGTAACAAATTAGCAACAAATTAGCAACAAATTACTGAGTATGTTAGAAGTTGGGGTTGCAATGTTGCTGTTCCAGCGTAATAGAGCTCCTAAAATGGATTTTTAAATAAAAAAACCTAAAAAGACCTATTTTTTGGACCTATTCAAAACATTTTTATCACCTAAGAAAACCTAAAATGGATTTTTAAATAAAAACCTAAAAAGACATATAACGCCTGTTGCAAAAACCTAATTGGGTGCTTATTTTATCTTAAAAATCCGGTCCCTAGTAATAAACAATGAAGAAAAAAAATGGCCTGCTCCTGTGCTGTGTTTCGGAATGACAACCTATAAGAAGAACAGGTTTGCAAAGACCGAACAGAAGGACTTTCCCAGTATCTGAACGAGCTATAGTAATATATTTCAGCATTTCAGCCTACACTTTTTCATTCTTAGTAAAATGTATTTTTTTTTTTTTTTTTTTTTTAGTAATTATGATGAGACTATGAAATCAGGTAGGAATTGGCGATAGACTCTGGAACCCATCTACCTCTAGAAGAGAACTGGCGAAAGCCAGGAGCACCCGCAGGAGATATTTATCGACGTGAAGGTGGAATAGACTCTCTGCTCCCAACTGTTGCCACCCCCGAAGTCCGGTCTGGAATAACAATGACCAGTAATGCCGATCGAAATGCCACCTCCAGAGGACCGGCCATCGGGGACCTGGGATTGGCTCGCCAGCTCGTTATGGCGGAGAATTAGCTCTCAGACCGTTCCTTCGTCTCGTCAAATCCCCTTTCGCCATTTAGCCAGACCGCGATAGCAGAACTTATCCCTCACTAACTATCCCAACTCCTTGAATTGATAACATAACCCTTCCTATAATCCTAATTGCCTTCTCTTCATCCCTTTCTGCAAGGATTATACTAAAAGTTCAAGAAATTGCAAATTTGGGAGCCGTAGTAATTATATTAGTCGGAGAGCTGGCAATTAACTTTTCATGAAGTGTTTTATGCACCTTGAAATTTATATATACTGCACCTCTTGGATAGATAAGAAGGTAAATATAAATATGTTTTGCTTAGACTTACCGTGGGACACCAAGTACTGCGCATAGGGGAAAGATACAAAAAATATTACCCAAAAATAGTGTTTTATTCAGTAGCCAACTATCATTAATGTAAAAAATATCAAATTAAGGCCATTTTACAATGAATAATAAATAAGGCAGACTCTTTTAAGAGGGGGTTAAAATGTAAAAACAAAAATCAAAGTACCTAGGTTTTATTCTAAATATTAAGTGAAGTGCTTTATTCACGCCGCGATTTAATCAGCATCTTCAATAAACATATTTGAAAATAATTACAAAAGGGCAGACACATTTGTGGGTTTAATTATCAGGAAACATGAAAATAAATGTTGTCTATGATAGACTGCAATGCACTGCGTGTAACCGTAAAAGTGTATGAGAGCACCGCGCAGTTGTGGTTGTTCTCTGCGCTCTCATTGGTTCTTGCACACATGATCTTGTACGGTTGTCCCGCTTTAACTGTTAGCGTGAATAAAACTCTCATTTAATATTAGAATAAAAAGAATTAATTTTTTGTTTACATGTTATCCCCCTTAAAAGTGTCTGCCTTATTTATTATTCATTGTAAAATTGTCTTAATTTTACATTAAAGATAGTTGGCTTCTGAATAAAATTCTATTTTTGAGAAATATTTTTTTGCACCTTTCCCCTATGCGTGTCTTGCCAACATATACCTATATACCTTCTTATGTACCCAAGAGGTACATTATAGCAAAATTTCAAGATGCGTAAAACCCTTTAATTTTATTTTGTTTGTTGGTGTTCCGCTTTATGGCGATGTACACCTTACATTTTATATAGGTATTACAAACATTATGTTACCTTATTGTTTACGTATTTATAAGCACTTACGTATTTATAAACACTTTAAGAAACATTCGGTTACCGGCTGTTGGACTATATGTAGAAAACGAAACAGTATTCGAGATCAACAAAACAGAAGAACTAACATTATATTAGGACCTTGGAAGAGTAAGGGCGAATCAGAAAAATCAAATTGTATTTATTTTATTTTCTGATTCAGGAAGATGTAGGCAACACGACGCTTCGCCTTTAGTTCTCTCACAGTTTCAAGTTAATAGCAGCATCTTTATGAAACATTCAATGTCCGATTTCAGGGGAGAATCCCGGGTCCGAAACGTCCCTCCTAGCATTTTGTTATCCATAAATCACTTGTAAAAATTATAAGTAAAACATTGAATTAAAATTGCATACTTTTTCACTCATATTTATGAATCGGCATTTCATAGAGTAAACATTAGCCCTCGCTATCCTGAAGCACTTCTAGTAGAACTTTAAGTTCGGTTTTCCAACATCCTGAATTCGTGATTCACCCATTCTCTTTCAAGGTCCTGATATTTAGACCGCTTTAGTTACTAAATCGAATGAACAAACTACTACTTTAACACCCGAAACGCAACGAACATAGTACAAAACCTTAGCTAAGCCGTGTCATTTGATAACAATACCTGCCAATCCTACGACACCTGCTCGAACATTTGATAACAATACCTGCCAATCCTACGACACCTGCTCGAACATTTGATAACAATACCTGCCAATCCTACGACACCTGCTCGAACATTTGATAACAATACCTGCCAATCCTACGACACCTGCTCGAACATTTGATAACAATACCTGCCAATCCTACGACACCTGCTCGAACATTTGATAACAATACCTGCCAATCCTACGACACCTGCTCGAACATTTGATAACAATACCTGCCAATCCTACGACACCTGCTCGAACATTTGATAACAATACCTGCCAATCCTACGACACCTGCTCGAAAATATGAAGAGACAAGCACACGCAACACTCAAGCTCACAATACAAACAAACACATAACCTTGATGACCCTTAGCAACATAAACAACTTACCTAACTTAAGGGGTTAGGTTCGACAGTATAATTAGTGGTTGACATTTGTTGTAGGGTTGTGGGCGAGCGCTTTCGACTTAAGAACGTCATTCTGAAGTCACGGTAGAACTGAGTTTTACCTTGACGACATAAACTACCTACTTAATCTCAGTATGTATGCTATGACTCCACAAACCAGGCTGAGTACTATCTAGTTGCAGGGTTGTGGGCGAGCGCTTTCGACTTAAGAACGTCATTCTGAAGTCACGGTAGAACTGAGTTTTACCTTGACGACATAATTTTATTTATTTTTTTTATTTATTTATTTTACGAGCTTCGCAACGACGGTGACTTGTTCTTTTTTTTTAAGATACAGTAAAAAATACAAATTTATATGTTCACAATTATCAGTAACTTATAGTACTAAATACAACAAAAGTTTGAAAAGAGCTTACGACAAAAGTTAGGAGGTTTGTGTTAAGAATTATGTGCTAAACATTATTTAGAGCCTTGCTTTTTGAAATGTAGTTAATATATTTACATAACTTATAACTAAAACTAACAACAATTTTTTATTAGGTCATGATGGGGTCTACATGTTGTGGTTTTCCATTAATGACCAAGTAAAATTGAGTAATAATTACATAATAGAAAATAAAAATAATAATAATAATTACACTATAGAAAAAAAAAAATTCTTTTGTTTCTTCAGATTCTGTGATACAAGTTTATGTGTTTTAAATATTGGAGTATAGAGTGTATGTATGGACTACCCTCTGTAAGAAGTTCTTGTAGGTCGTGTGGAATGTTCAGTTTGTTACGTCTTTTACATTCAGTGAGTATATGTTTAATGGTCAATGTTATGCTACAAACTCTGCATATTGGTTTGTCTTTTTTCTCCATGAGGTAATTATGTGTGAGCAACGAGTGTCCAATGCGAAGTCTGGTCAGTACTACTTGGTCTCTTCTTGACGACATAAACAACCTACTTAATCTCAGTATGTATACTATGACTCCACAAACCAGGCTGAGTACTATCTAGTTGTAGGGTTGTGGGCGAGCGCTTTCTACTTAAGAACGTCATTCTGAAGTCACGGTAGAACTGAGTTTTACCTTGACGACCCTTGACGACATAAACAACCTACTTAATCTCAGTATGTATACTATGACTCCACAAACCAGGCTGAGTACTATCTAGTTGCAGGGTTGTGGGCGAGCGCTTTCGACTTAAGAACGTCATTCTGAAGTCACGGTAGAACTGAGTGTTACCTTGACGACCCTTGACGACATAAACAACCTACTGAATCTCAGTATGTATACTATGACCCCACAAACCAGGCTGAGTACTATCTCCTAGTGAGGACCGCCTCCGCCAAAAGGGATGGATTACCAGTTAATTCCCACTTAATTCAGTTCCGATTACTTTGCCAATCGTAAGTGCTTTGTGATACTTTGCCAGAGGAAACTGTCATATGGGATTGGATTCTCGACCTTTGATTTTAATCTGTGAAACGTTAGGCTTACAGGAGCGGCACTAGAAATATAAATGAGGAATCTTCGCACGTTTCTTGGCTTATCAATAATTCGGTGGTTTTATTTCCTCTGTAGGTGAAATACAATTTGACGAAGATGTTAAATACGGTCTGATTTAAGTTTATGTTATGTCTATAATTAGAGTCAGTTGGCTTGTGAAGGTTTTTCATAGTAACTTAGGATGAAAAATTGGCTAGATAGGCCTCAACTGTATATATTCTATTGACAAAACGTTTTCGTGCTTAACAAATCATCTTCAGTGCAGTTGAACCTTTCTGAGCTATAGGATGACACATAGGATGTGGTGCTGATGTCGAAAACATTTTGTCAACAAAATATATACATGTAGAGATGTAGGTAGATAGCCGTCGAGGCGATAAGCAATCAGGGAATAGTTGGGATTCGGCGAGGAAAACATCAATACGATTTTTGTAAAAATCTGTATTAAGGACGTTTCGGCTACTCTTTGGTAGCCTTCGTAAGCAATGGGGTAGAGAAAGACCAAAGTCAGAAGTTCAGTGACCATGGTGAAAATGTAGAACTACAGACTAACTAAATATTTACAGTTGAGGGGTTTTGTCCAATTTTCCCAACTAAATATGTTGTGATTAACTACATGATTAGATAGAATTTTAAAATTTTACTTTTGCTATTTAATATATTTTGTCATTAAACTTATTTTGTTTTATTCAATTAATTTTGTGATGCTACTCAAAAATCCTGAAAGGCAACATTTTGAGCTAGTTAGAGTAGATCGAGCAAAATCTACTAGCGAACCTGAAGTCGATTCATTAATTCCTCAGGTGGGGTCTCCCGTGGTCTAGTGGCTAGCGCGCTAGATTCATAAGCGGGAGATGGTGGGTTCGATCCCCACCGGTGGCAGACATTTTCTCATCTCAGGGCTCACTGAGAAAGTTCCTGGCTGCACCCTGGATGTCGGCGCTAATGGCCAAGATTTGTCGATGCGCCGTAAAAATAAAAAAAATAAAAATAAATAAATAAAATAAAAATTAATTCCTCAGGAGTAAGGAGATTCCTTTGGTCCTCGTCAAACAATTTTATAAATAATCCATCATCCTATTATATAGATAATAGTAATAATAAATAAAAATGATTATAATACTTAACAACACCGAGAGGATTACATCTGATCCCTGGCTTTGTGGAAAGCCCTGGAATTTTAGATCGACATTTAAGGGATCAACTCAGCCTTGTGTGCTGAAGGGATTTCTGGGGCCCAGAACACGCTGTCGTGTCCAGATTAAAGAAACAGATCAGAAATATCCTAAATACACAAGCCTGCGTTTCCTACCCCCTCCCTATAGGCTACGCACAATCAAGTCCTCAGTAGGAAGGTTTTTTTTTTTTTGTTTTTTTTTTTTTTTTTTTTTTTTTTTTTTTTTTTTTTTTTTTTTTGGGCGTGTCAGCTTTTTAGCCATTAACGCCAGGGCATAGGAAGGTTTATGACTAATGGGATATCGAGAAATGCGCAATAGTTATGACCATCCTATTCGCTATAAGGGAGTCGGTAAAGGGAAACAATCAGATTTTCGAAAAAAAACTTATACATAAAATGTTTCGGCATCCTCTTTGCGCCCTCTTCAGTTAAAAATAAAATTAGTCACTAGGCGTCTTTGACTTCTGCTTGAAAACCGCTAAAATCAATTATCAAACAACATCAATAAAACACAGATGAAAACAAATTTAAGGAACCGTCCATAGCAAAAAACAATTTCTAGGCTACAAGAACTTCTCCACCTGCGTCCCATCATAAATGTCTTCATAACCGTTTTTGTAGAAAATAAGATAAGCTGCCAAAAAGTCACGTTGAGTGCATCGGTTTCCGTTGATCACCGAAATTAAGCAACGTCGGGCGTGGCCGGTACCTGAATGAGTTACCGACCACGTCCTGCTGGCATTATAAAAGAGTGGTAACCTGTAGATAGCCCGGCGTTAATAGCCCAAGTGTTGATAGCCGTTAAAGGCAGAAAAAAATAAGTTAAGCTTTCGAATGATGACTGTACCAAGATTTCCCAACAGTTTTCGAAGTATTTAAGAAAATATACGAGACACCCAAAAATGCTCATGAAATGCTAATAAAACATTTTTTTTTCTAAAAATTTTATAACTCCAGACGTAACTAAAATCTAAATATATATTTTTTTTTTATAAATGTCAAAACCGGCAAATAGTTTCGAATGAACCCATGGTTTATAAGTACTCTATTTGAAGGGGTCGGGGCAAATTAGTACCAAGCAACATTTTTAACAAAACATAACTGTAACTGCTATATGATGTGGGACTATCAGTTGAAATGGTTAGGGGCAACAATATTAAGCATCATACAGAGCTTGTAGTCATATTTTAGTAGCATTTGCGTCATAGACTGATAGTCTCAAGTAATATCCAACATATATCAGCTACAGTTATGTTTTGTTAAAAAAGTTGATTGACACTATTTTGCCCCCACCCCTTGAATTGCAAATTATTTGTACAGAATAGTTTTATTCACTTCTATCGAAAAATATTACAGATATTGTGCCTTAAAAAATGGTTTCATTCGATTCTCTACATTATATCAGGCTGTACCGTATGAAATGTCAGTTTTGTTTACTTTGCGGTTTAATCCTTTCCCTTTTTTATTTCATTATTTACAAACATCATTGTTATTCATATATAATTAAAGCTCTTTTATTCCTATTATTTAATCAGTAACTTGCGTACTGTGTTGTGAGGACGATCCTCTTGAACTTAAATTATGACTTTAACGGAAATCCGTATTATTTTTCGTTATGAATTTAAGCTCGGTCATAGCGCTGCTGAGGCGTGTATGAACATTAACACGGCGTTCGGGGAGGGAACGGCGAGTGAACGAACTGTTTACCGGTGGTTTTCCAGTTTTCGAAGTGGAAATTTTGACCTAGACAACGAGGAGCGAGGAATGCCAGAAACCAAGCTTGACAATGAGCACTTGAAAGAAAGGGTTGGAGCTTGTCCCTCAAAAAGCACTAGGGAATATGCCAAAGAACTCGTAGTAGGAGCCACGACAGTTTCAAGACATTTGAAGTCCTGACTGACATTTCATACGGTACAGCCTGATAGAATCTATGAACGTCTATGCCGTTCTGAAGGTTATTTACAAAAAATCTTGTTTTTTTTTTTTTTTTTTTTTTTTTTTTTTTTTTTTTTTTTTTTTTTTTTTTTGAGAAATCTCCAATTTTTTCTGCATATACACAGTGACATACAGAACAGCATATGTCTAGGAAAAAAAACAGATAGAAACGTGCGGTTGGCAGCATTTAACTAAAATTTTGGCCTTCTTTCACCCCCTTTAGTTGTGTTCTACTTGCGATACGCCATGCATAGTTACTCTATCCGTTAGTGGGTAACTTCTATGAGTTTTTTTTTTTTTAATATTTTCAATTCCATAGTATCTTAATGTCTTAAAAAAATGAAAGGAGGTTTAATTTGGAGAGAATTTGTGAAATTGAAAGCGGATAGAGGGCTTAGAATGGGGTTGAAATTGGAGCCCTGTTCCCCTTCCCCCACTACTCAGCTAGTCTCAACCCCCACTCCTCAAATTGCAAATGACGTGTTAGGCAGCCTTTCGGGATGGAGGGGGAAATGAACTGGAAATCATGAATAATAATTCCCTTTTGTAAAAACACGCGATGTTCTCCACTTTACTGTGGGGGGGGGGGAGGAGAGAGATACTATACGCTCGCGCTCTCTCTTACCCTCTCTTTCTCTCTCTCTTATGTTCTCTCTTTCTCTTACCATGCCTTGAATCTATACTATATCTCTCTCTCTCTCTCTCTTATGTTATATCTTTCTCTTATGTATTCTCTTTCTCCTATTTAACCTCACTCCTTCAATCATTCTTTCTCTTTCTCTCTCTCTCTCTCTCTCTCTCTCTCTCTCTCTCTCTTATTCTTGGTTTCTCTCTCTTACGTGCACACAATCATTTACTCTCCTTCTCTCTGTATATTTCTTCCCCTCTTTTGCCCTTACTTCCTCTCTTAATCTTTCTCACTTATGTTCTCTTTCACTTATTCTCCCTCACCTCCTTCGCTCTCTGCTTCGTTCTTGGTGTCTCTCTCAGTCTATCCAACTTTTGGTTTTTCTCATATTCTCTCTCATACGTTTATAAATTCCTTGATTCTCCTCAACATTTCTTCCTCTCCATCCTTTCCTAACTCTTAATCTTTTTTTCTTTTTTATCTCTTTCTCTAATACCCCCTAACTCCTTTGCTCTCTGATCCATCCTTGTTCCCCCTATCAGTCTATGTCGCTTTTGATTTCTCTCACATTTTATGTGTCACGCTCATACATTCTCTCATTCTCCTTCTTCTTCTCCGTACTTTTCTCTCCCTTAATCTTTCTCTCTTTCTCTTATTCTCCCTCACTCTTACATCTTTCGTCTTCGTTCTCACCATCTCTAGGTTATGCTAAAATATTCTGTTTTCCTTTTTCTTTCAAACACAACCCCTCTCTTTCTCTCTTACTCCTTTGATTTTCTACTCTCTCTTATTGGGATCTATGAGTTTATCTCTCTTATCTTCTATCTTCTGCCATCTTTCTTACTATGTCCCTCTATCTCGTACTATCTTACAGTATCTCTCTCTCCCTCCCCCTCGATTTTGGTTTCTCTCATCGTCTCTCTGTTAAGTCCAATCATTCTATTCTTCTTGTTCTTCTCTTTCTCAATCCCTTTTGATCTCCCCCACCTCTCTCCCTTACTTTCTATACTCCTCAAAATCACACTCTCTCATACTCTTTCTCTCTGTCTATCTCCTTCTTTGTAGTTCTCTCTTCCCCTCTTCCTCTACCTTATCTTCTTTTTTAGATATTCTGTATTACTGTCTTCGCTCAATCTATTACTCTTTCGTTGTGAATATATTACTATATTTATCTATTGCCTAACTAAGAATGACGCTCAAAAGGAACGTTTATTTTATTTATGAGTGCAACCCCATTGGCTACAAGACAATTGGACATCAGTTATAATAATATTTATATATTATTAATTACAATTATCTATTATATAAAAATGAATCACTAAATGTGTTGGTAAGCGCAAATCTCGAGAACAACTGAACCGATTTCACTAATTCTTTTTTTATAATATTACTTGAAGTACGAGGATGGTTCTTACGGAGAGAAAAATTAAAAAAATTGCCTGAAAAAGTCTAAAAACAACACTTTTAGGGTCTTTTTTTTATTTCGATAACGCAAATTCATTTTTATATAAAAACATATGTTCTCAATTATATTATTTTTAAAAGTTAACTTATTTGGTTATTTGTGTATAAGCAAAAAAATTTAAATAAATAAGAATTTGTAATCACTAGGTGACATTAGAATCACATGTTAATAATGCAATTTAAATTAATTTATATTTGCATTAACGAAGTAAAAAATACTCCACTTTTCTATATTCCCATACAAAAGATTCGTAATAATACTTAAAGGTCAATTTGAACTGTAATACCATACCATAAAGTGTTAGTGGAGGGGTTCTGGAAAATTGAGTGACATTAGTATCGTATAAATATTAATGTCAATATTTATACGATGGTAACATTACTCAAAAACAAATTGACTATGGTAAAATGTAAATTGTCTGTGGTAAAATGTCACTTGAAATGTAAACATCTCGTTGCTGTGCATCTATAATGTTACTAAATCTAAAAGCCACAAATTTCTATAAAATTACTAAAGGTTCTGTGTTTGTGACTTACTAAATATGCCTCCTATAAGGCGGCGGACAAATGTAAGCAGAAGAACCCGAAATGCAACGCATCAAATTAATTATCAATCTAATCGTACTGCCCAGGAACGTGAAGATCGCAATGAACGTGAAAGAATTCGGTTAAGACAGACCCGCGAAGCCCGACATTCGACTAATAATGGTGCAAGTTTGAATCGAGCTGCTGTGAATTCATTACAGTGCTTGCAGCTGTGTTGCTATTGGACCTATGAACTCAGTTTGACTATAAACAAATCCCAGGGACAGTCATTAAGAGTTTGTGGTATTAATCTAGAAAAACCATGTTTCTCGCATGGCCAATTGTATGTTGCCTGTTCCCGTGTTGGAAAACCATCTGCTCTATTTATTAAATAGACCATGCATCAGGTAATGAAACAAAAAATATCCTGTACCATTAAGTACTACAATAAAAATGAAAAAATTTAGAATAAATAAAAATAAAATGAAATATAATAAGTAGGTATCATAATAACAAATCTGATATTGTAATTTTGATTGTGAATTTTTAGCGACTATTAAAAGAATTTTAAGTGTTTTATAATTTTTATTTTTTGACATAATGTAATTGTCCACTTATTAAGTTTTTTTTCTTTTTTTATCTCACTAGCTGTCCGGGTGTCCCAAATAGCAGAATAAGTATTAAAAAAAATTAAAGAATTGACTGTTAGGCGGTACGAAGTTCGCCGGGTCAGCTAGTATATAAATATGTTTATTTATTAAATGCGAAGACAGGTATAGTTGGGATTCGGCTAGGAGAAAAACGTCAGACTTTCAAAAAGAAATCTGTATTTTGGACGTTTCGACTGCAACAATGGCAGCCTTCTTCAGCACTAGAGAATGCCTAGGGGGGAGGGAGGAAGACCTCGAGGACAACTTAGGTAACCATGGTTAGAAGTATGACCTACTTCTAACCATGGTTACCTAAGTTGTCCTCGAGGTCTTCCTCCCTCCCCCCTAGGCATTCTCTAGTGCTGGAGAAGGCTGCCATTGTTGCAGTCGAAACGTCCAAAATACAGATTTCTTTTTGAAAGTCTGACGTTTTTCTCCTAGCCGAATCCCAACTATACCTGTCTTCGTATCTCTACAGCGGCTAACTATCTCCATCTACACTATTTATTAAATGTTCCGCTTTTCGGCGATAACACAACGAACAGCATCTTCTGAATGGTCTTGCTAGGAAATCAGCATGCTTATATATGTAAGTGTGTGTGTTAAGTGGGCATATGTAAACATCAATTAATATTCGTGGAAGCGTAATCCTCTTAAGACAACAGTTCTATTTGTTATTTAATTACAATTATAAACTATTTAGCAACAATCATTTACAAAGTCTTTATGAAGAAATATTTTGAGTTTTATACAAAGAAAACATTTCGTTGGGTTTTATTTTTCATGAAAAACCCCTTGACATTTCCTTTATAAGAGGAAGTTTAATTTCTACTCGGAGACAATTAAATACAATTTCTCATTATGATCTAATTCATACGCTCTATTTCCCAGGACCTACCCGTGGATAATTACACAAATAACCATCCTGCTTACGGTAGAATAATGAAAAGCAATACTTCAAAAGGGAGAGGACTGAAGAAAATGAACAAAAAAAAAAAAAAAAAAAAATGGAAAAAAGGAAGTCTTAAAGCGGAAAGAAAAAAAAATTGTGGAAGGAGGTTAATAGCAAAAAGCAAGAGCGGAGAAAGGGGGGGTGTCTTATTTTTATGTTTTACGTAGGACGAGAAGGGGGGGGGGGGTGGATTTAGTGCCTGTTTTAGTGTCTTTATATCCCCTCCATTAGGCCATAAACAAGATCAGCTCTATTAAAAATGAAAGGATTTATTCTCAAGGTGGGGAAAATGGTATGTTCATTTAGATGTAGGCTATAATATCATACATTCTATGCGCCATCTTTAGTTTATTACACTCACAGCAATTATCTATTGTAATTACTGTAGATATAATAGAGTAGTTCCATAATGTTATAGGCGAGGTAAAATGGAAAAGTAAGTTAAGTGTCTGGGTCAAGCTCCTTATTTATTGAACACTATCATAACAGGTTACTTTAACATCAAGGACTAACTTTATTAGCTCTAAAAATAATTCTCTTTTGTGCAGAAATAAGAAGTTAGCTTATTTCAGCACATTCCAAAGGACTGTAGCTATTGATGTTGATGTCTCCGAAGAGATTTTTATATAAAAAAAAAAATCTTAACCCAGCTACATCTAGTGGCCACAAATTTTAATTTCAGAATAAATACTTGTACTTTTTGTTAGTTTCAGCTGTAAGGTATTTATACCTATTGCAGCTGCTGCAATACCTATTACCCTCAGCTGTCTTGGTATGTGTATATGTGTATGTGTGTATATTTGTGTGTATATGTATATGTATTAAAACTACACAACTGTTCTTTACTACCATATCACTGACCGACACTAGACACAAGGCATATTAAACACTAAAATAGATCTGGTCACAAAAATTCACAGCACACAACTAGCAAAGTTAAAATCCGTTAAATTGTTAATTTGTAGAATGTTTTAGTATATCCGACTATTTTTATGATTAAATAAATTAGTAGAATAGTATTGTCCTTTGTCTAGAAGTGTAATGAACTATATAAATATAGAATAATGTATATTTGTATACTTTGCACAATTACATATATAATAATGGTTTTGTATGCACATATGTAAAATAATCAAATCGTATGCATGCATATAAGTATGCATGTTTTTATGTATTTATACGTGTAATGATTGTTCTGAGCAAGTCGCTATAATTGCGAAAAGCTCATAAAAAAAAATAAATAAATTTAGTAGTATTTTAGTCAAAGAAGGTAAGAAAATAAGAAAAATATTTGCATTATTTGTGTTGACTTATTGCGCTACTGTGTATGTTGGCTACTGTCAGTTTGTCCGTTTCCTGTTCTTTTTGACGCCTAAAATATCCCTTTTCTTCTAGATTTCGTTTCAGCAGATGTTAACATTTTTAAAAGAATCATATTGAAAAAAAAAATAAATAAAAATAAAAAATAGTTTATTGCTATTCTAAGCTTTCCAAGTGGCACTAGGATGACGCAACATTATAATATTATAAATAAAAATACTTCTATAATTCTCAGAGCGGAACTGTCCTGGTGGCTAGATCCCATCGATGTAAGGAGTAGTTAACATCCCCAGAAAGTAGCTAAAACCCTATAACCTCGCTGTACGGGGAAGGGTGTGAGAAAACCTCTATGGAGGGGCGAGATGACAAACGACCCCCAACCACAATTCTTTAGAGTTAGTCACCTTGGTCAGGGTTAGGCACAACCTCTCGGCCTCTTTTACACCTTGACTTTTCTTATATACCTTTTGGTCATTGCAGTGCCCAAATGATAAATGATTAATGTTTTTTTTGTTTTTTTCTCCGAGGCTATGTGAAAAAATTATATGGTGTTTCTGGTTTTTCCACGAAGCCCCTAGGTTTTGCTAAGTTGCAAATATAGATGTCCCCTTTGGTAGCACAATTAAACATAATTACCCATTTACGGATGTGAATAAAATTACAAATCCATTGGCTTGGGTCTCTATGTCTTCGCACGCACAGTAGGGCCAAACGATATATCGCACTAGTATTTACTTAGTATTTTAAAATGTGTCACTCTTGCCTATGTAGAGGGAATAGCATTAAGAAAGGAAGGCCGGCACAAGTTCCCTCTGGTGTTCAAGCTCTGAAGCTAGGTACATACAGTTTTGAGGGTCTAGAAAGAGATATTTACCATGTCTTTCATAGTTTCTTTTTTTTTTTTATGGCGCATTAACATAAATCTTGGCCATTAGCGCCGACGTCCAGGGTGCAGCCAGGAATGTTATCAGCGAGCCCTGAGATAAGAAAATTTCTGGCGCCGGTGGGGATCGAACCCACCATCTCCCGCTTATGAATCTAGCGCGCTAGACCACGGGAGACCCCGTCTTTCATAGTTATAACTAAAAAGACCGATTTTTGAGTTGTGTCATTTTAGAAATAATAGTTTCAAACCGATTTTAATGCATTTTTTTAAAAAATGAAACCTAATAAAATTTAGAACAAATTTGTCTAGTCAGAGTATTCTTTTTTGTATCCCTTGATTATTAAATTACGTGTAAAAAAGTTAAATTCATAAAGTTTTACAATCCTTACATAAGTCTTCGTAATGAATGAAAACACTTCAAACTCCGATAGATGTGGAACCACAAAATTTACTTAATGGATAATTTATCCTATTTAATTCATTACAATTATTATATATATACTAAATATTATTTCAATTAAACTCATTGTTCAATTAAGATAAATTTACGTTTTATGAAGATGTGTCAGTCTGATTTTTCCAAGTCTAATCAGGATTTGAATGTTTATGTTCAACGATATCAGTGCTAAAACTAGTTAGACGAAAAATGGACTGTTATTTTATGTTCCATTGTAAACAAGGGAAACGAAAATGGACTGTTATTTTATGTTCCATTGTAAACAAGGGAAACGAAAATGGACTGTTATTTTATGTTCCATTGTAAACAAGGGAAACGAAAATGGATTGTTATTTTATGTTCCATTGTAAACAAGGGAAACGAAAATGGACTGTTATTTTATGTTCCATTGTAAACAAGGGAAACGAAAATGGACTGTTATTTTATGTTCCATTGTAAACAAGGGAAACGAAAATGGATTGTTATTTTATGTTCCATTGTAAACAAGGGAAACGAAAATGGACTGTTATTTTATGTTCCATTGTAAACAAGGGAAACGAAAATGGACTGTTATTTTATGTTCCATTGTAAACAAGGGAAACGAAAAACAAAAATCTGACTGGACTAAGTTGTTCTGAATTTTATTAGCTTTCATTTAAAAAAAAATCATTGAAATCGGTTAAGGCTCAGAGGTTGTAGTCTTTTTTGAAAGACGGTATTTCGTTTGGCCTCAGTCTGGCACGTGAGGGAATCCGTTTCGCTACACCACCTTTCTGATTCTGTATTTGATGTTTCCTCAAATGTTGGTGAGTTACATAACGCCGACTTTACCGCCTCCATTCTAGAAGACAAGGTGGCTGTAAGGGTATATCTATTTTGCATAAAACTTGGTCATGTTCTTATGGGAACAGCCCAATCAATCTATTTCTGATAGGATGTGTGGCTTAGTAAGTTGCCATGAATAAACTTTTTTGTGTCAAAATTAACCAAATAATTTTCTGAACTAGGATCAGCCGACCACTTGGGCCTTATAAATGGAAGACACAAAATATTTTTAGTTTTTTGTGAAAACTAAACTCGTGAAAAATGGGATTTCCGCTTGTCAGACACAGCGCAACCATTTCGTTTTCGAAGAATTAAAGCCTTTTTTTGATTCTTCAACATCCCATGTAAAAGCTATGACATAAAGAATTGAAAAATATTGATTTATTTGATATCCATAAACTTACTTTGATTTTGATCAAACAAGGCAGTTTTACCCCTTGAAACCAACTTCCCTATTCTATGCCAGACTAGAAGCCTGTAGAACCAGACATCAAACCACCATCTGACACTGTTATCCTTCCAAGCATAAATACCTCTGTAAAACGAGACAGTCCTTCCGGGACGAGGAAACTGTGGCTAGGTTCCAGTCAGAACTAACTTCAGTATACAAAAACTATTATATATGCGGTCAGCAGTTAGTTGCTCTCTACGCAAGCAATAAGTTTTACATTTTGCAGATGTACATTGTGTTAATTTCAGTATTAAAACCTTATCAGGAACTTATCAGGAACTGCGCCATGTTAGCGCTTATCCGTTCATATCCCTGTTCCATTAATACAAGAATAAAAGCACCTATTGGTCAGTTAAGTCCTAGGCGAAAATTATTGTATCATCTTTCTCAACGTTCGCTCAAGCATAATTCTCATTATACTGTTAAATTCAATTAAAAACAGATAACTGAGAGTATCCTAAGCGGAAATTAACAATTCAATTCGCTGTAGGAAAACAGTGTTACAAATAGGTTTCTCGTATTCTTACCTTGTTTTACTGAAATACTCATTTTACAGTTATATTCAATTTAAAAAAAAAAAAAAAAATTAGCCAATTGAAATCGAAGGCCAACAGGCAGAATAATTATGTACAAAATAATGAAAGTGCCATTTCTAGGCGCTTATTTATAGGATGGGCATTGCCCCATAGAAAATTACTCCAGAACCTTTTTTGTAAAGAATTTAGTCATCTTTCGAGTTGTAACCTTCCATTTACCACGATATTTCTACCTTTTTCGGGATATTTCAGAAAATATACCAAGATCCCCAAACATTTCATGTCTGTTATTAAATGTGTCTAGTACATCCTCAACTCCCATCACAATCACAATTTAAATATCTAATTTTATATGAATATTAAACGTATGGAATAATTTTTAAATGTATCGATCTTTTTTGAATACCCAAACTAAAATTAGTTAGAAAAACTAGTTACCCACACTTTTCTAAAAACTTCTTAAATATATCGCATTATAAACGGTTTCTTTCGTTTTCCTATGTCTTGAATCTATAAAGCCATACTAACTCATGAATACCTGATGACCAAAACTGAAAAACCAACCTGTACAATATGTAACAGTGACCTAACCGTACAACGTATCTTAACTGAATGTCAATCACGACTTAATTTGGACATTCCTCACGACATGACAGAACTCCTTGAAGATGGCAGCCCAAATATTGACAAGATACTCTCAAACCTAAAAGACACCACAACATATTTGACAAAATATAAAATAAAATAGAAATAACATTATGGTGGACCAAACAGCTCTTGCAAAATGAGAAAGAAAAGAGGGGGAAAAAGATCTTTCTTTTCTCCCAACTGATTGCACCATTTCTAAAGCTAGCTTAATTTTTGTGAACTGGCATTACTTTGATGATGCGCAACTAACCGTGAATTAGATGAGTTCGCTGTATGATTAGACTTATACGTAGAATTGAAATTCCTAGAATTTTATATATGTACTATTTAACATAACTGCATACGAGTATGTATATAGTATTTATTGTATAATTGTAATAATAATTGTATTAGGCCTTAGTTATATATTTAGAATGTACATATATAGACAATAACGTAATATAATGCAATAATATAAACATGATGTAAGTATAGACAATTATGTAATTTAATATAATGTAATAATATATAAACGATATAAATATATAGACAATAACGTAATATAATATAATGTAATAATATATACACAATTTAAACATGTAGACAATAACGTAATATATATATATATATATATATATATATATATATATATAAAATGTAAGGTGCTCATCACTGTAAAGCGTTAACACAAAAATAAAATAAAATAAAATAAAAAAAAAAGAATCTATAAAAATAGTAGCTGGAAGCCTATAAACGAATACCGTAAGCGCAACGATTTTTGTCAAGGGAGTTTCGCCCATAAAACAGTGTTCTGGTAGGTGGCTTCTGCTGGTTAACGAACTTAACCTTTTAAATTATACAAAGAATTTTTTAAACAAATTTCATCAAAATCGGACTATTTATGAGTACGCGAGATATCAAAAAGACAAGAGAAATTCTTTATTTAAAAATAAATAATGTTTGCTGCCCAAAAGTTTTGGGATCAACTTATCAATCGTTCGAAAATTAAATTCAGTAGGCTAAAAAGGTTTTTGTATTAATTTGGAAAAATAAATTTTGATGATTAGTTTTTAAAATAATTTAATATTAAACGAATTTTGGTATTATTTTGATTACAAAGAATTATAATGATACGTTGGAACGAATTTGGTGAAATGATATAAAGATTGATAAGCAGCTGGGTAGGTCCCATACATGTGATTGTGATGTATGCCCAAAGAATCTATCAAATTTGATTCCGTGAGGTTAGGTATCTAGTTGGTTTGAGTCCACGCCTAGATCTTACAGGAAGTCTTGCGTCTGTTTCGGAATCGTGCGTCTTGCTCCAAACCATAGGCCTTCAACCACATGAGTCATCCATTTCCAAATCGACCCTTGTCCACAAAATGTCGAAAATGAGATTTTGGAACTACTGGATTACGCTTTTCCTGCTCTTTCCAGCGAATAAAATATTAAAGTTGGAATTTTCTGAAACGTGAACTCTACTAGGCGGCACTTCTGGATTGCATCATGAGCTCAACCTTATAAGTGGTTTCCTCCCTATGGAAGGAGGAAGGAACCGCACTAAAAAAATTGGGAGAATCCAAAATCCAATTAGATTAAGCTGTATGCATTATCAGCTGCGTGAAGATATTATGTGGGACAGACTCGGCACAAGAGGCTGGTTATTGGAGTAAACCGTTTATAGAGTGCGCAGGAGTCGGTGAGAAAAGGGGTTTGAAAGGGGGTGAGAAACACTTCTCATCGCTATCATTCCGCGGGCTGCGGGAAATTGATTCAAGTGTTAACTTCATCATTGATAAACCGGTGATCAAGGGTTTGGCTCAGTGGTCTGAAACTTCCTGTATTTCTCTGTTCGGTTTGTACAGCAATCGGAATGGCTCTTTGGTATCAGTTACTTCAACTCTCGCACATATACTGTATAGTAATAAGTTCAGAAATAAAAAAGAAAAATAATTAATTTTGTATTTGCACTTATTTAATGTAGTCATATCAATTTCTTGAAAACAATTTCTATTTATTTCTGATAAGATCACAAAAAAAATAAATCATGATATTAGTTGTTTTAGCGCGTTTCCTCTCTCCCTAATTAGGGAAGAACCCCGAATAGAAGGTTGATCTCATAACGCAATCCGGAAGTGCCGACTAGAAAATATCTCGTTTCAGAACCTATAGATAACGAAAATAACAGTGGTTCACATTTGTATATATATATATATATATATATATATATATATATATATATATATATATATATATATAATGGAAGAACGGTCAAATATAACAAACATGGGCCGGCTATAGGAATAATAATGCCTAGAACAAATTACAACGCCAATGGAAGCGGAAAATAAACCATTAAAAGCCACTGACATACACGCACATAACAAGAGTTCCTTGCGCATGGGCCGGCTATAGGAATAAGAATGGCAGACCAGGCTCTCTTGCCTAAGCACGAGGGCCAGTGGCACCTAAATCACATACTCGCGATTCGTGTAATGTGTCGCGAAACATAAAAATATTTGAATGCCTCTCACAATTGATTGTAATTCTAAAAATAAAAAAAAAATAAAAAAAAAATAAAAAATCAGTCCCGTAACAGGTCGATTCTAACAATAATTAAACTTAATAATGATAAATTTTAATAATAATGAAACCTTACAATAATTAATTTTAATTATGACGAAATACCATAAAAAATAACGCATATATATACATTGTATGTTTGTTCAGTTCCATAAATCCATGATTTTGATGACATTTGGTACAGGAGAGTATTAGAAAATAAATATTTTACTAAGAGCCTAGAATAGATTGGGCATCTTCGTATATTCCTTAATATCTATAATAATGGTATTTATATTATAAAGGTTGGGAAATCGTGGTAGGTGTAGTGATTTTTAAAAAGCGTATTAAATCCTCTACAAAAAAAAAAAATCTGAAGCAATTTTCGATTTGGCAATACAAATCGGAGAAATAAGTGCTTAAAACTTCAAATGTGTTTGGTTTGTTCTTTTGAACGTGTTTATGTCTTTGTTTAATTCACTTTTTAATTGTTTTTTTTTTAAATTGCATTTATCTGTAAAATAAATATTATAGTAAAAGAAAATAAGAAACAGTAAGTAGTGTGGGGTCTGCCGTGGTCTAGTGGCTAGCGTCTTAGATTCATAAGCGGGAGATGGTGGGTTTGATCCCCACTGGGAGCAGGCATTTCCTCATCTCAGGGCTGCTTGAGAAAATTCCTGGCTGCACCCTGGATGTCGGCGATAATGGCCCAGATTTGTCCATGCGCCGTTAAAAATAAATAAAAAAAAAAAAGGAAGAGAACCTTGACAAGGACATTTTTCCATGTCAGGTAGTAAGGTATGTACCCTTGCAACGTGTATGACATGTATTTGGGGTCATAAATTATATCATGAAAGGTCTAACAAAAATTATAACTGTTTCTATCTCGACATTTCCAAATGACATTAGGGATAAGAACGGAACCAGGTTCTGATGACGCAGTTCCTGGGAGTCGTACTTTTTTCTGAACCTACCCGGCTGTTGCGTTTTTAACTTTATGCTCGTGTGTATCAAAGAGCGGAGTTGTATCTCACTCGTGTGTCCGCACGGAACACTTTTCGTGTTCGTTCCTCAGCGTTTTGTTGCTACTCACGCCATCATATCGATTTCAAATAGAATATCCAATGCGGCTTCGTTCAAAGACCCCCGCTACTTGTTGAACTATGTAGTTCATGAATATGTCTATAAGCTCCTTCAGGGCATTTATTTTCTTACTAAAATAAAGATCATAAGTATAGCCTTTCCTCGAAAAACAAACCTACCAGTAATGGTTTTCTAGGCAAAAACATGAACGGAAACAGCAAGTAATTATTATTAATGTAAAAAGAAATTAAAATCTATAGACCAATATCCTTTACATCATTATCTATCAAAGGTCTTTAAAATTACAAGTGATATTTTTTTCAGCTTACAAAATATCCTATAATATAATTATTTGATCTCTAAAATTATTACTATAAATATATCGTTAAAAAATCCACCTCAGGTTAATTTATTATATGGAGGGTTCAGAGCACAACTAGACCAAGTCCATGTTATACAGTTTTCAGAAAATGAGAATTATTCGTTTTAATTGCAGAGACGTTGTATAAATCGTATTGACCAGTATAAGGCTTAAAAAGATTTTAACTTAAACACTGACATTATTTATGTGTAGCCTTGTTCATAAAAGAGTTACAAATTGGACTTGGCTTACTTGTGCTCTGAAAACAAATAAGAATGACTTCCAGATGTGTAGCAAGAACTGCTACAAGTGGCAAAATAATGAAGTTAGGACTTAGTCTCCTGTAGCACTGAAAAGGTCCATTTCATTAATACTCTTTAATGCCATTACAACATAAAATGCCAAAAATGGAAATGGTCTAGTTGTGCTCTGAACCCTCATATATACAAATACGTGTACTGTGTGTCACCAAAAAAACGGCCAAACTTCGAGAACAGATGCGGGATGAAAAAACAAAAAAACAAAGAGAAAATGTCCTGTGGTATATATCTCGTTTTTGCTTCGTTTTCGAGAAAAACGCAAACAACTAAAAAAAAAAGTCTTTCATAAGGCCTATATAAAAATCATTACAATTGTATTCCCCCACTACCCTCCACCCCTCAAAAATAACAAAAAATCGTCAAGGTCAATTAAATAAACTGAGGGTACGTAAAGCTCAAAATAATTTATAAAACACAAAACAAAATACTTTCCATTCTTAATAAAAAGTCCGACTCGCAGGGACTGCCTCATCTTAGCGCGGTTCCGTTCTTATCCCTAGTCTAATTTCGAAAGATTAAAATAGAAGCAGTTATTATTTTGTTGAGAGGAGATCGTTGACCGTTGATGATGCAAGGTAGGGATTGTCCGGGTTAGGTTACTGCTACTTAATAATACACACCCCATATGTGTATGTATGTGGGCATATATATGTACATATGTGTGCGTGTATATGTGTATGTGTATATGCATATATATATATATATATATATATATATATTATATATGTATATATATATATATATATATGTTTGGTATATTTACATAGATATGTGCATATATTAGTGTTAAATATGTCCTACTTGTATTTACAGCCCTGATGAAGGCTTGAAGTTCAAGCCGAAACGTCGGCACAATAAAACCATTTTTACGATAAAATGTAGTTTTATTAAGTAGCAGTGACCGAACCCTGACAGTTATATTTTGGTTCCACCAGTCTTGAAAGGTAGGATTTACAATCTTACCTGGAAGGGTCGGCAACACTAGAAACCGTCCCGCTAGTTACAAGGTCTTGGAATCTTGGAACTCTATATTTCTAACAATAAATTGTTTTTGTTATTTTACTTAACCTGTTTTATTTTCGAATACATTATCCAACTATAAGCAATTAAAAAATAACAAGGAATAAAATACAGACAAAAAGAACACTTCGAATAAGCGAAATCAAATACTTTAAAGCTCTAAGCTCTTATTTCTCCGATTGACATCGCCTAATCAAAACTTTCATTAGAACCTTTTATGTAGAGCATTTAATAAGCTTTCTAATGGTATTCTTCCGTTTACCAAAATTCTCAACAGTTTTCGAGATATTAATGAAAGTTCCCAAAATTTATATTATTTCTAGCAACAGAAAATTGGCCTCATTTTTCATATTCGGTTTTACACACAAAATTTTCGCAACATAAGAAATTACAAAAATAAAAAGCAATAAAAAACGAAGGGAAAGAGACAAAAATTACAACAAGAACGACAAAAACCCGTTCATAAGAACAAAACAGACGTATTTGAAGTTTTAAGCACTTATTTCTCCGATTGACATAACCTAATCAAAAATAGTTTTAGAATCTTTTTTGTAGAGAATTTAGTAAGCTTTCAAATAGTTTCTATCCATTTACCAAGATTTCCCAACCGTGTTCGAGATATTAATGAAAGTATACGAACTTCCCAAAACTTTTTATGTCTGTTCATAAAATATTTTATTCTAACCCTTCCTTAACTCCAAACGTAACAAAACTTTCAACATATTAGTTTTAATGAAAGTAGAACATGCAGATAAAGTTTCAACTGAATCCCGTAATTCTAAGTACCCAAACCAAAAACGGTATTCAAAAACTATTTTTCCAATTTTCTCGAAAACGGTTAAAGTGATCGCCTTCAAAATGGTTTCATTCGTTTTCCTAGCCCTGGAATCATATAAAACGAGTACTTACAAGCTTATGAACTCAAAAACGTAAGCGTTACGATTTTTTTTGCGCGAATTTCGCCCCAAACGCCATCTTCCAGTAGACGGATTTTGCTGGTTAACGAACTTGACCTTTCAAATTGGACGAAGGATTTTTGTACCAAATTTCATCAAAATCGGACCATTCGTCTTCTATCTAGAGAGCGAACAGACAAATATATATATATATATATATATATATATATATATATATATATAAATATATACATATATATATATATACAAATTTGAACCACCGTTATTTTCGGTCTCTAGGGGTTCTGAAACGCGAAATTTTCTAGTCGGCACTTCCGGATTTTTTCATTGTATCAACCCTATAAGCGGGGTTCCTCCCTATGGGGGAGGGAGGAACCGCGCTAAAAATAAATTTTCAATTCTTAAAACATTTTAAATTTAACACTGGGTTTAGAAGAGGGGGTGAGGAATTAAACGTATACTTTTAACAATTTTTATATAGGCCTAATGAAAAACAGGCTTTTCATAATTTGTTTTTAGTTTTTTTTTTGTTTTTTTTTTGGAAACGAAGCAAAAGCGATATATAAGCCAAATAACATTTTTTTATTGGTTTTTTTTTTCATCCTGCATCGATTCCCGAAGTGTATATATATATATATATATATATATATATATATATATATATATATATATATATATATTAATTCTTATGAATATGACCCAATATATATGTATGTATATATATATATATATATATATATATATATATATTAATTCTTATGAATATGACCCAATATATATGTATGTATATATATATATATATATATATATATATATAATTTGAACCACTGTTATGTTAGGGACATTTGGGATCTCAAAGGTGAAATTTCAGGTCGGCATTTCCGGATTTCATCACGAGGTCTAACTTATAAGCGGGATTTCTCCTTTGGAGGGAGGGAAGAACCGCGCTAAAACAGAAATTTTTTCCTTCATAGGTGCATCTAATGCTTTAAATTCTCAAGAAATGAAATTATCTATACCAAAAAAAAAAAAAAAAAAAAAAAATTGTGATTTCTTTTTAAGTTTTAATTATATGTTTAAATCAAATCCTTTAATTACACAAATGAAGAAAACGTCTGACAGGTTAATTACCAACATTGAGCTGCTAATGTTTTCTGTCGGCGTAATTGTGATATTAATGAAAGAGCTCTGTTTAACTTGCCGAATCAATGAATGTGCTATTCTGGTAACTTGTTATCAAGAATTATCAAACATGTTGCTTCCGTTCGGGGACAGATGTATATTATTCAAGTTGGATTTTCAACTCAATTACCCATATCAGTTATGAATGGGAGTAATTTAGTGATATGACGAGCATTGTCTGTGTTCAATAAAACCGTCCGGAACTGCGTGATCATAGCGCGATTCCATGGAATACTTATTCCATGAGCTGGAAGCTATGCTATCTTATAAATTCAGATTTATATTTTGTATGTAAAAAATAAAATAAAAATCACTTCCTTAATAGCCAGAAAGGCAGATACTGTGCAGGTGTCTTGATTCTTTGCTATGCAGCAGACTAAGGAGATGGTTTGATATGTGTTCTCAGGGTACCAAATTTTCTCTATTGCAAGTACAGTAAACTTCGTCTAATCCGGCACGTTTGGGACTTGAAGCATACCATATTATCGGATGCATGTCGAAAAAAAATCATAGACGTGAAAATTAAATGAAATGTCGACCATGAGACTAGTGCATATTTAATGTAAAATGTCCACTCTGGGACACTCTTGCCGTGCCGGATTATCCATAGAATGCCGGATTAGAGGAAGTTTACTGTAGTAGTTAATGCCTGAATGAGCCTGGGGACGGTTTGGGGTCCGACACCACACGGTGGTGGAAGAGCGTAAAAAATTCAATTTCGAAAGCGTGATTTCGATCATCTAGTTAGCGATTGTCAGAATTTATAAGCTACAGGATCCAGGAACAGGGTGATTTTTTCTCTGTTTCAAGGGTATTCCCATTTATTTAGGCCCAATGTCAGATTTTTGGAAGTTTGACCTATTTAATTGTAAAAGATGAAGAATAAAAATATCAAATTATTTCCCTGCTATACGATGGTCAACTAAGCCACAGATCAGTCAAACTGGATGAAAAAAATTGTGCGCTTTACAGCGCTAAAAGTTACGAATTTTAAATAAGCATTGATAATAGCAATGACAAAAAAATAAAAAGTTCCGGCATCCTCCAAGACGTAGAATATACCATTTCAAACTAGATTTTTTAAAGTAAAGATTAGAACAAAAATCATCTGCTTTTAACTGCCTATCCGATCATAACACCGGAATGAAAGGATAGGATTAGAGTAAGCCTTTATTTTTTGCACTATCTAGTTTACGCTATTGGCTCAGATAATACATGTCCCCACGTCAAAACACTTTTTATTCGAGTTCGTTCTAGGTTCTAACGTTGTTTACTCATGAGCTCCATCAAAAGTAAATACCGTGATTTTTGCGAGTGATTTGGGGGTGGCACAAACGTCGACGTATTCCTTCGACAAAATTAGCCTAAATTAATATAAATATGCGCTCAAAATATTTGTTTTGATGAGTACAACCTATTCTGAAAATTTCGGAATTTTTATCCCACCAATAGGCTATAATTTCTTCATAATTACTTTAACTTTCCTTAAAAATTTAAACTTGATGTATTTTTTATTTTGGTTTTTAGTCGAATGAGACCTGCCCCAGGTTTCTATATTAATCCGTTCTCGAGATATTGAATATTTTTCAAATTTTGGCCATTTGGCCCTACTGTACGACAACAAGAAAAACAATTTCATTAGCACGCTTCCGCGGTTTCTAAACACTATAATCTGTTGCGCTAATAGTCTTAGGTAGTATTAAGTAATATGGACAATGAAAGTCCCCAAGATTTATTAATTAAATATTACCTTCAAATAAATTTATTGTGAATTCTATAATAATGGAAAACAAACAGAAATAAATAAAGTAAAATATGACTTGTATAAAGAGTAAAAGTAAAATATGACGACCCGAGAAAGAGATTACCCACCTGAGGAGAATATGACAGGTGAATTTATCTCTATATCTTGGGGCATATCCTTGCAGACAACAACTTGCTCAGGTTTCGGGTAAACCTTTAAAGCTTGGCTAAAGTTTATTTGAAGACTTTGAGAAGATTAAGGATAAAGAGAAGAAGAACTTTACCCTCTCGTGTGGTTGGAATTAGAAAATTCTTCAAACTAATTCAGGAAGGCGAGTTTTACCCTCGGGGGGAGGGAGGCGCGTGGAAACAGAATTTAAAATTTCATTCTTCTATCATTGATGCCCCCCCTTATTCTTCTTTGCTCTTGGGAGAGCTTCTTCAAATAAAGTCTGGAAGTTCGCCCGCTTGACGTAATAGTTATTTTTAACAAAAATTAGAAAAACAAATTACACGGGGTCTCCCGTGGTCTAGTGGCTAGCGCGCTAGATTCATCAGCGGGAGATGGTGGGTTTGAACCCCACCGGCGCCAGAAATTTTCTCATCTCAGGGCTCGCTGAGAAAATTCCTGGCTGCAATCTGGATGTCGGTGCTAATAGCCATGATTTTTTGATGCGCCGTAAAAAAAAAAAAAAAAAAAAAAAAAAAAAAAAAAAAAAAAAAAAAAAAAAAATTACAAAAAATCTATAGATTTGTATACATTTATTTCTGCTGTGTTTCGCAACAAAGACGATTAATTCATTAGACCTCCAGTATAAAAGTCAGTATAAGTGATAGTCAGATGGTTATAAAATTATCAAAAATAATTATATATAATAAAAATAAAATAATTATTATTCAACTGACCGTTTTCTTAATCTTCATATTTTCGTGCTAGGCGGAAGGTCAAAAAATAAAAAACTTCACCATTCAGTTTCATCAACTTTATTACGTCCCTACATGTTTCACACCTTTTTGGTGCCTCTTCAGGGGAAAAGTTACAAATGTAAAACTTATCATAGAAATAGAAAGAAAGTGGTAAATACTACATTTGAATAATATTTTTATTAACTTATTTGACAAAAAAAAAAAAAATATGTTTGAATTAGAGGGTGGGACGATGGTTTTAATTTTTAAGTCTAAATTTCTTTTGGAAATTAATTTTAAAAGTATGACATATCGATTATCGAACAGCTGATTATATTTCGCCATGTTGGATTCTTTCAGACCATGATCAGTCTAGACGTGGCCGTACTGGTGGAGGGTTATCCTCCTCAGATTGAGGCTGTAAGTTTTATAATGTAACTATTTCCCCTGATGAGGCACCAAAAAAGGTGTGAAACATGTAGGGACGTAATAAAGTTGGTGAAACTGAGTGGTGAAGTTTTTATTTTTTGACCTTCCGCCTAGCACGAAAATACGTAGAATAAAATATTTTTTATATTTATATAAAATATATATATACATAAGTATAATTATACTTTCAAGTAAATGTGTGTATTTTTTAAACGTGTTATTAGTGTATTTTTGTATGTACAGAAACCTATTTTTGGGTATTTTTTTACGTTCAGCCTGCCAGTTACTTTTGATCACCAATTGATTATTTTAAAAGTAAACGCTTTAGTTAATATATGATTAGTTAAAAAAGAATACAGGTAAATTAAAATAATTTAAACTGAAAAAACAAAAACAAAACGGCCATGTCTGTAAATATTTTGCGTCCTCAAATATTCTGTAGATTATCAGTCTTTTTAAATTTAGCTAACAAGAGGAGTATACAGCGGTGGCGTTCTTGATCTGGTCCATTTTTTCTGGTGATTCTGCATCGAAAAATAGTCGACACGTGTCCGAGCGTTCCGTCCAATGCGCCATAGGAGCCGAGAAATAAAATAAAATAGGTTGAAAGTGCTTTATTATATCGAGTTTAGAGAATTATATCGACATGATTCTTTCAACAATTCATTTGATATATAGAGTAGATTAAAGGAAAAATATAATCGGTAAACAATAATTTATATTTAGCCAAATAAATTAAAAAATATTCTCATGCTTTCAAGCAAACTAGTATTATACATTTTTTTTACACCGAAAATAATAGCAGATTTAAAATAAGCATCCCATGAAACCCTAATGTGTAAATATCATTGAAAACAAAAACTAATGATTTTTCCTAATCTGTAAGAGACTAAAAATTTGTAAGCGAAAAAGTAACGTGACGTTTTGAAATTCAATATCTCCCCTTGAGATAAGCCAATTTTTACGTCATTGAAATCTTTCAAAAGAAGAAAGACTCTTTTTTCTAACTATATGAATGACTATTGTATTATCTCAAAAGGTACTTGCAAAAAATGGTTCTCAAAATAAAAATAACATGTAAAGGTTTTTGCATATAACGTCGATTCCAGAACACGTAGAAACACCCCGATTGGAAATGTGTCACATTAGGGCTTTTATCGACCATACAAGTTTGGTTTGAATCGGGTAAATATTCTTTGAATTATTGCCGGATTGTTGAATCTTTAACAAAATTTTAAGGGTCCCCACTTAGCGAAATTTAAAATAATTTTTTTTTTTTTTTGCTTTTTGTGATATTCCCAATGTGGGGGTTTTCAATGTGCAAAAAACAAATGTGACATCTGTTTTTGAATTAAAATATTTTTTTATAATGGATAACTTTTTAAAACTAAAAAAATGAAAAATAAAAATTATAGTCTCGACAAAATATTATTAACAATAATACTAATCATAAAATAAAAATAGGTAATTTATTTACATTTTAAGGTCCATTATAATTAACTGAGAATTTTAGGACCGGTTATCCATAGGATACCTCGCTTTTCTAGCCAGGATAGGGCTGATGTCTTTTCTTTTTTACAAAGAAAAGCCACCACCTCTAGTGGGAATCGAACCCACGATCCTTAAGCACGGAGTGTTAAGTGCTCACGCCTTAACGCTCACGGCCACCGGGCCTCCAATAATAGGTAATTAAACTGATTTTCACTCCTTGCCTTATAAATGCATATCCTTTGTCCTTGAAGACCCTGATCTCCTGTATTGTGCCGTAAGGAGCGAAGGTTTTCTGCATCAGTTCTTCAGTGAGACCGTTCGTAAGCCCGCCGCAGTACACCGTACAGTTCGTGGGGCTTGACTGGTTGTACACTTCGTCGAATGTCAGTGGTTTTGCGTTCGCTGCAACAAAAATAACAAACATTTCTATTTAAAAAACAATAAGAAATTAAAAAAAAAAAGTTTTATAAGAAAAACAGTCAAATTCTCAACAAATTTAAAATTTGGTTTCGGCATGCACATTGTCAGCCTTTTTCAGGTAAACAGAAGATCCAAAAAACTAAACAAGTGCTAAATAAAGAATAGAAATCCCGATATTAGTACATGAAATTCCACTTCTTCAAATGGAGATTTTTACTGTTTTTTTATAAGCATACATTTTTTATGACAACCTTATGTAATTAAAACGAACTAGTATTTCTAAAGTGACGCAATCCAAAATTTGGTGTGTTTCATTTATGACTACAGAAGATATCTGCATATATCTCTTTATCAAACATGACAACCGAATGTAGCTTCAGAGCTTGTACACCAGAGGGCGATTGTGTCTCAATGCTATTCCCCCTACATAGATAAAAATGACATTTTCAGTTTTTTTTTTGTCACTTTAGAAATTCTATACACAAAATATTAAAAAGATCACAGAATGAGGTGTTCATTGGTTTAAGAGAAGGTAAAGTAGATTTATAAAAAAAAAAAATTCTATAATTTTCATGTATGAGTATTTACATTAATAAAATAATAAGCGTCTAAAAACAGCATATAATTGATTTGATTCTAAATGAAAATTAAAAGTAAAGATATTTGTACTCTATTCTTTTGAAAAAAAAACAATTTTCTTCTGAAACATTTGTGTATGTTTATCTAAGATAAACAAATTGGTCAGAATAGTCTTTATATTAGTAGAATAATAAATAGTGAATAAACACATTGGTCAGAATAGTCTTTATATTAGTAGAATAATAAATAGTGAATAAACACATTGGTCAGAATAGTCTTTATATTAGTAGAATAATAAATAGTGAATAAACACATTGGTCAGAATAATCTTTATATTAGTAGAATAATAAATAGTGAATAAACACATTGGTGAGAATAGTCTTTATATTAGTAGAATAATAAATAGTGAATAAACACATTGGTCAGAATAGTATTTATATTAGTAGAATAATAAATAGTGAATAAACACATTGGTGAGAATAGTCTTTATATTAGTAGAATAATAAATAGTGAATACACACATTGGTCAGAATAGTCTTTATATTAGTAGAATAATAAATATTGAATAAACACATTGGTCAGAATAGTCTTTATATTAGTAGAATAATAAATAGTGAATAAACACATTGGTCAGAATAGTCTTTATATTAGTAGAATAATAAATAGTGAATAAACACATTGGTCAGAATAGTCTTTATATTAGTAGAATAATAAATAGTGAATAAACACATTGGTGAGAATAGTCTTTATATTAGTAGAATAATAAATAGTGAATAAACACATTGGTCAGAATAGTCTTTATATTAGTAGAATAATAAATAGTGAATAAACACATTGGTCAGAATAGTCTTTATATTAGTAGAATAATAAATAGTGAATAAACACATTGGTCAGAATAGTCTTTATATTAGTAGAATAATAAATAGTGAATAAACACATTGGTCAGAATAGTCTTTATATTAGTAGAATAATAAATAGTGAATAAACACATTGGTGAGAATAGTCTTTATATTAGTAGAATAATAAATAGTGAATAAACACATTGGTGAGAATAGTCTTTATATTAGTAGAATAATAAATAGTGAATAAACACATTGGTGAGAATAGTCTTTATATTAGTAGAATAATAATTAGTGAATACACACATTGGTCAGAATAGTCTTTATATTAGTAGAATAATAAATAGTGAATAAATTATGGAAAAAAGAAAAAAAAAGTTAAAATAAGATACATGTTGCCGAACAAAAAAATCCAGAAACGAAATGATTTATTTATCTTTTGAAGGGTACTCTTTCAATTACAATTAATGAACCCGTAATAATGAAGAATGAAATACGTCTACATTATTTACTTATCTGGGTGCTTTGTTATTTGGGCCTCATTTTTTACAATATATATATACAAATTTTAAATACTGTGCTTTTCGTGATCTAAGGGTTCTGAAACGTGAAAGTTTCTAGTTGCCACTTCGGAATTGCGGGTTTCCTGTTTATGTAGGAAAGGAGGAAACGCGCTGAATGTAATTTAATTAAATTTAAAATAATAATAAAATATTAAAAGAAAGAGATAATAAAATGAAGAATAATAAGAGTGTTGAAATATTCAGAAGGGCTATGTTTGAAGGAGAGAGAGCATTTCAATTTGAAGAATGACCCTGTAGGCGGGGGAAAAAAATATAAAAAGAAAATTTATAAAGAGGACGGGGTAAAATATGGCAGGAGAAGGGTCCATCTCCGAAATACAGAGGGAAATTCATTAGTTTCAGAACGTATTTGTACATCTTTTGTAAACGGTTTCAACAGTTGGCCGGCTCGTTGGAAACCACAATGGCTCCTGTTTGTAATGGAGCCTTCGGTTGTGTGCTTACGTGAGGGAATAATTAATGAATTTCGGCGGGAGCATTGTGCTCCTCGATAGGGCGAGCTCATTATGTGGGGCTCGAGCTGAGCTTCGAACCGCTTCAACAGGCCCCTCTGAACAATGCTTTTCGATGGAATGACCTTTCTAGTGGGAGGTTGCAAGCGGGTCTGTGGAGGTCTTAGTTTTGGAGGGGATGTTGGATTGTGCGAAGTGGTTGTTTTTGCGTTTTAAGACGTTTCATATCTCCCTATGAGGCAGAAACCTACTTATGAGGTTGACTTTATGGCGAAATCCGGAAGAGCAGACTAGCAAATTTAACATTTCTGAATCCATAGATCACTAACATAACGATGGTCCAATTATATATATATATATATATATATATATATATATATATATATATATATATATATATATATATATACAGAGTAGCCCAGATAAGTGGGCGACAAGAGAAACATAGTGGGCGGCTTGACATTTTTCATATGGGCAAAGTTTTAGTTCTCGTCGAGATCTATAAAATGGTGCCCTCGGAAATAAGAAAATAAAACTTCTAAAGGCTCAAATAGACCTTTCTCCTAAGCTGAATTAGCCTCTCTTTAACAAAAATACTATTTAAATAAATTCAAGTGCCGTTTTTTTTTTAATTTCAGATGAGGAATACATGCAAATGAAAACGTTTTTTTACAGAGAACTACTTGGCGCATGGAAACCCCGTTTGCACGGTTCTTCCTTGTTTTGTAAGTAAATTTTAAAAATATAATGCAAAATATGGGTAAAGAGTAAACCCTTCCCTACAAAGGCCTATTTGAGCCCTTGGAAGTGTTAAGTTTCTTATTTCCAAGGGCACCATTTTATAGATCTCGACGAGAACTACAACTTTGCTCCTTTGAGAAATTTTAATATCTCAAACCGCTTAGTAGTTATATCTCCTGTGGCCCGCTTATCTGGGTCACTCTATGTATATGTATATATATATATATATATATATATATATATATATATATATATATATAAAAATCAGCCCCGTAACAGGCCACGAGGGCCCTGACGGGCAGATACTATAGAGGTATCTGATTCATGACCGTAAGGCACACTAGAGACATAGTGTAGACAGTACTATGTTCCGGACGCCTGATTTCCCCCCTTAGCTGCTAGAGTCATTAGCACCAAGCTACCCATTAATAGATTAATTAAAGACTGGGTTGGCCTAGGGGCGGTCAGGGCGGCCGAATACAACCCATAAACGAAGACGCTAGAAGATAAAAATCTTTAGTGCTTGCTCGGGATTTGAACTCAGGTCCTCCAGCTTGTTAGTCCAGGGCTCTACAACCTCGTATATATATATATATATATATATATATATATATATATATATATATATATATATATATATATACGTATGTATGTACATGTTTATGTAGAGTGTATATTTATGTATATACGTCTGTGTATGTTCATTAATAAGCGTATATTATTTTTCTAGATGTATATTTTATCATTATCTTTTTTCTTCTAAAAATGACGATAAAAAAAATTTGAGTTTTCTATTTATAATAAAAAAAATAATCAAATTAGTAAAGAAAATTTTAAATCATGAAAATAGATTATAACCCATTTTTTAATAGTTTTTATGTACATGCCAACTAAACATTTTTCTTTTAGCAGAACTTAGTTAGGACTGAGTAAAAAAATTAAAATAAGAACCATGGCAAAAATGTATTATGGATTGGTCTTGTGGAAAATAATAAAGAATCTATAAATATTTTAGTTGATCGTAATACAAACTACAATATATAGTGTTAACTTTCCTCATCATCTATTGATTATGATATCCTTCTAGCTTACATATTTGTTAATGAGGACAACGGGTGATTATTCCTTGTAATGAATTATTCATCTACATATATCTTGTTACATTCCTAGTATGTATATATACATAATGTAAATGTCTTAACAATAATATATACACATTGTAAATATATTTACAATAATGTAATCTAATACATACATATATAATAAAATACACACACAATCCAAGGTGTACATTGCTACGAAACCACCACAAACAAATAAATAAAAAGAATAATTATGTACTTAATGCCCTTTAAATGTTATACATATGTAAATATACATATATATACATACATACATTAACGTATATATACATATTCGTGAACTATAGTTCTAGAATCGTCATCTTTTGTCGTCATCACTTCCGGATTGTGTCATGAGGTTGAAGCAAACAGTGTGTTTTCCTTACTACTGACACGGAAGAACTCAGAAATATATAGTTATTAAAACGAAACCCTCTTATGATTGTTATTAATTTTTACAATTTTGAAACAAAGTTAAAAACAAATTAGTACACTCTACAAAACTGAAAAGAGTTCTTCATTCTTTCCCTTCATGTTCCTCACATTTTCTCGTGAAATAACAGGGGAAATTGTACTTCTAAATTTAGATATTTAATTAAATAAGGAAAAAGATACATTTAATTTCTGTCACAAATATTTTACATCAATAATATCATTAAATTATTCGTCTAAAATTTCCTTAAGTATAAAATGTCTTCAGGAAATCTATAAGCTCTTTGAACTAATATTTATCCTCTTATAATTCATTATTATGTAATTATTTCTTCATAGGATTTATTAATTTAGATAAAAGGTATTATTTAATTATTAAGGTTTATTTTTTCCTAAATAATAATGGTGACAAAAAGGGGTGTCCCTGAAAAAAGGCCTGAACTGAGGCACATGTTACTTATTGTTGTACGCACACAATTCCATGAAATATGGTGTTCGTATTTACAAAACATGTCTAGGTATTCATAAAATATGAATATACTTATAAATTTTATTGAGGGTCATTTCCTGTATCCAGCAGATAGCATTGTCGAAGATTTGGTGACATTTTTAAAAATGTTTTAATACGTGAAACCTTAATAACTAACATTTATCCGAAAGGTTTAATGAGACAAACTTGCACACTCCTGAGGCACACATAATTATATGTTTATAGCAAGGTAACCAGTGTAATTCGCCATTTTTTTCGTTGTGTAATATGTTGTAGTAATATTTTTCCCCGTTTTAACGGCGCATCAACTATTTGGCTATTAGCGCCGCTGGGCTATCTACATGTTGCCACCCTTTTATAATGCCAACAGCACGTGGTCAGTCACCCATTCAGGTACTGACCACGCCCGACGTTGCTTAACTTCGGTGATATACGGGAACCGGTGTATTGAACGTGGCTATGGCCGTTGGCATGTTGTAATACTTAAACATATATTTGTGGTTTCCAATTGGTCGTTTTAAGTGGGAAATCGCCCTTAAACCTCACCAGCATCAGTTTTTTTTATGTAACGAAAAATGTTAAATACGCGGACATTTTTTTTTTTATAAAAGTTGAAAATATAACGGGTAACGTTTCTGTAATATTTAAAGAAATATTTCTGTAATTTTGTTATACAGAAAATTTTGGAATGATTTTTGATTGATCTATCAATCATTTTTCTTTTCAATACCCTAAAACTCGTCAACTATGTTTTTTATTTTCTATTTGATTTATAACCTAATCGAGCTGCATTAATACATTTTACGAGAAAAAAAGTAAAGAAAAAACACTTTCGCCCCTAAGCAAATAGAAGTTGCATCCCTTTGGCATAAAAGTTAAGCCCAATGAAGATTCTTTGTATTAAAACAAAATTGTCGTTGATTTCATTAAAACTGGAAACTTTTAGAGTTTTGGTGATGAATTTTAAGGGTAAATTTCGACCCTTAAATTGAGGAATGAGATTTAAAAAAGTTAGTTATCTAATATTTTTTTAAGTAGTACAACACATAAAAAAAAAAAGAAACAATTCGGTGATGTGCACCTGGGTTAGTTTCCTTGTAAGAAGAAATGAACAAAATTCTATCTTACACCACGTACATTTTAAAACCATCAATTACTAAATGTCCGTCACGTAGGAGCTGCATAACTAACCACTTTCCTCAGAATTTGGGTAGTGTAGACTGTGTTCCTGAATAATTTGCTTAAAATATCCTACATAAATAGAATAAAAACATGAATAGTTCTCTTTTACATTGTTAATGAGTAACTGTTTAATTATTAATTTTGTAATTTATTAGCTTCCACAGTTATGTTTATACTTGATCTGACTTAGGAACAGGATACAGTCCCCCTAGTGGTAAAAAGCGCTCCTTGCGGCGGCATTGCGAACCTACGTCTGGCAGGCTAAAACTATCGAAACATAGTAAAAAGTAAACCCCCTTTTCCGATAGACCGATTTAGCTCATTTTTACCACACTTCTTTCACATGATTTACCCAGGACGTAAACCGCGTTTCGTTGCAATACAGCAGAAATTACGACCGGTATGAGTATATTAGTAATTTGGGCACGGAATAACCCCCACCCCTCCTAATGAACCGATTTAGTTTATTTTTACAACCAATTTTTCTCTGTAGATTAAGACTACGAATACCGAGTTTCGTCGAAATATACTAACAATTGGGGCTGGCAGTGGCGAATTGATAATGTGGGTAAACCCCCCTTTCAGTGCGATTTTGGTGGTTTACCCAAACAACCAAAATCCCATTGTTCAATACTTTGCTAATTGAACGCTATCAATGAAAAACTCTGGCCACTATCGTGTTATCAGACACACACACACATACACACACAAACACACACATATATATATATACATATATAACAAATTTTAAAAGAGGTCATTTTCGGTGTCTACTGGGTAGGATTGATAAAGATTTGAAGAAATTTTTCAAAAATTCCGTCATGAGTGCAACCTCAATAGTTACTTTCCTTCGGAGGAAAGTGTTAAAATGATAATAGTTCATATAAATAAAATTAGTTTCCAAGGCCATATAAGTTATGCATTTTTATAAAATGTATAGACATTTTCGCGACAGGTTTTTAATTTAGGGGGAAAAAAAGAAAAAGGAAAGCTAGAGTTCCATTTTATAAGGGAGGAAATCTGGAACATTGTTGGTTTTCTCTTTATATAACATAGGCTACCCTAATGGAATTCTGTCCAATAAAAACAGTGATAGGATTCGGGCGAAGGCGCGGAAAGTTTTGTTTATACCGGCAGCGGTCGAAATATGAATCCTTTTCTTCGGTGGAAGGGTCGGGGAATTTCGTGGACGACTGGTTCATATGTGGTCCAAGGGGGGAAGGGGGGTTGTCCGGGGAGGGTCTTGAGAATTCCTCCGAGGGATATGAAGAATATTCACGCTTTGAAGGTTCCATTCCACCTGATTGATTCAAGAGATATTATAACGGGAACCAAACCCTTCGATGGTATGCTGTCAAGCTACTTAAAACATTTCTTAAGATGAAATTTGCATTAATAATTGATTATTAACAATGGAATATTCATAGTAAAAGTCCGACTCGCAGGAACTGCATCATCTTAGCGCGGTTCCGTTCTTATCCCTAGACTCATTTGGAATGATTAAAATAGAAGCAGTTATTATTTTAGGTCCACATTTCTAGAAATGTCTTGATTTATGATCTTACATGGATGGGTCGGCCAACCCTAGGACCTGCCCGCTAGGCAGTTGAAAAGCTATATCTTGGAAATCCATATTTCTAACACTAAATTGTTTTTCTTATTTTACTTAACCTGTTTTATTTTCAAATACATTATCCAACCTAAGCAATTAAAAAATAAACAGGAATAAAAACAGACAAAAGGAACAGTTCGATTAAGCGAAATCAATTACTTTAATGTTTTAAGCACTTATTTCTCCGATTGACATCGCCTAATCAAAACTTTCTTTAGAACCTTTTTTGTAGAGCATTTAGTAAGCTTTCTAATGGTAATCTTCCGTTTGCCATGATTCTCAACCGTTTTCGAGATATTAAGGAGAATATACGAAGGGGGCCTAATAGATGTTCATACGGCATCTGAGAATCCCAAGATTCCGTAAAAACAAAATATTGTTTATAATTATACGTATCCTGTTTTATTGACAAATACATTTGACTACTATAAGCAATTAAAAAAATAACGAGCAGTGGAAAAAAACCTGCGGGAAACACACAAGTAGATCCATTTAAATAAACGAAATTAACTAAGTCTTAAGCACTTATTTCTCCTAATATGACCATCCCATTAAAAATTTCTTCAAATCATTTTTTGTAGAGAATATAGTAAGCTTTCGAACTGTTACATTTCACTTTCCACGATTTTCAAACCGTTTTCGAGATATTAATGAAAGTATACGAAGTTCCCAAAACTTTTCATGTCTGTAAATAAAATATTTTATTCTAACCCTTCCTTATCTCCAAACGTAACCAAAATTTCAACATACTAGTTTTGATGAAATTCCAACATGCAGAAAATGTTTCCACTGAATCCCATGATTTTAAGTACCCAAACCAAAAACGTTATTCAACAACTATTTTTCCAATTTTGTCGATAACGGATAAAGCTATCGCCTTAAAAATGGTTTCATTCGTTTTCCTAGGCCCAGAAGCCTATAAAACGAGTACTTGCAAGCATATGAAGTAAGCGGAACGATTTTTTTCGCGCGACATTCGCTCCAAAAACCATGTTCCGGTGGGCGGATTCTGCTGGTTAGCGAACTGGACCTTTCAAATTAGACGAAAGATTTTTGTACCGAATTTCATCAAAATCGGACCATTCGTCTGGGCTGTAGAGAGCGAATAGACAAATATATATATATATATATATATATATATATATATATATTTGTCTATTAGATATATATATCTATATATATATATATATATATATATACAAATTTGAACCACCGTCATTTTCGTTGTCTAGGGGTCCTGAAACGAAAAATTTTCTAGTCGGCACTTCCGGATTGTTTCATGAGATCAACCTTACAAGCGGGGTTCCTCCCTATGAAGGGAAGGAGGAACCGCGCTAAAAATCATATAATTTAAAAACAAAAAAAATATGTATAGGATATTAACCTTATAGGTTATTAACGCCACTGATATTACAGAAAAATAGGCGTTTCATTTTATAAATGTAACCTCGTAAATTACGTTTATTAATCCTTAATGTGATGTATTATTGTCCTTATTTTAAATGCCTCAAAATGTTCTAATTTTGAATGTTGAAGTTTTATAACTTAATAATGTTACTTAATTCATTATATGATTATTAATATTGAGACAATGATTCCTGATAGTTACACATAACTAGGTTAATGTTTAAAAATTAATGTTTAGTGTTTCCTTAGTTCTGTATATTTTCCTTAGTTATATACAGGGTGTTAATGACAATCCTTGAGCGCGTGAAACTATGCAAAAAATGTAGTTCATCAACGCCAACTACATATTAGGAGGGGGGGGGGGTTAGTTCAGACCCACAATACCAATTCGCCACTACAAGCCGTGATTTTCGTTATAGTTCGACGAAACTAGGTATTCGTAGTGGTAATCTACAGGTAAAAATGTGTTGTAAAAATAAACTAAATCGGTTCATTAGGAAGGGGGGTTTACTCCGGACCCAAATTACTAATATACTCATACCGGTCGTAATTTCTGCTGTATTGTAACGAAACGCGGTATACGTCGTGGGTAACTCATGGGAAAGAAGTGTTGTAAAAATGAAGTAAATTGGTCAATCGGAAAGAGGGGTTTACTTTGTAATATATTTCAATAGAATTAGCCCGCCAGACGTAGATTCGCAAGGCCGCCGCAAGGAGCGCTTTCTACCACTAGAGGGACTGTATTCTGTTCCTGCGTCAGATCAAAAGACGAAAATATAAAGTTTTTTTGTATTTATTAAGTAGAATAGTAGGTACCATGTGTAAACATAACTCTGGAGGCAAATTAATTACAAAATTAATAATTGAACAGTTACTCCTTACAAAATTAAAAGAGAACTATTCATGTTTTTATTTTTTCAGAAATGTAATAAATTGTTGAAACGAAATGTGTACAAGCAGAGAAAATTGGAGTTGTACTACAAATGACACGGTTTTCTCTAAATAATCTTTTGAACGGCCTATTTCTGGAACGGAGTGAGATAGAAATGTGTGGTTGGTTAAGTTTAGAGTTAAGGAAGTATTAGGAATAAAACAAAAAAACATTTTATTTACAGATCTATATTTTTTCAATATTTCGCAAACTGTTAAGAAATTGAAATAAGTTGACTGTAATGATTCGAAAAATCACTGAATTTCCAACAAAAATGGAAAGTAATTTTGGAACGGGCGTTCACCCGGGAGAGAAATCGTCGCTTAAAACTTAAGTGGGGTTTTCAAGTTTTCATTGTTTTTTTTTTAATTATTATTATTATTGAATTTAAGAGTAAAAAGACTATTTTATTCAAGCCATATATGAAAATGAGGGACATATTTGTAATAGTGCTTTCGTAAAGCGAACATTGAGAAGTTGGAAGGAGTAATATCCGCTTACGATAATGTTAGTTCCTATTTCGGTGTCTAAAATCTTCCTTCTCAGATTTAATTTTACATTTTTACAGTGTTTTTACATTTTTACAGTGTTTTTACATTTTTACAGTGTTTTTACATTTTTACAGTGTTTTTACATTGTTACAGTGTTTTTACATTTTTACAGTGTTTTTACATTTTTACAGTGTTTTTAAATTTTTTTCACAAAAGAGCAAAACAAAACGTTTACTGCGCAGACAGGGAATAGTTGGGATTCGGCTATTTTCGTAAAAGTCTATATTCAGGATTATGGATTCGGCTACTCTTTGGTAGCATTCTTGAGGGAAAAGACAAACACAAATGCAGAATTACCAAATGTTATTTATATTTTTTTATTGTTTTAATTGTTCTGTTTATTAATTCAGCATTTGTGTTTGTCTTTTAACTGTCGAAGGCTAAAAAAATTACAATAATCGTGATTATTTGTCCTAGCCGAATCCTCTACTATTCCCTGACTGCTTACCCCCCCCCCCCCCGTCGCACAGTGGTGCCGAGAGGGAAAAAACCTCCAAAACCGAAGGTGTTCAATTGCGTTTGAACTAACATTTTTTTTTATACCTAATTAGTTGTAGAATACTGCTCTAATATTGCTTTTCCATTTTATTAATAGTTATGATCACAAAAAACCTTTTTGTCGACAGATTTCTCACTGAGTAAAAATCTCACAGTTTTTAGTGAAAAGTAAAACAATATTTTATACCACTTATTTTATACCTGAAAAATTGACATTACCCAGGAAGTCTCATGAGTGTATATAGCTTCTAAACGAATTTTTTTTTTGCGAAAATGTACAATGAACTTGGTGCATTTAGGTTGTGAAGATGAAGCTCAATTATCCGTAGTTTATTTGGTGTAGAAAAAAAAAGCTGGACTTGGCTATGCTCTCCGCATAGTTTTACCTAAAAGTACATGTTTTGATGTTGCTTTCCTATAAATTTCATCGCCGTACTCGGCCGTATGTTTGCACAATGAAGGTGTCAATTAGCGATGCGATTATTTTACGAGAAACGACTTTACCATTATTTTTTTCTGCAGAGAATTGTTAAAAATGTTGTGTTAGCAAGTAAATAAACATCTTTCTCGCGTGAATCTGCTAAATTTAGTCGTTATAAGCTCAAATTTCAAGAATAAGGAATACGTCGAGAACAGTTAACAAAATTTCATTTGTTATAAATTTATTCGACTCAGCACTCAAAAACCCATTTTGAATTATACATATCTCTACCAATTGAGTGATGACTTTTTTATATTGAATACTTGCTGTTTTTCAGGTTTTTATTAATATAAAACCCGTTTATCTTCCGAAATAATTATTCTATCAATGTGGTAGTGGTCTCATTCGACTCAGCACAAAAACATACTTTAAAAATGACATCTAAATCAGAAAGATTCGAGTACCAAGTGGTTTTTTTTCGCGTAATCGGGCGTTTGGCACCACTGTGCGTCGCACAATGGACCGATTCCCATAACTAGATGTACACAACTCAAGTACACAGTTCATAAAACTAAGGCCATTATATTACTAGAAATACTTTAGATAAGGCGAATTCGCAGTATTTTCTAATTATCTTCGGTTACTGGTAAGTTAGTTTTCTAATTATCTTCGGTTACTGGTAAGTTAGTTTTCTAATTATCTTCGGTTACTGGTAAGTTAGTTTTCTAATTATCTTCGGTTACTGGTAAGTTAGTTTTCTAATTATCTTCGGTTACTGGTAAGTTAGTTTTCTAATTATCTTCGGTTACTGGTAAGTTAGTTTTCTAATTATCTTCGGTTACTGGTAAGTTAGTTTTCTAATTATCTTCGGTTACTGGTAAGTTAGTTTTCTAATTATCTTCGGTTACTGGTAAGTTAGTTTTCTAATTATCTTCGGTTACTGGTAAGTTAGTTTTCTAATTATCTTCGGTTACTGGTAAGTTAGTTTTCTAATTATCTTCGGTTACTGGTAAGTTAGTTTTCTAATTATCTTCGGTTACTGGTAAGTTAGTTTTCTAATTATCTTCGGTTACTGGTAAGTTAGTTTTCTAATTATCTTCGGTTACTGGTAAGTTAGTTTTCAAATTGTCTTCGGTTACTGGTAAGTTAGTTTTCTAATTATCTTCGGTTACTGGTAAGTTAGTTTTCTAATTATCTTCGGTTACTGGTAAGTTAGGGTGCTTCTCAGTGGAATTTCCACATAATTAACAAGAGTATTTGTGCAGTGCAATTCATTAGTTTATAAATTGTTGTGGGAGGCCCGGTTGAATTGTCTTTTTTGCCAAAATGTACCATGAACTTGGTGCATTTAGGTTGTGAAGATATCTGTAATGGGACTCAATTGTGCGTAGTTCATTTGGTGTGGAAAAAAGCGGTACTTAGCTATGCTCTCCGCATAGTGTTACCTAATAGTACATGTTTTGAAGTTGCTTACATATAAATTTCATCGCCGTACTCGGCCATATATGTGGCCAGCCTAATAAAATGAAGCGATGCGATTATTTTAGGAAAAATGCGTTTACCGTTACTATTTTCTGCAGAGAGTTGTTGAACACTTTGTGATAGCAAGTAACTGAACTTTTACAGTGAGATCTACCTAATATCTCCTGTAAAAATGTCAAAATGCTTTCGTGATAAGCGAAAATTTTAATAAAGAGAAATACGTCGAGACCAATTAACTGTATTACATTGTTTGTTAATTTATTCAACTCAAAAATACATTTGGAAGGATACATATCTCTACCAATTGAGTAAAATGTGACTTTTTTAAATCGTATACTTGATGTTTTTCACAGTCTTTGTACTATAAAACCCGTTTATCTTCCGAAAATATGATTCTATCGAATTGGCAGTGGTCTCATTCGACTCAGCACTACAAAACACTTAAAAAACGATACCAAAATCAGAAAGATTCAAGTACCTACAGGTTTTTTTCCCCCCAAATCGAGCGTTTGGCACCACTATGCGACACTTGGCGCGGAGTGTTAAGTGCTCACATCTTAACACACTCTGCCACTTGGCCTACTACAAAACATTTACTTTTTATAAATAAATGACACTATGGATATGAAGGGAGACGCAAGTCGGCTTTTGCCCCATCCTTTTTCAATAATCCTTAAGAGTGGTTATTGCGCCGCAGCTCTAATAACGCGCAATAACATAGTAATAATTTTGGAAAGTTTAGTGCTATGAATTAGCGTTTGGAATAACAGCCCCATTTATTAAAATTGATTAACATTTGGTATATAGAAGTGTCTGGTATAAATCATTGAATATGAAAGTTTCTTCTTTTCTTTTCATGGGGGTTAATTTTAATTAATATAAGTAATAATCCGTGACCAGTGTTATTCGGCCTAGAAAGAAAAACGTTTTACAGAAAATATATTTGCGATTAGTTTTTGCAATGAAGAAAAGGAGCTGGTTTAGAAGGGGCGGATGAGAGAAGCACCCGTGCGGAACACTCCCTTAGCTCCTGGGCTGCGAAATTTCGGCCAGGACGGGCGTCCTAAAATAGAGGCTGGGCATTGGGAAAAAATCACATAAAAAACGGGTATTGCTTGTATTTACAGCGCAATAACCACACTTGAGGAATATTGAGAAAAAACATTGAGGTTTAGGAAAAAAAATGTCAAATTTCTTTAAAGATTTTTCTAAGACAGTCTTTGTGGAACTGGTTAGGCTTAATACTCCTCTCAGTCCGAAAAAACTATTCAGCTACGTAGGTATTAACACACAAACTATAACAAAAAAAAAAAAAAAAAAAAAAAAAAACCTTAGTACACAAAGATTTAATGTTTTGTCTTCATCTTTCATGAAAAATGTAAAATTAAATTTTAAATCAGAGCAAGATATTAGGCGCCATTGCAGGAAACTGACAGAATCCATACTGGAAATTAAACCATGTAGCCGAATGACATTGCTCTGCCAAAAATTGCAAAAGAACCGTATTTGCTACGATTTCCAAACCGGTTTCGAGATATATTAGGATATTCTCAGTTGTCATGAAAAATGTAAAATTAAATTTTAAAGCAGAGCAAGATATTAGGCGCCATTGCAGGAAACTGACAGAATCCATACTGGAAATTAATCCATGTAGCTGAATGACATTGCTCTGCCAAAAATTGCAAAAGAACCGTATTTGCTACGATTTCCAAACCGGTTTCGAGATATATTAGGATATTCTCAATTGCCATGAAAAATGTAAAATTAAATTTTAAATCAGAGCAAGATATTAGGCGCCATTGCAGGAAACTGACAGAATCCATACTGGAAATTAATCCATGTAGCCGAATGACATTGCTCTGCCAAAAATTGCAAAAGAACCGTATTTGCTACGATTTCCAAACCGGTTTCGAGATATATTAGGATATTCTCAGTTGCCATGAAAACTCCATTTTTTGCCTTTTTTTCGACATGGGGCTTTGGAAATGAAGAAATTATATTCCCCAACTCCTAGTACTTTTAATAAGTGGACCTGGAAGATCGTGTTCACCATGATTTTAGCTCCTAGTTAAACAAGTAGTCGTTTCAAATCTTCCCAACAAATTTCACAAAAATTAGTCCATCGTAGACGAGGAACAGACAAATATAAATATATATGCAAATTTGAACCACCGTTATTTATATGTCTTTGGTCTGTGGGTTCTGAAACGTGAAATTTTCTAGTCGGCACTTCCGGATTGCGTCATGATATCGACCTCATAAACGGGTTTCCTCTCTATGCAGGGACGGAGGAAACGCACTAAAAATAAATAAACGTGCGACTAAAAATAGGTAATCAAATGGTTTAGCGTTTGTTGTAATGTTTTAAAAATTTTAAAATATCTTTAGCCCCTTCAACCCCCTGTCAGTAGTTCCAGTAAGTTATAAGATTATTTTACTTTCCTTGAATTTTGCATTGCAGTATGTATGTTGTTATTTCTTCGTCATTTTGAGTGAGTTAGTAAATTGTGCCCTATCCGTAATCTGCATAGTATAACCTCTTTTCGTCTAAGTATAAGGCTACTTGAACTCAAAGATAGATCTTGATTTATGGACTCAAACTAAAGACAATTATTTTACAATGTCAAATTTCAAACTGCCTAATCTTGGACTAAGTTCTGTAACATTTACTCGCAAGTCCTTCAATTCCTATATATACATATATAAATATTTGTATATAATATATGAGCACCTCTATGTACCTGTAAAAATACAAGACTGCGGTGGAACTGTGTATCAATCCTGGCATTTCATAAAAAGTCTGTCACGCAGGAGCTGCATAACTAAGCACTTTCCTCAGAATTTGGGTAGTGTAGACTGCTTTCCAGAACAATTTGCTTAAAATATCCTACATAAATAAAATAAAAACGTGAATAGTTCTCATTTTGTAATGAGTAACTGATCAACTACGTAATAAATACAAAAATCCTCATATTATCGTATTTTGATCTAACGCAGGAACAGGATACAGTCACTCTAGTGGTAGAAAGCGTTCCTTGCGGCGGCTTTGTGAACCTACGTCTGCCGGCTTTTCTATTCAAATATATTACAAATTAAACCCCCGCTTTCCGATTGACCGATTCAGCTTATTTTTACAACACTTCTTTCTCATGAGTTACCCAAGACGTATACCGCGTTTCGTTACAATACAGCAGAAATTACGACCGGTATGAGTATATTAGGAATTTGGGTCCGGAGTAAACCCCCCCTTCTAATGAACCGATTTAGTTTATTTTTACAACACATATTTACCTGTGGATTAGCACTACGAATACCGAGTTTCGTCGAAATATACCAAAAATCACGGCTGGTAGTGGCGAATTGGTATTGTAGGTCCGGAGTAAACCCCCCCTTCTAATGAACCGATTTAGTTCATTTTTATATCTCACTTTTCTCTCTATATTACCACTACGAATACCAAGTTTCGTTGAAATATAACAAACATTACGGCTGACATAGTCAAATAAGTGTTTTGGGTTCGGGGTAAACCCCCCCTTCCGGTGGACCGACTTCAGTGGTTAACGAACTCGTTCAATCGTTTGCTAATTGAATGCTATATACCAAGTTTCGTGACGAAAAAACAAAAACACTGGCCGCTATCGTCTTAACAGACACATATATATATATGCACATATATATATATATATATATATATATATATATATATATATATATATATATATATATATAGATATAAATTTTAACGGGGTCATTTTCGGTGTCTACTAGGTAGGACCGATAAAGATTTGAAGACATTTTTCAAAAATTCCGTCATGAGTCCAACCTCAATAGCTACTTTCCTTCGGAGGAAAGTGCTAAAAATATGTCCAATGAAGTTGTATATTCAAGTATATACATGTTTTAAAGAAGTGGAGTTGATTAAATTATATATTGGTTTATTCAATTAAATGTTTTTTTATTGGATTGTGTAATTCCTTCTTTTTCTGTCTGTATTTTTTTTTCAATTGTATGTTTTTTCTCCTCCAGCTCGGTAATTAATTACTCAAATGCAGATTAAAATCAAATGGTGCATTTCATTCATTAGCTTTTTGCGTTCAATGCTTCGGGGCTAAACGATTTCTTATTTATTTTAACGAAAATAGCATTTCATCGTCAGAGATTTATAAAAAAATGAATAAAAATAAAAGCGTTTTTGATCAAAATTTTAAAAGAACGAAATTTGCAGGATTTAACTATCCTTCTGGCCACTAAATGACCCCCCACTTGACATAAGTACTGTGAACTCATTGGGTTTACAGAAAAAGTACAAACTCCGAACTTTACGAAAGTGGTTAATTACAGACACCAAATTGCGGGAAATTAAAAATACAACGAATGTCTGGTCAAATGACTATTTCTCTCGGCGAAATGAAGGTATTTTAACAAGGCTTTGAATTGGAAAGCACCTCTTGGTAAACATTGTACTTACTAATAAGAAAGAAGTTTGTGGATGAGAAAACACACACTTACAAACTGCAGGCATATGAACCTCATAAATATACCTCACAAGACTTACTTTCAATAGCCATTCCACATATGGATACTGTACATCAAAAATCCGAAAAAAATGAGTCCCGTAACTCGCCAGGAAGGCCCTTAGGGGCAGATACTATAGAGGTATCTATACGGCACACTAGGGAGATATTGTGGCCAGTACTATGCTCCAACCGCCTGATTTCCTCCTTGCTGCTTCGACTGCAAGGGCCATTAGCACCAAGGTACCCATTTACAAAATTAATTAAAGGCTGGGGTGGCCTAGGGACGGTCAGGGAGGCCAAATTCAACCCATGAACGAAGAGACTAGAAGATAAAAATCTTTAGTGGTTCCTCGGGATTAGAACTGAGATCCTCCAGCATATGAGTCCAGCGCTCTACCACTGAGCTAACCTCGCCCCCAACAAAAATTTAAAAGCACACATTTATACACCAAACTGTTTGTACTTACAACTCACCTTTATATTTATTATCAGATTTTAGTGTTTTGATATTTATTTTTTACTTTATCTTGTATTCGTTGTGTGTTTTGTTTTGTGTTGTGGTTATTGTTTTACTTGAGCTATGCATCAGCTGAGAAATTGGTTTTGTCGCAATCGTTCTGGAACATAATAAATTCATATTTCAATATTTATATAATAATATTTTAGCGTAAATATTTTTACCGTTTAATTATTTTTCTTTTGTTAAATTATCTTTAATTCTGTATAATCCACCGCCTGGAGGGATGTAAATATGTTTCTTGGTCTATAGCCATCAATTATGATTCCCGAGGGGTATAAATTTCAGTTAGGGGGGGTTGGGGATAAAGGGGTGTATAGCGGATGGAAGAAGAGGGGGAAGGGGGGGGTGCTCCCTCGCATTTTAATAAGGAGTATTAAAAAGGAGAGAACGGCACTAGAGTTCAAGAGAGGGGGGGGGGGGTTAACAATAAAAGAATTAATAACAAAATGTCTGAAGACGGGGGGGGGATAAGGGGGTGTTGTCGGGTTCTTTTTGATAGCTCGCCTACTCGGATCGGGAGTAATCGGGCTTAAAAGAAATCCCCCCCAACAATTTGGGCTCGCTCTCTCCTATAAGCATATCCCTTTGAGGGAGTTCTATCGACCCCCAGCTTTGTTTTTATACCCCCCTCTCCCTGCCAGCCCTCCTAAGATCCCTCTCGGAATCTCTCTCGCTCCGTATCCCGCTACATCCATCCCTCCCTCTCCCTTTTCCTAATAAGGGAGAAAGGTCCCCTACTTTAACTAAAGAGGAGAGGATCAGAGCTTCGGAGGATTTCGGGTGCATCGAATTACAATTCAATATCCTTCTAGTTCGTCCTGAGTTTTACACCATTTACTCACTTCCCTCTGGAAGGTTTACTCAATTAATCCCCGTTCCTTGTATAGCTGTTCCCTTTTACTCTCATTCTATATTCACCCAGGAATCCGTAACAATAAGCTCTCTTTTCACGGAATTAAAACAACATGTACCGTCGAGGAGAAACAGATGAAGATTCTTAAAATTAAAAAAATTTATTAAAAAATTAAAATGAGAGACCTACTGTCCTATGGGATCCAAGAAATAAATACAAGATTTATGATTAATTGAAGAATAAACACCTATTCGACAGAAAAAGACGAACATACAGTAAATGAATACATTTATATTAGGTTAATCTGAAAGTTAGTAATTTTTTTTTCGTGTTTAACGGCGTATCAACTGTCAAGCTATTAACGCCGGACAATCTACAGGTAGCCACCCTTTTATAATACCAACAGCACATGGTTGGTCCCCCATTCAGGTTCTGACCACGCCCGAAGTTGCTTACCTTCGGTGATCTACGGGAACCGGTGCATTCAAAGTGGCTAAAAGTTAGTAATATACACAATTGAGATGTATACATATACATATACATACATATATATTACTGAAACGAGCATAGCCAAACTGATCAGCGGTTCCCGTTGATCGCGGAAGTTAAGCAATGGCGGGCATGTTATGGTGCGTTTACATCTGATAGTTATTTCATTCATGTAAGACAAAAATTGTGACTAATGTAAACTGCGAACAATTTCTTCTGCGATATATATATTTCTAACACGAGCTATAAGTGTCGACACTTCTATACCAACAGGTGTAAACACTGATTATAAAGAGAAGAATTTAATTTCAGAGATAAATATACTGGCTACTCGCTGCATTGTCGGCACTTCTATACCAACAGATGTAAACACTGATTATGTACGACACAGGAAACAAATGTATGTATGTAAACGGGCCGGCTTGGGTAAAACGGTTTGTTCCAAAATCGGTAAAACGGTGGGAATTTGCATAGGGAACAAACATACACCTGGTAAACGTTTCTGACCTAGCCTATGAGTCTTTCCGGATCAAGACCTACCGGTGTTCAACGTTTGGTCAAAATCGGCCACACGTTGTGGATTTGTATAAGCATCAAAGAGACAGACACGTGATATATATATATATATATATATATATATATATATATATATATATGTGTGTGTGTGTATGTATGTGTGTGTGTTCTGAAATAAATACCCACACTCTGGGATTGAGTTGGATTCTAACACCTGGATCTTGACGGAGAACCTTCACCAAATAAAGTTTTAAGGTTTAGCCGACAGTTCGATTTTACTCGATAGTAAAGAGCCTGTAAAAGCGGAAGAATAATAAAAATTAATTGAAGCCAATATAGTCCTTCTTACTTTCCTTTTATTTTCCTGATCTTCTCTTCCTCTGTTCGAATCCCTTTATCCTTTCTAGATCCTAGGAATAGGCAATAGTCTAGCCACAAACAGAACTCTAGAATCTTAAGTAGGGAAAAAAAATGTTTTTTAATGTAGTGAACAACCACTGTCAATTGTTTCAGAGATAAAACAATTGTCTGAAAAATTAAGGAATAATTTATACATTTTTGATGGTAATTACGGAATCGATGTCAGAATATTTTGTGATACAAATGACAACTTTGTACACACAGGTATCGGTGAAAAAAATCGCAAAGCTACTTGTGATTTTATGTTTTTGTTCGATGACGATTGAGAGTGAGTAATGTATAAGTGTATAGTTTTAATATTTATTTCATGTTATCAATAACACATTCTCTGTGGGTATTATGGAAAATAATTCTTTTTCACTAATATTTGAGTAATATCAAATTGATTGTTAAAGCGAATATTAATGTATTAAAAATAAAATGTAGTAATATATCTTGTTGGTGTGTTGGAAAACACATTTGTTTCCATCGCTGAGTAATTCGGTCATATTGTATGATAGGGGGTAATTTTCTGACTGTATATGATTTCTAGTGAGTGGTTTGTCACACTGTGTACAAGTCGGTTTATTCTGTATCGTCATGAGATGTAAATGTTTCAGTCGGTAATGGCCAGTATTTAAGCGGAGTAATATCACTTCGTCTTTTCTATTACAGTAGGACCTCCATTATCCGGGACTCTATTATCCGGGATTCCAATTGACCGGGGTCTCGATGGGGGAATTTTTTATTTTTATTCCTTCTTTAAATATTATGTACATATATCTATATACATACATATATATACATAATATTTATATTTATTGCATTGTTTTATTTTTATCAACTAAAGCATTTGATTTCATAATTATGTATTAAATTTTTGTATGTATGTAATGACGATTATGTACATAAATATGAATTTAAATTAATTACGTACTTTGTAAACTAAAGGATGGAAAAACTGCGCTGTTTTCGGAAGAATGTGATGATTCCATATTTCTGGAAGCATCTCAATTTATTTCATATTCTTGGAACTGAAACGTTTTTACGTCTTTCTATGAATCCCCTACTGGTGTTTCGATTATCCGTGGACAACCCTCCCCGACATTACCCCGGATAATGGAGGTCCTACTGTATTCCATTTACTTGAAGGCCAAATTTTAAATAAAATAATAATGGGGGCAAAGGGAGAATTGATCTTAAGCCTGCAAGACCGTACAGTTGTGCGGGCGTAGTATCTATTAGTGCCGTCTCTGTAGGGGAATTCTACCTTGTAACTTTGTTTTGTACACATTTTTTTTAATGGGCTATAAATCTTCCTTAACTAATCAAAAATGTTATCCAAGAGTGTTTATGGGAAGAAAAATTCTTTAAATGGGTAAACAATACGATTTTCCGAGTGAAGCCCAGGTACAGAGAGAACGCGATGCAGATTTGAAGATAATTTTTTGAGCTTGGATTGGTCGCATCTAAATTCTTACGTTTTTTTTGGTGCTCCTTCAATAAATTTCAAAACTAACACCAATAATTATCATCTTTATTACAGAAAAGTATGAAAAAAAATAATAAATAGGAAAAAAAAATGAACATTTCAGGATATTAAAATTTATAGTCGTTTACTCGAAACTATATTTTGCCCCATCAACTTCAAATTTTAAGTGTAGCTTCCTAATGATATTTGTCTGTGAAGTACGTAGGATTTTTTGATTCATGGAATTATTACGATTTCATGACCGATTTCCAACGGATTTCTTGATAGCAAATATATGTTTTTTTTTTTTTTTTTTTTTTTTTTTTTTTTTTAAACAGCGCATCGACAAATCTGGGCCATTAGCGCCGACATCCAGGGTGCAGCGAGGAATTTTCTCAACGAGCTCTGAAATGAGAAAATTCCTGCCGGCGGTGGGGATCGAACGCACCATCTCCCGCTTATGAATCTAAGGTTCTAGCCACTAGACCACGGGAGACCCCTTATAATTTATATTATCAGTAAAATGAATTTTTATAGTCAAGTACGATAATTAAAATGTATATTATATTTCTTTCACGTATTTATTTTTAATTCGTTCATTATCCTATCTAAGTAATGTTTAATAATTTTATATATTATATAAGGACTTTTTAGGGTACAGTTGTATAAAATACATGTCATATATGTTCTAGGAAAACCTAGCACAAAATAAATGACCATTTTGCAGAGTTACTGCAGAGAGGAAACTAATAAATATGCATAACTATATATATATATTTAATCATTGATATAGCAATTATTGCGGACCTTATTTATTTGCTAATAACTGGTTTGTTAGATATGAACATATATTTTTTTTTTTTTTTTTTTTTAGAAATTCAACGTTAAAAGTTGGCCTTCTACAAAATGTGCTAAATACTCTTAAGCTCCAAGCCTCTGAAGATTAGCTGACGATTAAGAGGAATCAGAGATTATCAGAACTAATTATCAGCAAATATATAATAGTTCACTATTTTCGAAAAAAATGAATAGTTCCTTGGAATCTTATGTCATTTACTAGATTCAGCCTTCTCCTTTCGAAATAACTTTAGTTTTTTTTGTTTTATTTTTCGTCGAAATAATTAATACTTATTTTTTGGGGGGATACATTAATATCATATATAACGTTCGATAAGAAGAATTGAAAAATATTTTTATTTATCATTTTTATTATCTCTTAAGCAGTGGGATGAGGTTACAGTGTCAATCAGCTGTTTGTAGTCAGCAGTGGGGGCATTTTTTCAATTTTCATTTGTGAGAATTTTTTTTCAATTTTCATTTGTGAGAATTAATTAACATTCCACCTAAACAAGAAACGTTGTTGTTATTAATGGTATTAAAATTCCCTAAACAACCCTTCAAAATGGCAAAGGCATATGAATAACATTTTAATAACTCCCCCATTCAATGTTTACCTAATGTAAAAGGCTAAAACGGGAACAGGAAATAAGCGGAAATGACTGTAGAGCCTACAAAGTGGCTCATTGTGAGGGGCTAATTGTGAAGGCATTACCCGGGAGTAGAACCTACATCTCCCGGCGTCCTTCACTCAAGGGCAGCACTAAATTAATGCCGTAAAAAAAGGGGCCAGCACAGCTCCAGGCTTGTCATTATCTACACTCACTAACAGCTGGCTGTCTTCATTTCCACATAGTCCTCTCTGGCCTTTAATCCTATCTGCTTTTAGTCTCGTAATGAGGGGCCTTTGAATGAAAAGCAAAATGTCTAAAAAAAATTGTCTAGCATTATTTTATAGTGAATCATGATTATATTTGTATAAAAAAATCAGACTCACAAGAACTACTTCATCTTAGCGAGTTTCCATTCTTATCTCTAATGACATTTGGAAAGCGTAGAATAGAAATACTTAATGTTCTGTCTAAATATTTTGTGAAAATTTTATAAAATCTTAAAGGAATGCAATATCTTGGGCACCACTATAGAAAACTGTACTAAGGAAGGCAATTCACCTTCCGACTTAGTAGGACTACTAGTTGGATAGTCGACTCCACTCAGGCTCCAACTTGCTATCCAACTAGCGATCCAACTTTAGTCCTAGAATGTTTTCACGACTGTGTACGTCGCTCACGAGCCAAATAAATTATCGAGTGCAGACCGAAGATGCCCGAAGGTCATGCACTGACTAGCTAAGTTGGACGACATTGATCCGACTACCCTACTGACCTTCCAACTCCGCCGCCAGTTTGATGTTGGACCCTCGAGTCGTCCATCTAAATGTTCCGACAAGTCCAACTAGACTTAAAACAATCCAACAAACCCATTCACGATCCGACTAGTGGTCACCCTTCGGAAGTCGTACAGCAAATTGGAACTTGAAAGGTCTGCTCAAGGAAGAATACTTCTCATTAAACAACAATTTCTTTAAATGAGATCACTGTAGCAAAAAACGCATGAGGTTAATATTTATAGACAATTTGATAATGTTTCAAATACAAAATATACATTTTCTACGCTTTCCCAACCGGTTTCTAGATATATCTGAAAGTCCCCCCAAAAAATCTAGTTTATTAATATTTTCCTCGGAAATGGTCTCAATAGATTTCCAACGACCAATGGCGTACAAATCTGGAAAACTGGAAGCCTAGCAATGATTTTTTCCGCACAAATTTCGCCCAAAAAACCATAGACAGATTCTTGTGGTTAACGATTTTGACCTTTCGAATCGCACAAGTACCTACTTCATTTAATCACGAATTCATCCGAAATGAGATCGCTGTATAAAAAATCGCAAAAATAAACTGTACAAAATTTTCCAAATTTTTGAATCAACATAGGATTTCTCAACTGGATTCTAGATGCATTGGATCTAGTTCACTCCTTGACAACTACGATGTACATGGCCTTGAAAATGGCTTCATTAAATTTTTTTTCGTATAATCTAAATATATATTTGTCAAATACCATTCACTCACTGACCTATCATCGCTCAGCTGAAATCACTGATATTTTTAATATTAATTTATTATAATATTCTGATATTTTTGTTCGTAATTATCATCAAAAATGTATAAATTATTCCTTAATTTATCAGGCAATTGTTTTATTTCTGATACAATTGACAGTGGTTGTACACTACATTAAAACATTTTTATTCCCTACTTAAGATTCTAGAGTTCTGTTTGTGGCTAGAATATTGTCAATTCCTAGGATCTAGAAAGGATAAAGGTATTCGAACAAAGGAAGAGAAGATCAAGAAAATAAAAGGAAAGTAAGAGGGACTATATTGGCTTCAATTAATTTTTATTATTCTTCCGCTTTTACAGGCTCTTTACTATCGAGTAAAATCGAACGGTCGGCTAAACCTTAAAACTTTATTTGGAATCGGATTTCAGGTCTTCTCCATATGCTTTTCCAGAAAAAATTGACAATTAAAGGAGCACGAACCGCACAATCTTAGCCTGTTTTCGTCAAATGCTTATCCTTGGTGTGATTTGGAAAGCTCAGATTAGCAATTAGAAAAGAAGCTTCGTTTTCACCGACTATGCTCCCCGATTGATATTTTCGCTCAAAAATTCCATATCAGAAATGTTTTAAGAAGGTTTAGGTGATCAAAAACAAAACTAGACTTTACAATTAAAATAAGTAATATTTATTTATCAACGTTTCGGTTTGAAATAAACCATTTTCAGGGTCAATGCATTCAATGGAGACTACATTTAAGAAATGTATATTTATTGAGTCTTGTTTCATATTTAGTAGGTAAGGTCGATGAGCATTTGAAAAAATATTTCTAAAAGTCTTTCATGAGTCCAAACTTTGGAATGTAACAAAATTCTTCAGAAAGATTCTTGTTTCGGAAGTCTCTTAATGAATGGACGTTAATTAATTATATACCACATAAAAACTAATTTCGGCGGGTTAATTAGGGATAAATCTTATAATCTTTATAAAAACATAACGAGATAAGCTGAAAAGAGGGCATTATCATAATTACGAAATTTCCGGGTTAGGCTTCATCAGGAGGGAATTCCTTTCAGGAAAAGGATGTTATGGTGTTTTCTTTGATATGGTGCTTGTTTACTTTAAGGGATTGTTACAAAGTTAATTCCTTTTCATTAGGTAAATGTTGTAAAACTCGGCAGGAAAAAACTGGTCACTAAATATATTTTTTGTAGTTCGCTTGCCGGTTTTGATTGATGTTTTCCTTTTTGCCAGTTATCTTGCTAATGCTGAGTAGGAACTGACCATGTTCACTGAAATAATTTCTTCAGTATTAATAAGGCAGAGGATATAGCTAGGGATATCCAATGGTCTCTAGGCTGGGTCTTCAATACCTGACAGGGTTAGGACACTTACAAGAAGAGGTTATACTACATTTTGAGAAGTCACCAAGTTTCGAAAACGTTGGTAAAATCAATAATTAAGTGATCAATTATACATTTTTTTAGCACTTTCCTCCGAAGGAAAGTAGCTAATGAGGTTGGACTCATGACGGAATTTTTGAAATATTTCTTCAAATCTTTGTCGATCCTACCTAGTAGACACCAAAAATGATCCCCGTTAAAATTTATATATATATATATATATATATATATATATATATATATATATATATACATATATATATATATATGTGTGTATGTGTGTGTGTCTGTTAACACGATAGCGGCCAGAGTTTTTGTTTTTTCGTCACGAAACTTGGTATATAGCATTCAATTTGCAAACGATTGAACGAGTTCGTTAACCACCAAAGTCGGTCCACCGGAAGGGGGGGGGGGTTACCCTGAACCTAAAACACTAATTTGACTATGTCAGCCGTAATATTTGTTATATTTCAACGAAACTTGGTATTCGTAGTGGTAATATAGAGAGAAAAGTGAGATATAAAAATGAACTAAATCGGTTCATTAGAAGGGGGGGTTTACTCCGGACCCACAATACCAATTCGCCACTACCAGCCGCGATTTTTGGTATATTCCGACAAATCTCGGTATTCGCAGTGGTAATCCACAGGTAAATATGTGTTGTAAAAATAAACTAAATCGGTTCATTAGAAGGGGGGGGGGGGGTTTACTCCGGACCCAAATTCCTAATATACTCATACCGGTCGTAATTTCTGCTGTATTGTAACGAAACGCGGTATACGTCGTGGGTAACTCATGAGAAAGAACTGTTGTAAAAATGAGCTGAATCGGTCAATCGGAAAGCGGGGGTTTAATTTGTAATATATTTCAATAGAAAAGCCCGCCAGACGTAGGTTCACAAAGCCGCCGCTAGGAGAGCTTTCTACCACTAGAGTGACTGTATCCTGTTCCTGCGTTAGATCAAAATACGGTAATATGAGGTTTTTTGTATTTACCATATTACGTAGTGTAATAGTTACCATGTGTAAACATAACTCTGGAAGCAAATTAATAATTGATCAGTTACTCATTACAAATTTAAAAGAGAACTATTCATGTTTTTATTTTATTTATGTAGGATATTTTAAGCAAATTGTTCTGGAAAGCAGTCTACACTACCCAAATTCTGAGGAAAGTGCTTAGTTATGCAGCTCCTGAGTGACGGACTTTTATTAATAAGAATTTAAACAGTCTTAAAGATGTAAGACAGAGCAATCTGTGAAAAGGCTGACTGAATATCTGAAAAACATTAACGTTTTTTTGTCAAAAAAAAAAGAGAAATCCTTGAATAATGTTATGGAATATTGACGATTTGTGTACATATGTTTTGTGGAGTGAATGTAATTTAGTGTATGAGTTTTTGTGAGTGTATTCAGTGTGTATCAGTGTATTCATGATTTTGAACTTGTAGATATGTAAATACTAATACTTGTTTAGGTATATTTAGTGATAAGATACAGACAATCCTTTGTAAATTTGTACATAATATAGCATAAGTTAAGTCTAGATTTTAAGCCATGATTTTTAATTTTTTTTTTTTTTTTGAAAGGATGCATGAAACAAACAAAAAAAAACGATGGTGCTTATTACCGCAGCAGTCGATACACCGAAGGGAGAACAAAAGAAATAAGTATTTGTTTTATAATAATACATTTTTAAATAACCTAACAAATTTAATTATCGCTATAAAATAAAAATAAAAAATGGAGTTTCAGAACAGAACAACTAATAATTTTAGTTCCCGGGTTTTTTTTGCTCTAAGCTTAAAGGTTTCATTGGTATTTAAGATTATTTTCACGTCGAAAAAAACCTACGGGTGGGAGTTTATTGTTTTATTTTGCATATTCAATATATTCATATGAATTTTATGTGCAAATGAACAGTTTATTTTTTTAAGTGTAAAATAATAAACTTGATTGGACATGAAAAATGTAAAATAAAACATATAAAAAACAAAACTTAATTACAACGAGTCTTAAATCAGACAAATAAGTTACAAGTCAGTGCTTTATTTTCCCTGTCACTATAGCTTTGCCTACTCTCTTGGATTAGATATGATCTTTGAAAAACGTTTTTTGTAGAAAATATATTTTAGGTACAGGTATTTGGGGCTTAATTTTTAAGTGTTTTTAATTGTATGCGTACTGTCTTTCGATAGTCGTATATAGCGTGTTTGTTTGGTGTAATGGTCACAGGGACATGTATTTGAGTCTGTCAGTTTAAATCTGTGTAATTACAAGTTTGTGTATTTTGTTGCCAGTCAGAAGTTGTGCCAGTGCAAATGTCAAATCTGCTGTTTTGTTGTCATATTTGATTTGTTGAATGAATAGTTTTAGGTGTGATCGTTTATCTGTTTGATTATATTTTTTGACGCTCCCTTAACTCAAAAAATACTCCACATTATTTTTCTATATTTTGTTCGAATTACATAAATTGGAATTGTAAAGTAAGATTTGTTAAAACTTGCTCTGCAATCAGAAAGATTTTGAAAACTTAGGTACCATTCATACTTACGAAGGCTTAGGTAGAAGTTCGATGGCTGACTCTTATTTTGTGTAGTAAAGTGTTCTGTAAGTAAGATAGTATTGTGTTTATGTACTGGTTTCTGTGTTTCAAAAATTCGCTCAAGTCTTTTGGTATATTGAGTTTGTGTCGACTTCTGAATTATCTGTTTTATCTTAGAACCTCTATTGCATATAAAGAATGAGTTGGTTTATTTCTGTCGTGTGTAGTAGGAGCATATGAGTCGTTAAAGTACAAGTTCTTTTCGGCGAGGTTGCTCGATGTACACCCCGAAGTTTTTTTTCTTTTTGAAACGTAGTTTATTCTCAGTTAGTCGCCAGTTTTGCCAGTAATTTATGAAATTTGGTTTCATTGCATTGGTCAAGTGTGATGGTTCGGTTGATCTCATGTTGTCTCGTTGCATGATTTTTGGGCGAATCTGCTAGGGAGCGTTTTCCAAAACTTTCAATACCTGGCAGTCAGTACATTGTAATGTGTTGGTAATGGGAGAAGTTTTTTTTGAAAACATACAACTTTTTATCTAATAGCAGGATATCAATTTTTTTTATACATCCAAACAATCATTGAGTCAAAACAGACTCAAAACACACAAATACAACATTAAGAACAGAGACATTAAAACCGCGCTATCTAGACACGCTATCACGGACGGACATAAATTTGATTTCCAAAACTTCTCCATCCTTTCCACTGAACCCAACCTTGAGAAACGTCTCCTTTCTGAATCCATACATATCCATCTAGAAAATAATCCCGCCAATGACAAAATTGACAAAGAAGTCATCTCCTCAACCTATTCCAACATTTTCCATATCCTCAAAACTTCCCGTTAGGTAATCCCACCCCGTTCGTTGTCCTGCTCCCACACACCTGTCTTATCCTTCCCTGGACCTGGAAAACCCCTGGCACGTCCTTTATCTTTACCGCGGTCGTTTCCCTCCGTCCATACTTCCATCTCCATTTCTCCCCACCCCGTCCCCTCCATCCTCTCCTGTCTAACCCTGGCTCTATCCTTCCTGTCTTCAGAAATGTTCTCTACTTGAAATGGGACAGTTCTCAATCTTCTCGATAGGTATGTTACTATGCCACTTGTTCTGTATTCTCTTGTATACCATACACATGTATATTTATTTAGATTTCTATTATTATACTATACATATATATATATATATATATATATATATATATATATATATATATATATATATATTCACTCATATATGTACTCATATTTTTGTTAATTTATCTATCCTTTTTTGTCATTGTTATACCATATATGTTTTTACAGCCCTGAAGATGGCTTGTATAGCAAGCCGAAACGTTGGCAGTAATAAATATACATTTTAACCATAAAATGTGTTTTATTAAATAAGAACATTGACCAAAACCCCGACGATCAACGCTTCCTAAACTAAGTTTTGAGGGAAAACTACATTAATTAATATTGTTTATAATCTATTAATTACACTTTAGATTATTTTTTTTATTTAGCAAGCCCTTCCAAAAAAAAAAAAAAAATGAATTTTCGGAACTTGCATTATTTTTGCATCAACCTAATAGTAAGACCTGTGGTCAGTATCAAGTCTTCACGCATTAAGGAAGAGTAAGTAACGATTTCCAGAGGGACCTTTCAACGTTTAAAGTAACAAAAGTCCTATCCCATAATTATTAGATGTAATCAAATTGTTTCAATTCTGTGGAGAACAGATCTCAATTCAAGTCAAGTCCATGGCTCAAAAACTGTTAGCGTTATTTGGGTCTGCTCAAAAAAACAAAACAAATAAATTGTGCAAATGCCAACAGATAGAAGACATGTATTGGGTTCAGCATAACATTATTCTACAGGCGGGCTGATGACATAGGGTTAAACACTTATTCAATTCTCCAAAAGGCTGAAGGGGGGGGGGATAAATATAACAAATAGGAACAATATTCTATGAAAGTGGGAAACATCAAACACTGAGGAGCAATCACAAAAAAAAAAAAAAAAATGCTTTGATCGAAATGGATAAATAAACAGGAGAGATGGTAAAAAAACACAAACAGAAAAGCACGAAGGGTAAAAGTGTACAAGGGTAGAAAAGAGGGATTTTTAAACAGCCATGCTTTCGTATATCCCCACCCTTTCAGAAAAAAAGCAACTTCTTGTATAAATATTAAATGCAAAATTTTAATATTTGAAATAATCTCTCCCTCTTTTTCCTGTTTCAAAATTATTTCTACTCTCATTCATTTTGTACATTAAATATGAGAATGTAAATTTATAATAATAATTTCAGATGTTAATTAATTCTGCTTTTATGCTGATATGTACTTTTTAAGCATATATTTAAACATCCTTTCGCTCGAGGGCGCCAATATTCATATGAATTGAAAAGTTAGAATGATTGGACGAAATTTAATATCCAGCTTCACAATCATAGTACGGTTTTGTTGAAATCCACATTTTTATTTTCATATGTTTAACTTGAAAGATACTGAAATCGACTTATTCAAATTTAATAAAGGCAATATTTCAATTTAGCCGATATTTACATTAATTCAGCTTGAGGCGGTGTGTGATTCATTCTTCGAAAACCGATATTAAATAACCATAAAATTTAATAATCAAAAGTTATATATTTAAAAAAAAAATGCTTTTTTTGCTAATGTTCTCATCCCATTTTCCTTTTATCATTAAAAAAATTACTGAGTTAAAATAAATAGATAATTCTTAGTGGTATTTTTTATTTTGTAAAAAAATGTATTGTCAACATTTTGGAGCAGTTGTTAAATATTTCTAAGCCTTCCAGACTTTTAATAAATATATTTAATATGTTAGTAACAGATAAATAAAGTTAAACATAAGCATAACTGAATGCTTATTTCATTTTAGTATAAAAAATTATTCCCACTTTATAAAGACATTAGGAAATGATGTAAAGAGTAGTGTCACTTCCATCATGCAAGATTATGATAAAAATATAGAATTAAATAAATTAAGATAAAAAAAAACAAAAAAAAACGAAAAAACCTCTACATGCTTTGATTCTGTCCAAACGAACATTTTTAGATGGGCAATTTTTCAATAAAAAAAAACGCCATGCTTTAATATTAAAAGAAAAGGTTGAAAAAAAAGTCAATAGTATAGACATATTATTAAAACGTTCGTGCAATATAATTGAAACATACCAAACATACCTGGTATATGCATTGTAGTGTCAAGTATGCTAAGGGAAAAATATTAATGTTCCGACATTATTGTCAGTTCGTCCAGTTAATTGTATTTTTTTATTTGCGTGCTTTTTTCATGAAACTCACAAGCAAGTGTAATCATTTTGTCGGATCATGTTATATTTATTTGCGTATGAACTGTCAACCTAGAGTTTTATCTACACAAAATTTAAACTATATTAAAGGTGCTAAAAATACCATAATGAGTTTAAAAAAAATAAATTCTAAAAAAAAATAGAAATTATTAATTTTTCAGTAAATGCAATTCAAGAATAAAATCGAAAATTTGTACAAATATAAAAATTTATATGGAAAAAAAATTCTAATTCAAATTATATAATAAAAATATCTATATATAGATGTATATAATTATGTATATGCTTGAGAAAACCCACGATAGCTATGGAAAAAGAAATGTAATAGAATATAAAATTCGAAAATATTTGTAAAAATATCAATCAATAAAATGAAGAAAAAAGTTATAGAAAAAATGCACGCAACTTACTCGTGGAATGGGTTTCTTATAGATTGATTCAGTGACCGATCTGAAACCAAATATAGTAGATTTATAATTATTACCAATTTAACAAGTGAATAAACTCTCTCGGGTTCAAGGAAAATGGGAAACATTTAAGCAGTTATTCATCAATTTCTTCTATTTGCGGGTAATAATATTGGCGAGTGTCTAGGTAGGCAACATTCGATTGGCAGGCAAAGTAAATTAAAAAAAAATAAGAATACCAGATCTGTAAATATGGAACCGGAATTTACTCGTAAATGTCTCTAGCTGTCAATTCACGGCAGATGGATTTAGAGGCCATTATCGCCGAGCTATGTATAGGTTTCCACCCTTCCTAAATATCCATGGTTTTGCAATGAGTGTAGTCAGTGAGCCCATTGCTTAAAAAAAATCAACCTGTCATAATAGCCCAGGAAACTAAGAGTTATAGGTGGAAATGTTTTGAACACAATTTTTGACTTCATAACTTTGTTTCGGCTAGTTAGGGGGTCAACATATCAGAAGTCCTTGCCCCTAGCCTTTGTGCCGGTGGGGAGGGGGGGGTTTAGAAGGTCCCATTTTTCGGGTTTTCACTTATATCTCGGAAACCCTGCGTCCTAGCGACATGACCATTCTATAACAAATGAAAGCTTATTACATTTCCTACAAGTTCTATTCAATGAAGTTTTTCGAGATATCTATAGTTTTCGAAATATCCGCTCTTGAAAGTCAGTCATTTTGGGGGAAAAAACACACTTTTTTTCTATTCTCGACCGGATATCTCTTTAACGATGAAGCCAAAAAATAAATGTCGGTTCTTCAACCGATAAATTTTCTTTCAAACGTTATATACGCACTCACATGGTCTTAGCAAACAAAGGCTAAGGGTGAGGACTATGATATGTTTACCTCCTATCCAGCCTAAACATAGTTACGAAGTCAAAAATTGTGTTCCAAAAATTTCCACCTATTGCTGTTTTCAAGCATTTGTTGCCTGGACTGTAAGCGGGACTCGAATCCACACATCCCACACGATAATCCTGTGTGCTAGTCTTGTTGAAATCTGTCGAAGAATTTCTACTCACAAAAATGGCTATTTTACACGATCTTAGTACTTGCCACCCATTCACTTGTACCTAAGTGTAAACAGGTTATTTTTAGTGACAAGTGTAAATTATCAGTAAACCGCGCAATTACAGGAGACGGCGTACGGTAATTTCGTTCGGACAAGGGCAACGCTTAAATGTTCATCAGAGGAGTGTCAGAATCAATTAATGAAATGACCTGTGAAGATAGTGGTTCGTTGAAGGAATGTTCTGTACGTAGTCAGTTAAACTTAATAAACTCCAAACATAATAAGCGTTCTAGTGACCGACAGAGAGAAAGGCGAAAAAAAGGGTAAGAAAACGTAGTTTCTTATATATTTCCGGTTCTAGAAATCATTATAAGATTTATTAACCTAAAACTTGTAGGTATAAAGGATTTTCAGCTGGCTTGATTTTTAACCCAAATGGCAAGGAGCCAAAAGCAAACTGTTCCTTGGGCAAGTACGTTAAATTACTATAACGTAGAAAAGTATATTAATAAACGTAAAATACAATAACATATACACGTAAACAGAAAGGAAGTAGTAAATGAAAACAGGAATAAAAAGTCTAAATTAAGCATTTGTTATCTTCACTGACAGTCATTAATTATTGGCATATTGATATTAATGGCATTTCGAACGTTGTTTGGCGAATTGGCTTTATGGATTAAAATCTTCTGAACTATTGTTTTAAGTCATGAAGTGGCCCAAATTCTTGCCTAATTTGGCTATAAATATCCTTGAGGAATAAAGTCATAATGGTATGAATTCAGTAAACCTGTGATTAATACAACATATTCTTTATTTTTTGATCTTCATCCTGAAATTTAATGAATTTTAATGTTGCGTTGCCACAATGGGCGTTGAATAATTTTTAAATTAACAATTTATTCAAGAAGATGAACATCTAGCGCCAAAAATAACAAATAGAAACTCAAAAAGCTCTGATAAAATGATAAAATCGGTTGTGTCATTTAGGCAAAGCTCTGAGGAGCGAAGGAGCAGAAAAATGAAGTCCAACTTCGCAGGTTAATATCCGTAAACGGGGAGGGGATGATCCTCCGATTTGGTTTAACCTCGCGGAATAAGGAAAGCTTTGGGGGAAGGGGCAAGGCAAGGGGGGGAATCATTTAGACAGGCTGGCAATTCTTCGGGAAACTTTCCTACTCACGGCTTTGGGGGGGGGGATTCTTTCATATACTGAATTTTCACTTTCCTCCATCATTTCTTTCTCATTTCTAACCCCCCACTGGAAAATCAGCATTTTTCCGGCTCTCAGCTTTGGAACAAGGTGCCAACATTTTTCGTCAGATATACAAACTTACTTTAATTTAACTTTAAACAAACAAACAAAACAAAACAAAACAAAAATGCATTCTGTAGTTTTAGGATTTATATATTTAGGAAAAAATAAATAAATGCCTTTATTAAAATGTAGTATTTACCTGAAAGAGAAATACTAAAATAATTTGTATTTTTTTTTATCATTTTTTTAATGGCCTTAAATGCTTCCTTATCTAATAAAAAATAAAAGCCAAAAACCCTTTATGTGGCAGAAAGGTTTTTAAATGTGGCTATACACTCACTGCCACGGGCCCCTCTTCAATACATTTCAAAATTAAAGAAGGAAAGAAAAATGAACATTTTAGTACATGAAAATTTAAAGTCGCTTTTCTTTGCGCCATCATTTTCCCATGATACACTTTAAATTTTGACTATATTTGCTAGTAACTTATGTTTTAGATTCATTGAATTATAACGAATTTATGATGGATTTTCGACGGAATTTTAATTAGCAGATGAAAATTTGTTCACTATTTTCAAGAAAAAAAAATGTCTTAAAAATCGTACGGTCTCTATTAGATTTTACCTTCTACTTTAAAATAATTTTAGTTTTTTGTTGTAGATTGAAAACTATTACCCGCTGTCTGTTGCCCGTGAAAAAGAAGGTTTATTTTCGTCAGACGCAGTTCCAACATTTTGTTTTCGAAGAATTAATTTTTTTTTATAATTCTCTAACATCCAATATATAAGTTATGACATAAAATTGTATTTGCTTGTTATTTATAAATTGGGGGAAATGACATATTTGCTAAATTTGAGTGTACATAAAAAGTCTAAACATATTTCTTAAAAGATATTTTTTATTATTTAAACTTCTTGCACTACCCACAATCATTGTTATTAGCCGGTGTTTAATTTTTCTTGTAAGAAATTTAATAACTTCCGAAAAAACTAAGTCCTTTTCCTTTATTTAAATATATCAACTAAATTTAGAAATACATTTTTTTAACTAGGATATTGTTTTTTCGGATATATTCTAAGATATCTCAAAAACCGATTGGTGAATAACAGTTAATGTAAAGCATATATTCGAATGCTTTTTAATATTACTTTAAATACGGTTCTTATGTGAGTTTTTATGGAGCGATTTCAATAGGAAAAATCCGTGCTTGAACGGAATTATTTTTGTATAACTATGGAAATATTGCGATTATTTTTGTTTTATTGTAGGATAATATGGAATATTTAATAAGATTATAAACTGCGTTGATTAATTATGAGCCGAAATGTTTTAGCGAAAGCTAAAGTAGCGAAACGTGAAACGGCAATAATCTCAGGAATCGGTAGACGGAAATTGCCATACTTACTCCCTTCAAATTGACGAAGAAATCGGCCTCTATTAGGCGGAACTTATTCCTAACGATCCAGGGGCACGCGAACACACGGGAAAATGGAACGCCCTTTTTGGTAGGAAATTAGGAATAATAATTAAATAATACTCCGAAGAGGCTTAAAGGCCCTTAAAGCCGTTTAAGGTTTAGGGCATTTTCTCAGCTTGTCGGCATTCGGCCCTTTCATGGTCCGCATTAGGGCGAACGTAGCGGAAAATGACTCCAGATTAAAATGTGATACCCAACAGCGTTCCCAAACCGGTTCCTTCATTTAATGACTCCTTTTCCCGCGCAAATGGACTCCCGCCATTTTAGGGCAATTTTACCTACTAAATCAAACTGTCACCTGAGACGGTTACAATCATGGATTTATCGTACTAGCTCAATCTTCCAAATAGGAATTTTCTAATAAGCTACTAAAATAAATGGAAGGCATTAGAAAAGTCAGTTTTTGAATATATATAGTTTTGTTTTCTGGAGTGTTTCGATGATTGAAAAATTCTGGCACACGGGAGCCGCGTAATTAAACACATTTGAAAAACATTATATTTCATACGGTGTGTACTGTACGCTGCTTTCCTGAATAATTTGTTTGAAATAACCCATATAATTACAAAATACACACGAATACTAATTTACAACTTACTCAATAATTAATTTTCTTCTAGGGTGTTGTGTTTGCGCGGTATTGGTCATCCCGTAAGTAATGTCGGTTTTTAATATTCTTTCTGGTTATGTTCTCTCCTTTTCAATTTGTTTTTGTTTATTACAGCATTAAATATTATTATTCTGATGTTCATAAAAAAGCAGCGTCTCTGGTGTTAGCCTAAACAACCAGGGTATGACTCTCAGATATTGCCTAATTTTATTTTCTAAAAATATATAAAATATTGTGAACTGGAAAGCCTAATGTCCAAATATTTCGGCTTCAAAAACATTAAATCTAACAATTGCATAATTTGGAAGGCCGTTTTCGCCCACCCAGCACGTCGTTTGTGGACAAAAGACTTCCTGTTTTCTTTGAAATTGTATTTTAATTTCTTCGATACAGTCTAAGTCTAATATTGCTAATGGTACACGCAATATACTTCGTTATACCAAAGGAAAAAAATCGATGAGTATTGTAGATTATGAAGTTGTCATAGAGAACCTGGATGGTGGCATGCCTAAAAATGACCTCCCGGGGTAGCTAAAAATTGGGGTTGAAGTTTTCTGCAAAAATGCGAAATCCAATATCTATATGAATGACGTCTGGGGAAATAATAATGTGATGAAAATATTTAGCCGTCGAGGTGACATGATTTTTTTATTATTATAATTATTATTATTTTTTATTATTATTTTTTTTTTTTACGGCGCATCGATATGTGTTCCATTAGCGCCGACATCCAGGGTGCAGCGAGGAATTTACTCAACGAGCCGTGAGATGAGACTCCTGCCGCCAGTGGGAAGCGAACCCACTATATCCCGCATGGGAATCTAAGGCCTTAGCCACAAGACCACGGGGAGGCCCATTATTGAGTTTTGGTTAAAAAAAAAGAGATTTTCGACACATCTAAGATTTGGTCTTTGGCTTACTTTTTGACTTAAATTTACCACAAATAACTTGTATCTTATGTATTTCTCTACTCACTGGCATTTATTGCTGAAGAAGGCGGCCAGAGAGCATGTAGAAACGTCCAAATTACACATTGCTTTCTTAGTCAATATTGCTTTGACTTCTTACAAAATCATAGCTTCGCACAAAATTACAGCAATCCGAAGACAAAAATATGACACTTTTATTACATTTTCTTACATGTAATCAGTGTCTGATAAGGATTTCGATGCAATGTTAAGTCCCATTGTAAATGTACAGACATTAGTCAGTCTGTAAGCTCATGGTCTATGACAAATCTTCATAGACCAGATCGATTCGTAGTCGATATGACAGATTAGCCGTGACGTACTAGGAGCACGATAGTGGCGAGAGTCCGAATATCCATCACAGGAGCAGAAGGATGCCCTTTATATATCACAACGTGACGTTGGCACAGGCTGCGGTTATCACAGGTGCCATCTTAATTGGACCTGCTCACTCATGCAGTCCCGTGACCGAATCCCATAACTACTCTCACCAATGCGAGAGGAGCCAGCAAGAAACCTCACAAAACGAGAGTTCGTCACCGATTTCGACAAAAAGCGTGATTGCAATGTGACTTCAGGTTGTTCATTATATACACCTTCCATAACACATGAAACTAAAATAATTCTCGGGCAGGCAAGGATTAGGAGATAATATATATTATGTTATATTACCAGCAACCCCTTACATGGAGACGAACGAACATGTAATATATATATATATATATATATATATATATATATATATATATATATATATATATATATCGTTCGTCTCCATTTAAGGGGTTGCTGGTTTTAAAGTAAAATAAGTTTTTAAATTACATACAAATATTGACAAAGGATTTTATATATATTAATATAAATGATGGAATTAAGGGTCTATGATAAACTTAACACTTATATATATATATATATATATATATATATATATATATATATATATTTATATATATGTATATATCATAATTATTTTTTATCCAGGATTTTCTTCTTTATAAATCCTTATACTTTATTATATAAACTTTATGATATATTTCTTAGAAACTTCTTACTATTTTCTTGGAAAGTTAATTTCACAAATTGATTTAACAGTTACAACATCCGAAAAGTGGGATTGCATTTTTTTCTTAGTTACTTTTAAATAATTAGCCTAAATGAATTCTTGAAAGAAAAGTCAGTAACCAACAAAAATATGAAACGATACCAACATTTGTTAGAATCACTTTATATAATTGAATATCCTCGGTTTATAATCATAAAATGTAGATAAAAGTGTTTTTTTATAGTGTTGATATAAAACTACAAAGGGAATTCTATTATCCCGAATTACTATAAAACGTTTTTAACTTATTCTATATTCAATTGAAATATTCGTACCATTATCTTTCTAAAAGATAGAAGTAATATTCTAAAAGCTTTTAAATTGATATGAAAACTAAAGAAGCTATAAAAAGCCATACAAAGAGAGTTACTTACTACTTCAGAATTATAGATCTTACTTTTTTATTTTTAAAGGAATGTAATTTTTATATTTGTTGGGGATATACATTAGACGAAAGATAAATGGATGTAATGTCACTGTCAAGTGTTATTTTTATACTTGATGCGTCAGGAATAATAGCCATTTCATATTTTTTTTTTTGAAGATTAAGTGTCAAACTACAGAGTAGGGCAAACTGTGATTACTTTCATGACTAATGACTAATGATTGAACGAGTATTTGGAATGTGACTAACGATTAATGATTGATCAATCATATTTCTCCATGACTAATGAGTGACGACTGGCCTATGATTGATGATTTATGATTAAACGTGCTTTGACTAATTATTGATGATTACTGACTAACCTTACTCAGATTAATGATTAAAGACTAAAAGAATGCCTTGATTTATGATTGATTATTAACTGGTTCTTGAAGGAATTCCAAAGCCCAATGTATGTGATAGTATGTGTAAAGAAGCTGGTATTAGCTTAATACTAAAAGTATTTACAACGTTAGTCATGTCAATCATTAGTACAGACTATCAATGATTGACGCGTAGCGATTGATTAATGACTAACTTCACATATGATTAATATGACCTATGATTAATGATTAACTCGAGTTGTGATTAACTTCTTTTATCCTATGATTGATTAGTCATAAGTAAAATTTAATCGATTTGTCAATCATTTAGTTGATTTGTGCCCTATTCTGCTAAACTAAAGCAAATTTAGAAAAATCGTGCAGTCCGAATGAAAAAGGGGCGTGGCCTTTATTCCTAGGGAGTAACCACAGGGAAATATTACGTCTCACGAGAAATAAGCATATCAAAGCTATAATAACTTTTCTAATATACAACAATATTTTTAACAAAATTTAAACTTCCCAAACAAATAACATGTGTGTGGACTAAAATGCTCCTCTTTATTTTTCAACACTGTATGTATTTTTGCCTTTGATTGTCTAGACACCTCAAACTGTGTGTTTTTTTTTTTTAATCGTCCTTGAAAGGTTTTAATAATAAATGAAAATCACTCATGACGTGATGTATTCATCACATCATGATTATTCATAGAATCCTCCTTGGGTAACTATGATAGTGCATGGGAGCTGTTGTTTCTATGCATAGTCTCATTATGCATGGGACCTAAATTGTACACAAGAACTGCTGCAATCATGTGTAAAAATATTGTTCATAGGAACTGCTCTCTAAGTTATTTCTATATGTTACTTCTTGAAAATATATAGTTTTTACAAAGTTATTTATATCTTTAAGCTGTTTCTTATTCATAAACCTAATTATATAATTAGATAGATATTTAAAATTGTATAATTGTACTATTGTGTAAATAACTGAATATGTATTTGTATTTTATATCTACATTTGGGCGAATCGCCTTCGATGCGGGGTGCTCAAAAATAAATTAAAAAAGAAAAGGTCAACAGGGCACATTTGTAGAATAAATAGCTATGCATCTATGCGCAAATCTTAATATTTTAATAAAATTAGAATATATACCAATTGCCAATGTTCATAGTATTTAAATATATTTCTTCAAGCTAGTGAAACTAAAATTAAAAAATTTACCAAAATTAGTTTCGTTAACGGCTTATGATTACATATAATCTTTAGTCACTTTTGTTAAATAGAATTTTCACTCCGGGCTTATGTAAGTTTAAAATACTCCTCCTAAACCATGAGTGTTTATTTTTTAGAGGGCTTTAAATCAGTGAAATGATATATTCGACACCACTTAGAGTATATTTTTTAGAGGGCTTTAAATCAGTGAAATGATACGTATATTCGACACCACTTAGAGTATATTTTTTAGAGGGCTTTAAATCAGTGAAATGATATATTCGACACCACTTAGAGTATATTTTTTAGAGGGCTTTAAATCAGTGAAATGATATATTCGACACCACTTAGAGTATATTTTTTAGAGGGCTTTAAATCAGTGAAATGATATATTCGACACCACTTAGAGTATATTTTTTAGAGGGCTTTAAATCAGTGAAATGATATATTCGACACCACTTAGAGTATATTTTTTAGAGGGCTTTAAATCAGTGAAATGATATATTCGACACCACTTAGAGTATATTTTTTAGAGGGCTTTAAATCAGTGAAATGATACGTATATTCGACACCACTTAGAGTATATTTTTAATTAACTAAGCATTTTTTATGAAATTCCATATACAAAACGACAATCACAGGGATTTTATTCCATCAAACAAATGATTTTTCAAGAAAAAACCCTACACGACGTATATGTGAGATGAACACTTCATCTTTAGAAAATTAATTAATCTGTGGAAAAAAGAAGTGAAGTGTTGACATTGTTTGTATTCGGTCGAGTGTATCCAGGAATGCTCAGCCATTGCTGTATTTGAGTATATATATTCGAATCGAATAAATACAATTGAATGTTTCATATTAATTCATTTAGTTAATTAAAACGGCATGAATTCAACAGTCTGTTGTTAGGAACCAAATCTAATTTATTTATGGCAGTGATTACACAGTTTCACATGAAAATATACTTTTCTTCGGGAAAAAATAAATTGTCTTTGATTATTTATCAAACTTACGTACATTCTAGTAAAATACCTATTTATACGTCTAGCTGTATTAAACTATATATATATATATATATATATATATATATATATAATGTATATGTATATAAATATAATATCGACTTCATTGGACGCTTGGGTCGTTAATACTTATTACCTACGCCCAGTATGTTTTGTGCCTGGAGGTAGTACTAAAATTTTAAAACAAATTTGCTGTAGGTATCATTATTTTAATAAATTTATGTGAGCTTTAAATCATTTTTATATTTTAAAAAAATTTATAGTAGAATTTACAAAAAAATACAACCTTATTGTAGATGTGCTCCTGGAAAAGGCACAAAAAATTTCGAGCGTGGCCTTTACTACCGACCATGAAGTGGATAGTATTTAGAAATATTTTGGACTACCCTCAGGAATAAATAATGTATATATATATAAAGAAAATAAATATCTAAGTAAATAGTAAATATAATAGTGCAAAAAATTATTGCATAAGTAGTTCGTTTTTTAAAAATTTGCTTACTTTGCAAAGGCCCAAGTAAACCGATAATGGGTCCAAGTTACGCAGGTCCTGCGGTAAGGAGCCCAAATTTTTTATTGTAGAAATATAACACCCTGTGGGCTGTTTATAATGGTTTCTGATGCGACCAAAATATGTTTAGTTATAAGTTCCTGAAGAGGCGTCAGGAGGGCGTGAAACTTCAAAAGCCTTTTGAAATATTAAGGTGTCTTTTCCTTTTGTTGCAATCCATTGAAAATGGTATATGTGTTCACAGAATTTTTGAAATGACTTTTAGTTGTAAATATTGAAAATTTAATTAGAACTAATCAGGGATGAGTAAACACCGATGTGTGTATTACAAAAGATTTAATTAAAAGTGTAACATAAAATAATAAAACAGTAATCCTGAGATTGTATTAATTTTGTAGAATTTATTTCTTTTTAAACTTGTTTCTTTTTTTTCTTTTTTTTTATTAATGCGCTACTCTGAACATACAATCAAAAGTGCTTTCCTGGATGAGCACCCCTCGACCCCCCCCCCTCACCACCACAAACACGCATTCTCCCCGACAAACACGCACGCTGAGAGTAATGCTTTTGGAATTAAAAACAACACAAATACCCGTCTGTATATTTGTGTTTGCCCTCATCGCCCAGAAGGGCCCGGCCCTGTGTTTTCCCTTCCTAAAACTGGGTTTTTAATTATTATCAGAAGCCCTTTTTTCGGCTGTTTATTTAGCCGAATATTAATAGGGCCGAATTCTCATGGATGATGTTAATGACTTTAAAAGAGGACTTTTAATGTTTTTCTCTCTCTCTGGAAAATGATTCGGTGAGTTTTTCTCTCCTTCTTGGGCCGCATGAGTTTGTATAAAAGAGTTGGGAGTCATTATATGCGATTATGTGTATCGTCCTTTAGGGAAAACAAATAAAAAATGTTAAATATGTTTATATATAAAAAGTGAGAAAGGCCTCCATAATAAAAACAACAATAATAATAACCATTTGGAAACGTATACATAAAGACTTGTGCTGACATTAGGAAGAGAACTGGGTTAAAGGACTTAACCAAGTTAATTAAAAAATCAAAATGGAAATGGGCAGGACACCTCTTGAGATGCAGGGATGACAGATGGTCATATTATGTGACTGAATGCACTCCATACGATCGTACTCGAGGTAGAGGCAGACAAATCAGGAGATGGAGTGATTCTTTCAAGAAGACAGAAGGCCCGACATGGTGGAGAAAAGCACGGGACAAGAAGCTATGGTGGGAATCATGGAAGGAACGCACAGACCCCGCTTCCCGTTAAGGCTGGTCCCCCTGGGAAGTGTAGACCATTACTCCTCAAAGGAGGAAGGCTTTTACAAGCAAAAATTATTCATCAGTTATTTAAGTTTTTAGAAAAATGTAAAAAATTAGTAATGAGTTTGATTTTATAGGAAAATATCAAAGATGTTTATTTGTTTATTTTTTGTTTGTATAATAAAGGCTATTTCATTTCATTACATAAAGACTATTGGGCGATAAAAATCTTATTGATAACGATTATTAGTTGCAAAAATCGCGCCAAGAATGTCATAAAAATAAATTTAAAATTATTTGATTTATAAGGCCTTTACGAAGGGAACATATAATATATGTTTTCTTTCCAAAGGCAACAATTTTTAATATATAATATATTATATTAAGAATTGTTTACTTTTATATTCTATAATTACAGGGTGGCACAGAAAAGTGGGAGACAAGAGAAATAATTCCTAAATGGTTGGAGATTTTTTCAGAAAAGCAAAGTTGTTGTGCTTGTTGAGATCTACTAAGTGGCTATGGCCGTTGGCTTTTAAAATTATTTATATTAAAATAATCATTTTCAATATGGTGCCCAATTGTTATGATTTTAAATAACTTAGAAACGTAAGCCACCTATGAAAAGGGCTTAACAAATTATATGGAAAAGTTCCGGGAGAGTTATGGAAGCAGAAAATTCTGCTAAATAAAACTATGGTTCCCAAGGAAATAGCTGCATTCATAAAGAAAATAGGAATCAGTGAGGAAATTCTTGGAAGAATAGCAGAATCAATTCTTGTTGAATCACTCGCCATCATTCAGAACCACATATATGGCTGAAAAAGTTATTTATTTTGTCTAATCAATTAAATTATTGCTGACCTTTTTGTATATTTATTAGTAGTAGTTTTTTATTATATTTATTATATTTCTTTTTTTTCCATTTGAATAACTATTTTCAAGAATTTAGTTAATTTATTTAGGTAACTTATATAATGGTTTTTTGTTTTACTTATTCTTTCTTTTCTTTTTGTTTCTAATTGGAATGCCTAAAATGGAAAGGTTGATGATTATGTTGTGTATCGAGCAACCCAATTTAGTTTTGCAATCAAACTTTTATAAAATAGAGTTTTTTTGTACATTCTTCTTCTATTACCAAGGATATGTTTTCCTACATTTTTTATATATAGTGAACATTTTTTTAAATTTATTTTTGCCCTAAAAAGCAATAGACTTAATTCCTACTAACAAGTAATTATTTATATCATGTGGTATATAAATAAATACATTTCTCAATAATTATAGGAAAATGTATTTCTTTTAATAATATTATGCTATTAACATGCTACAATGTCCCACCTTTCATATTGGTGTCATTATCGACTTTTTTCTTTGAGCTCAAAGCTCACAAACTTAAAAAACCTTCCTTAACTTCTCAAAAAAAAAAAAAAAAAAAAAAAAAATGTTTCCCGTACTGACAACTAACCACTGAAATTTCGTGCTGAAGCCTTAATTCGCCAGATGTCATGTTCATCTAACATTAACGGTAATTCTTGCACTTGACAACTCATCATTACAATGAATATATATATATATATATATATATATATATATATATATATATATATATATATAGAAAGAGAGAGAGAGAGAGAGTATATATTCTATTTAAAAATCACATCTTGCTACTATATTCTGCTATTTTTTTTACTAGAAAAAATTCTTCAAATTATGAACCCTGTAGAAAAGTTTTAAATAAATTAAACTGCCCGGGTAAAATAATATGGCTGGCTTGACATAGTAGTTTTATCGTAGGTAAAGACTCGACGGATGTGGTGACCGTCGCGTGTCCGTTGATAACTGCTGGTGGTGGGGGGGGTATAGGGCGTAGTAAGGGGGGAGGGGGAACAGGTCGTTATTAAAACGCTGATCACGCTAGGACCCGGAGCACGGCGCAGATTAGGAGCACGACAGATCGAATATCCACCAAGGATTTCTAGAACAGTTCATAATTTTAGTAATTAGTACCTAATATAATATAGCAATATTTGATAATTTCATTGGTATAAGTTAGAAGATTTATTAAGATATTATGATTATTGATGTTTAGAAATTGAGTTCTATCTACTCCAAGAGAATGGCCAAGACATAAACCAATATTAACCCATTCACTGCTGCTCCCGCACTGGTGCGGGCTGGTAAAGATCTCTCTCCGCGCACTTGGCGCTACCTACGGTTTTTTTTCTTGTTTTTGTAGTTACCTTAGACCATTAGGACTAAGTTAACTAATGAATAAAGACAAACTTACAGCCTCTATTTTAGGAGAAATATTTTCCACGTCGAGACATGAATTGAATGAATCCAATGTTTTGGAATGTAGTCAGCTAATCGATAAGCGATATGTGATATGTTTAAAAATAATATTTAGAAAAAATATAGCCGTAAAAATTAAAATACCCCACCTTTTATCTTCTAATTCAAACATAGTTTTTACTGTTTGTCAATAGAGATTCGAAAGGACAAGATAATAACCAGAAACCGAATAGTGCAACATTTTTGGGGGCAAAATTCGCTCAAACAGATCGTAATGCTTACATTTTTGGGTTACTAAACTTTTACAACACGTTTTTTAAATAATTGAGCCATTTCCATGGACATGTGAAAATCGAAGAAAAAAAAATGCATATGAGGAGCTTAGTATCAAAGTTGGACAACTCCATTTTTTTCAGTTTTGAGATTTTTGTCGATTCTTAAGTGGATTTTTATGCTGCATTCGATTTTACAACTGTTTTTCATTAAAAACGGACAGAAAATAGGTAAAATAGCGTTTATTTCAACCGTTCAGAATCAAAATATGGACAATTCCAACATAGTTTGGTTTCAAAAAATGACAACTCCATCAGTAGCCAATGAGAAGCTTGCATTCATGCAATCTGCTCCCAACATGCATTGCAAATCCATCATGGCTGAATGTTTATAGTTACTTGTAATAAGTGCATTTGGCGATAATTCTTATTAATAACTAGCTGTTATCCGGCACACTGTGGTTCCGAATGCCGGATTTTGGGACAAAACCTCTACGTACTTGAATCTTTCTGATTTAGGTATGATTTTTGAAGAATTTATTTTGTGCCGAGTCGAATGAGACCACTACCAATTCTATAGAATAATTATTTTATTAATAAACGGGCTTTATATAACAACAACCGTGAAAAACAGCCGGTATTTAATTTAAAATATTCACACTTTACTCAAGTGGTAGAGCTATGTACCCTTCCAAATATATTTTCAAGACCTGGGGTGAATAAATTAACAACTAATGTAATACTGGTAACTGTTCTCGACATATTCCTCTTCATTTAAATTTTCGCGTATAACAAATAAATATTGACAGTTTTACACTAGATATTAGATAGATCTCATCGTTAATGTTCAGTTATTTGCTATTAAAAACTTTTCAACAACTCTCTCCAGAAAATAATAATGGTTAACTCGTTTTTTATAAAATAACCGCATCGCTAATTGATAACTTTATATTATTAGCTGTGCACAGGTATGGCTGAGTACGGCGATGAAAATTATAGCACAGCCACTTCAATACATGTAGTTATAGGTAAAACTATGCGAAGAGGATAGCTAAGTACTACTTTTTTCTAAACTTAATAAAATAAGGATAATTTAGTTTCATTTCAGTTTTGTCAAACTGTATTTAAATAACATTTTTCATGGTAACATTTTTCATGTAATTTTTAACTATATAATTTTGATTTAATACATTAGACATAATTACATTATATTAAAACACCCTCGAGCATACCAAATTCATATTTTTTTGGTTTCAAAACAGGATAGGTTCAATTTTCAAATGGCTCCCTTTGGTTTCAAAAACAGACAACTCTGGTTTCAAACATGGACAACTCCACTATTTAAACTGTAATTACGGCCTTAATACTTATATAATTTTGTAGTGCCTTTGAAATCATGCTTCTGAGGCCTATAAGAATAACATATAAAAAAATTACCATGATACTGATATCAATTTAGTAGATATGGTTTTTTGCCTCTCCTGTAAAAAAAGCAAAAGTGGAGTTGTCCAACTTTGATACTAAGCTCCTCATATCTACTATATATTTGTGAAATACCACTCACTCACTGACTCACTCACTGACCTATCATCCCCCAGCCCAAGCCACTCGACAGAAAATTTTTAAATTTTGCATGGACACTCCCTATATAACGTAGGCACTCACTAAGAAAGGATTCTTTGATATTCGAATTTTTAAGTATTGTTAGGGGGTTTAAAGTTTTAGTTGGTTAGAGCAGGCAAGCCAAGGCAGCATGTGTTGCTAGGATGATAACAGAACAGCTGTTACCGTACATTATCTCATAGTATTATTTTTAATTGAGGTTAATTTCCACTATGATAATCTTACGAGGTCCTTGAATTACGAGAAATTAAATGTGATTTTGTCCCTCATAGAGTTTAGCCCCTGGTGATGGCCCATCTGAGGTAATAATATCCCGAACCACTTGACAGAAAAATTTGAAATTTTGCTCGGACAATACGTTTAGAGTGTAAATACTCGCTAAGAAAGGTTTTTTTTGATATTCAAATGTTTAAGTACTTTTAGGGGGGTTTGAATTATTAAGAAGTTCCTCATCGGCTCAAAAATGGTTCGATTTTGATAACATTTGGTACAAAATACTTTGTTTTCATTTAAAAGGTCAAGTTCATTAACCAGTTGAATCCGTTTACTGGAACATGGTTTTTGGAGCGAAATTTGTGCGAAAGATTCGTTAACGTAGGAAAACGAATGAAAACATTTTTTAAGCGAGTTCTGTAGCCATTTACCAGAAAAATTGATAGAAATACTTTTCAAAACTAACTTTCTGTTTGGGTATTCAGAAACCCAAGTATATTCCAAATCAGTATATGGAAAAAAATTGTATGAATGGTGATACAAAGTTTTCGGATCTCATTATATTTTCTAAAATATTTTGAAAACGGTTGGGATCTCGTAGTAAGTGGAAGGCGACTATTCGAAAGGTTACTAAATTCTCTACAATAAGATTGTGTTGCAGTGTTCGGTGGGGCGATGTCAATCGAAGAGATAAATGCTTAAAACTTCACATTTGTTAGTTTTATGCTTTTCAACGTGTATTTGTCTCAGTTTACCTAACTTTTTAAGCGGTTGTTGTATTTTTTTTATTTATTTTTTTAATCTCCAACGGAAACAAACACGGTTACCTCCACATGGTGTTTCCTGGGTAACTTTAAAGTCCGTGCAATAATAAGCTGTACAAAATGATGTAGTAGCGTTAATTTTGATCATATCTTATTTACCTCAATATAAAAAATACTTATCGGCCGTGGTGAAGCACGGGTAGTCAGCTAATATATATATATATATATATATATATATATATATATATATATATATATATGTATATATATATATATATGTATATACAACCTCTGGTTTCATGGTTGATAAAGAGATATTTACCATGGTGAAAACAGTAAAACACCGATTTTAGAGTTGTGTAGCTTTAGAAATACCAGTGCGATATATCATTGTTGGATAATAACAGACAATGTAGATTCGAACTTGAAAATCGATTGAGAGCTATGTTAATAATCCTTCATTAGCTCAAATTCAGTACATCAAAAGACAATTTTCTCGGATCTATTAAGTCGGAGCAAGTTTATTATAAAGTTGCAAGTCCAGTTTGCAGTTTGCGGTTAATTTCAATAAGATGTTGCCCCTTTGATGAGCAACCCTCGAGATTCAATATAAATACAGCTCACAAAGTCCGATACTTAGGAAATTATGCGATCCTAGTAATAAAATAGTTGGAAGGCATGGTAAATATGGTCAGTAATTGCATTAGCTTTCATTTTCATTTCAGACATTCCTTATTGATACTTCGGAATAAATTTTTTTCCAATGTTCTGTTAGAAATGGAGGAAGTAATAGCGCATTTTCTCCTCGAATTTATATATATATATTATTCTTCAACTGACCCTTTTCTCAATCGTGGTAGGCGGAAGGTCAAATAATAAAAACTTCACCATACAGTTTCACCAACTTTATTACGTCCCTACATGTTTCACACCTTTATTGGTGCCTCTTCAGGGAAAAAAGTTATTACAAAAGTAAAACTTACAGCCTTAACCTGAGAAGGATAACCTTCCACCAGTACGGCCACGTCTAGACTCCTAATAAAGGTGTGAAACATGTAGGGACGTAATAAAGTTAGTGAAACTGTATGGTGAAGTTTTTATTATTTGACCTTCCGCCTACCACGAAAATAAGTATATATATATTTTATTGAGGGGCGAGGTTAGCTCAGTGGTAGAGCACTCGACTAATGAACTGGAGGAACAGGTTCAAGACCCGAGAGCGCACTGAAGATTTTTTCTTCTAGTGCTGCTGTTCGAGGGTTGAATTTGGGGTCCCAGATCGTCCCTAGGCTCACCCAGCCTTTAATTAATTTAATTAATAATGGGTACCTTGGGTGCTAATGACTCTAGCAGTCGAAGCAGCCAAGGGGAAAATCAGGCGGCCGGAGCATAGTATTGACCACACTATCTCCCTAGTGTGCCGTATGGTCAAGAATCAGATACCTCTACAGTATCTGCCCCTCTGGGCCCTTGTGGCCTGTTACGGGACTGATTTTTATATTTTATTGATGTTTTCCGGTAGTGGGGTTGCTTTATTCCAGAAGGTGAACCAAAATTCAGTGTTCCCACAGATTTCATTTAATTATTAGTGGCATTCCACTAATAATTAAATCTGTGGGAAGACTGAATTTTGTTTCACCTTCTGGGATATACACATATATATATATATATATATATATATATATATATATATAAATGGTATAAGTTCCTAATCACTCAGCACTTTATCAGAGGCTTCCCTTATAAAAAGTACTCTCTTCATGTTTTCTAGCATGATGACGCCTTTCACAAGGTAGACAACATGACGAGAGGACTCCCTGATAAGGAAAGCCCCTGAAGAGGTGCGATCAAAGCACGAAACATGTCTGGCAAAGATATCAATTAAAGTAGTAAAGGTGAACGAATGGTGTACTGCTTTATCCATTACCCCCTACCATAAAAAGAAAGATATGTATTGGGTCAGCATTCAGAAGAATTAATAAATATATTTATATCTAGCTTGCCTTCGATCGTGTTTGTTTTCGATCGTGTTCGGCACCCGGGGTTATTATACAAAGTACGGCGCATACTTCCCCACAGATACTTCCTAATCCTACAGTCCTACCTATCACGCCGTTCCTTCTAAGTAAGATCTGGTTCCACATTATCTAGTTCCCACCCTATTTCCTCTGGTGTACCACAGGGAAGTATTCTCGGTCCTATCCTTTACCTTCTGTACTCCGCTAACGTTCCTACCCACCCAAATACTCATTTAACGACATATGCTGATGATACAGCCGTCTTTTCCTCCTCCCCTGATCCCGAAACAGCTTCCCTTCACCTGCAGGAACACCTAGACTCTGTTGAGGATTGGTGCAACTGGTGGAAAATCAAGGTGAATCCAGAGAAATGGAGCCAAATAACATTCACTCTCAATAAAAGGACTTGCCCACCAGTTCACATATCCAGCCAAGAACTTCCTGTATTCAACGAAGTGCGCTACCTGGGATTAATACTAGACAGTAGACTCACATGGAACCCACACACCCGACTGAAAAGTCAGGAACTGAACAGGAGATACGGACTTCTTCGACGACTATTGGGACCTTCATCAAAACTCACAATACAGAACAAACTCACTATTTACAAATCCATCATCAGACCTATTTGGACGTACGGACTTGAACTGTGGGGAACAACCAAAAGATCAAATATACAAAGAATACAGGCATTCCAATCCAAAGTCCTACGCAAAATAGTTAATGCCCCTTTCTACGTTTCTAATAAAACCCTCCATCATGATCTGAATATCCCTTTCATCCATGAACTAGCTAAATCCCGATTCCTAACCTTTCACTCCAAACTATCTGCTCATCCCAATCCCAGAGCTGAATCCCTCTCCTCTCAATCCCACCCCGAAAACCCTCCTAGGAGGCTAAAGAGATCATGGCCTCGTTATCAACTCTGTAATTAAAGCGGTCAACTAGGAAGTGTCAATAATGATTGGCTCCTTCCAAACTTATATTTTATCTTTTGATTTATTATTTTTATTATTATTACTTTTATTTTATTTTCCTTTTAGCTATGATTTATTTATGTACTTATTTATTTTTATTATTTTCTTTTTAGTATGTACTATTTTTTCTTTTTTTTTTCCTGTATTCTCATTATGTGAAATCATAAAAATGGCTTTACTTATCACAATTAACCAATGCGCTATGTAATTTGTGCAGATGTTAATAAACGCTTTATTATTATTAAAAAAAAAAAAAAAAATACCTAGCTTGCCAAAATGAAATGCGTGATTTCAAATGTCCAGCAAAATCCGCTCATTGGAACATTGTTTTTTGGACGAAATTCACAAGAAAAAAAATCGTTATGCTTATAGACTTGTATGCACACTTTTTGTAGGTTCTTTAAGGTAGAGAATTGAATGAAATCACTAATGAGATATATTTAACTGGTTAAAAAAAAGTTAATAAAACTACATTCCTTAAATATATTTAAGTTCGGGTACTTTTTGTATATTTTCCTAAATATTTTAAAAAACGTTGCTAGAAATTTTCGATGGGACGATCCGAGGTGGAGTAATAAGTCCTTAAAACCTTCGCTTGTTTTCTGTAGTGTTTTTTTGCTAATTGTTTTTATAATCGATATTAGCAATAACATGATTTTTTTTAGTAAAATACGATACTTAAAATGTATATTATATTTCTTTCATCTATTTATTTTTAAGTCGTTCATTATCATATAAAAACATGTCATATACGTTCTAGGAACACCTAGCACAAAATAAATGACCATTTTGCAGAGTTACTGCAGAGAGGAAACTAATAAATATGCATACCTATATATATATTATGCAGTAGAACTTGGATAAATCGAACCTCTAGGGACCGATAAAAAATTAAAAATAAAAGTCTATCGTTTTGAAAAAAAGTCATTTTCATGGCCAGGAATTTTTTCTTTATTATCTTTCAGGTAAGTTGGTAAGGTATTAGGAGGAATGCCTTGGCAATTTCAGATTTTTTTCATTATTACTTTTTCAACTTCTTTAATCGCAGCTATTTTCGCTGACAACGTTAAAGTTTTATAACTTCTAGGCTTCCACATCCTAAATCAAAAACTCACAGAACTGCACTGTACACAAGAAATTCAAGGAACTAACAATACAACAGATCTAGGTACTGACTGACTTATAACTGAATAAGAAATGAGATGGGAAGGATGGTGGAAGGGAATTATAGGATAAAACGACAGGATGGTGTATGTAACTACAACCCCTGGAAGGGAGGAAGCGCGACCCACCACTTTGCATCGTCCGTATCATTGCTACATCCGTATCTTACTATCCTGTTTACCCGAGTGGAGATTATTTTCAGGAGATTTAACATCGAACATCTCCCATTGGAGGTAGACTCGTAAAAAATTCGAATTATCCAAAATTTTATTCGAATTAACCACGATTTTTTAACATTGCTTATGCCCTAAATTCTAGGGACCGAGAGAAATATTCGAATTAACCACGAATTCGAATTATCGAAGTTCGAATTATCCATGTTCCACTGTATATATATATATATATATATATATATATATATATATATATACACACATATATTTCATCATTGATATAGCAATTAATGCGGACCTTATTTATTTGCTAGTAACTAGTATGTAAGATATGAACATATATTTTTTTAGAAATTCAACGTTAAAAGTTGGACTCCTACAAAATGTGCTAAATACTCTTAAGCCCCAAGCCTCTGAAGATTAGCTGACGATTAAGAGGAATCAGAGATTATCAGAACTTTGCCACCCCTGGTGGAAAAGCCCTGCTGAAAGGAAGGCTATCCTGTCCAGCCTAAAGGGCTTAAGCTGTAGAGGTGGGAGATGGGAGATGGGAGGTGGGAGGTGGCATTCCACTAATATACCTTCCTAGGGCTTGGGTAGGTGGTCTTCAGCACATCACCAGGATTAGGGGAGAAGCACTTTCACAGCCTCTTTTCCCGATGTCTCCCTACTTCTTACAGATCCTGATCAGCTTAGTTTCGTCCTCCCCAGGACTGGAAGAAAGAAAATAAGGGGGAAACTTTCTTCTAATGGAGGCAAAGGTTCTTATATATTTATGTCCGAATTCCATCAAAGCATTTCCTTGTTAATCGCAAACTATTTCCCTGTTATACTTATAAATAATCCTATTTTAGCTTACAAAATTGTTTGAAAAATATTTGAAGTATAATTCAAATTATTATTTATAATAAAACCCTATTTTTATTTTATTAACAGCCTCAAGGGGTCTCCCGTGGTCTAATGGCTAGCGCCTTGGATTCATAAGCGGGAGATGGTGGGTTCGATTCCCAACCTCCGGTTATCCGGGAATGATTTTATCATCCCACGGCTCGCTGGTAAAATTCCTCGCTGCACCCTGGATGTCGGAACAGCCTCAATCAATTTGTTGTCAATTCTTCACTTTATTGCGTTTCAGCTCCAAGCAGTTATCACTAGAAGAGAAATTTCGTCTGTAATATCATATTAAATAATAAAATTATTTTTCTTTCTCATTATTTTTTGAAAAAAACAAACTAATAATAAAAATCAAAATTTTGGACTATTTTATTGCATGGATATTGTCTTCTCTAGTATTTGGGATCTACTAGTTATTATGCTTTAAAAAATCATTGTTTTTTTTTTTTAAATATATTGATTCTAATTATTACAATTAATTTTGTCTCCACTACTATATAACTTTAAAGTTTTTTCTTCAAAGGTCGTGGGCTCGATTCCCACTATGGAGTGGTGGCTTTTCTTTAGAAAAAATAAAAGGCATCAACCCTATCCTAGCTAGAAAAAGGTACTTATAGAGAACCCATCACAAAATTCTCAGTTAATAATAATGGACGTTAAAATTTAAATAATAATTTAAGTTATTTTTTATAACAAAAAGTGTGAGTTTTTTGCTTTATAATCTTTAACATATAACACAACCATGTTGTAAATTTGCCGGTGCGAGTACGTTATTTGCGTATCTCTAGCGTGATGGATATTACATTTTTTTCTGGCTTTGTGTGAACGTAGCCAGAAAGAGTATGGAAAACGTTCATTTTAGCACTTTTCGAATGAAGCTTTTAAATTTGTCCATTTGGAAAAGAAAAGTTTTTTTTACACGTGGGCGCTTTTATTATTCATCAAGGTCAATAAGTAAAAATGTAAAGTCTTTGTTTATTCATTAACTAGTATAATACCTTGTATACATGACCGTCCGGAAGAAAATTAATTAATTATTCATAAATGCACTATCCACATTCTGAGAAATTTGCTTGCTTTTAGTGCTCCTGTGAGTCGTAAAATTGGCTTCGAAGTGTACATGTATACCCCCCAACATAGGACGGACTGAATGTAGAAGGTAAGGCTTGGATAATGGATCCGACTAGGGTTACAGAAAGGATGTAATGCTATTAGGCAAGAAGGATGCTACAGCCCTGCACATCTTCCGCCGAGACTGACATTTTCATAATTCTGCACTGCGAAGTAAAATTTACTTTAAAGTAAAAACCCTTTCTCCCTCCTCTCGGAGTAAAACTCCTTCCAGCGGGGGGATTTTCATAGGATTTGAAGGGGTAAAAAAAAAAAAAAAAAAAAAAAAAAAGGAACTGTTCTATAGAAGGCCTCCGTCCCTCCTTATTACAAGCTAAAATCCATTAGGGTTGCTTTAAACAAACACTCCAGCAAGGAGATGGGGCTAAAAGCAGCTACCCTAATCGTGGGGGGATTCTTTAGGCTATCTCGTATATACAACTTAGGTCCCCTCCTTTTCCCGCCAGAACCTAAACCCCAAAATCAGTTTTCCACTTTAGCCCATCCCGGCTTAAAGTGCCATATTTTATCGCTTTATTTACTTATCCCCTCATGGAACTACTTTTCACGCTATCCTTCCCTTGCGCGGATATAAGCCCTATTTTTTTTTTTTTTTTTTTTTTTTTTTTTTTTTTTTTTTTTTTTTTTTTATAGAGCTGTAAGTAAACCCTAATCCAGTCTGATGCTCCTGGCTTCTGGCCTTTCTTAAGGGATCAACGCGTGGCCTAGTACCTGTTACACTCGCCTTTCTAGAAAATCTACGCCTCGGGCTTGGTACCTGTTACACTAACCATACTGATATTATATAACCCTACGCGGTTTCTGTTAAAGAAGGCATGGACGGTACCGATAGCAGGCAGGACATTTAGTCAGTTTTTGAATGATTAACCTTCACTTTGTATCCAAGGCTGAAATAAAGATTTTAAACAAGTAGGACGGATGTAATACTGAAATATACATATATATATATATATATATATATATATATATATATATATATGCCTACATACACACATACACATACATATATGGAAAAAGACAAAAACATAAAAACATAATGTATAGAAGAACAATGTGCTCCAGAAGTTTATATATATATATATATATATATATATATATATATATATATATATATATTTCAGTATTACATCCGTCCTACTTGTTTAAAATCTTTATTTCTGCCTTGGATACAAAGTGACGGTTAATCATTCAAAAACTGACTAAATGTCCTCCCAAAACAATGTTTATGCAAATTTTGCAAGGCAGATCTCAAGAAACAAAGAAGTTGGTGCATAAAAAACAAAAGTGTTAAAGTAAAATAACTGAATTTGTTGTTGTTATTTTAAATTTAATTTAATAATGAAATGAACATTTCAGTTAAAAAGAAAAGAAACACAGCTCAGACGGACCATTTATGAGTCCATACTTAAAAAAAATATGGCCGGGTGAGTCTAGGGACTGCCTAAATCCCCGAATACAACCCACGAACGAAGACACTAGAAGATGAATATGTCTTCCGTTTTTTTTGTAATCAAAGTAGGCGTTTAAAGGTTTCACGAAATATCGAAACAAAATATTCAATTTCTCAATAAGAAAGAAGACAAATTTATTTGTTAATTCGCTGTGGCATGTGCTCACTTTAACACGTTCGGGCCCAGCGTCGTGGCATATGCGTCCGAGAGATATGTTCTGCGGACCCAGTGCCATTGCATATGCGTCAGCAGATAGCTTGGCTTTCTTTCTATCCCCACTACTCCGGGACTTTTCCTAAACCATTCGTATTTGGTTTGGGACATCATTACGTTATTCCTGGTTAGGTTTGCGGGTCTGGTATCGTATGATATTGAAAAATTCCTTCAGCGGGCCCGATGTCGTGGCATATTTGACACTTAATTTTAATTAATCCACTAAAAGTAAAAAAAAAAAAAAAAAAAAAAAAAAAAAAAAAAACAATCAGTCCCGTAACGGGCCACAAGGGCCCAGAGGGGCAGATACTGTAGAGGTATCCAATTCTTGACCATACGGCACTAGGGAGATGGTGTGGTCAACACTGAGCTCCGGCCGCCTGATTTTCCCCTTGATTGCTTCGACTGCTAGAGTCATTAGCACCCAAGGTATCCATTATTAATTTAATTAATTAAAGGCCTAGGGATGATCTGGGACCCCAAATCCAACCCTCGAACGGCAGCACTAGAAGAAAAAATCTTTAGTGCGCGCGAGGGTTTTGAACCTGGTCCTCCAGTTCATTAGTCGAGTGCTCTACCACTGAGCTAACCTCGTCCCCCCACTAAAAGTAAATCATTTCAAAAGTTTCTTCACTTAATTATTCTTTTTTTATGTTTCCCAAATTAAGTACCTATACAAAAAGAAAACATGGGTCCTAATGGAAATCTTTCTCAAATCCATCGGTCCTGAAAGCTCCTGTTGTTCGGATCTTTAGAAATATTCGACTGATAATAGTTTCGTTGCTCTAAAAGTACTTCTTTAGGAATAATCCCGACTTTTGGCATTTATACAAGCCCTAGTTAGATAGGACAAAGTAAACCTGAAGTTTACGGAGTTACACGATTTCCGTAGAACATTCTAAAGGAGTCACAGAGCCTCTGCTGACTCGACAAGCAAGAAGCCATGCTCCTAACTCGTGGATCTTGTCAGGCCCCGAGCAGTACACGGGCTCATTAGATCTAACGACCTTAACAAAGCTATCAACTTTACTGATATTGTAGGTTCCATTATCTCTTTAACTAAACAAGAACTCGTACAGAATTTGCAAACAAACAATACTCCTTGAAGGGAACAATGATTTAAATAATATTAATAATTTTACAGAAGTAAACAATGACCATTATACCTAATATGATGGCTTTTATAATCTATACTTAATTAACAGATTAATGCACACACCCGAAATATCTCGGTTATATATAGGGTGTCCCGCATTGAGATGTCATAACTTTATTCTGCACCTTATTTGTAGTTCAGGGACGCAGAAATGAGCGTCATATCTCAACATGTAGCAGAGCTATTTAAACTTTTGTCTATTTTCAAAACTATTGGGTTTTTGATGAAGAACAGTGTTTTACGGATTTTTGGTTATTGTATCGTAAATAACAACTACATTTTTAGAATCTACATTAAATTTTCAATAAGAAACATCCTTTAGAAAGAAAAAAATTGTTCGATTGCCTCTAAATTTAGCTTAAAAAATCCTCATTAGGACATTTAACATTTAGAAACATTATTTCAGGGAATTCTGTATCGCAAGAGATATTAACAATGTTCACTTAGAAATTTATGATGGCTTCTATAAACTAAGGGGGCAAGGTTTGCTCGGTGGTAGAGCACTGGACTAATAAGTTGGAGGTCCTGAGTTCAAATCCCGAGCAAGCACTAAAGATGTTTCTTTTGTTCTAGTGTCTTCGTTCATGGGTTGAATTCGGCCTCCCTGACCGTCCCTAGGCCAACCCAGCCTTTAATTAATTTAATAATGGGTACCTTGGGTGCTAACGACACTAGCAGTCGAAGCAGCCAAGGGGAAAATCAGGCGGCCGGAGCATAGTACTGACCACACTATCTCCCTAGTGTGCCATATGGTCATGAATCGAATACCTCTATAATATCTGCCCCTCAGGGCCCTCGTGGCCTGTTACAGGACTGATTTTTTTTTTTTTTTTTTTTTTGTATAAACTAAACTTTGACAGCTTAAGGCACACGCCCGAGATATTTCGGTTGTAGATGCAGGAATTATTACAAAAATGTAATGCCATCGCCTATAAATGCAATGACATGAAGTTCAGATTAACTGTTATTACCTAGACTAAATTTTTGTAGTACAGTACGACTACTATTTTGGGTACTTCATTGAACCGGAAATAACTCGGGAAATGTCATTAAACATGATAAATATAATTTTCCTGAACCTTATAAAGCTACAGCTATTGAGCAATACCTTTTGGTAACAAAATTGCTTTAATAAAAAATAGGACGTTAGTAATATAAATTTAGGCAGTGGTTAAGAATATTTTTAAATTGTTCGATTACCACGGAATTCCGTACCGCAGAAGCCTATTTGGACAGTTACTATTTTTAAAAATTATTTAAGGAAATACGGAAAAAAATAGTTAACTTTTAGTATCAAGAAATTGGTATCTAAAGAGGAAGAAGTCACAATAGTGATCGTATTTTTTATGTAACAAAATATTTTGTATAATAGCACTCCAAGGAAAAAATGCGATTTATTACACGAAAAAACAACAACATAAAATTGAGCAAAAATATTCCATGCAATTGATCAAACAATATTTTTTGCAGACTTGTATAATTATTCAAGAACAGGGAGGTTTAAAGGAAAATCCATATTTCAAACTACTCAATTTTGTTAATTTTCATTATAAAAATCTGACATTACTTGCGGGTGTTTGATAGTGAATTTTATTACAATATATTGAATAGTAATTTTGAACTGCTATATTTCTGAGGTAAGCAATCATGGATTTGTTGGGATTCGCCTAAGAAATCATCAGCTTTGTCAAAAAGGTAGTAAATGCCTGGGAACAAGAAGAAATTCAAAAGAATTGGCAGGCTAAGCCAGGTATGAGGCAGGCAAAGCTACTTGTCCGGATCTCGAAAGATAGGGCAGGGTATTTCCTTCAACTAACAAGAATAGAATTAAGAAGGATAGTCGGACTTCTCTCTGGACATGGTCCGCTAAGAAAACACCTGTGCACGATGGGGCTAATAGAGGACCCTACATGTCGCTGGTGCCTCGAAGAAGAGGAAACCTCACAGCACGTCCTCTGCGAATGTGAGGCTTTGGCCTACATCAGGCTAGTGCACATAGGGAAGGCAATTGCTACGCCCAAGGACATAGCCGAGGCTACTCCCAAGGAGCTCAAGCTATATGTGAGGAGCTGCAAGCTAGAAAGGGAGTGAGACAGAGACGCAAATCACAATAGATCCAATAGGGTCGCGGTGAACAAGGGCGTAGGAAAGCCCAGGTCCCTTTATATTGTATTGTAAGAAATCATCAATACGATTTTTGTAAAAATCTGTTTTAAGGACGTTTCGGCTACTGTTTGGTAGCCTTCGTCAGCAGGCTCTTTGCTTTGCTGACGAAGGCTACCAAAGAGTAGCCGAAACGTCATTAATACAGATTTTTTTCAAAAATCGTATTGATGTTTTCTTAGCCGAATCCCAACTAACTCCTAATCGCGTATCACCTCGACGGCTAACTACCTAATCTTCATTTCTTAGGTGTATTCTACAGAAAAGGCAAAGAAAGTTTTCGATCAAGCTGATTCCGTACGTTTCTTCATCATTGTCTGGAAAACAGAAATGCAAAATGTCCATAAGGATATCTTCCTTCCGTGTTGGTTATCTCGTTAGCTGCTACTAGCGAAGCTGCTAGAACCACACCCCACCGAAGGGACAGAACAAGCCGGCCTTTAGGTCGGACTACAGAACGGCAAGCGAGAAATGTACAGATCTAACAGAGTTGTAACTTTCCTCATCTAAGTTTAGTTTTTTCCCCGTTAGAACTGTGTTTGCGAGGAGAAGCCATGTCCGATATTTATTAACACACTTCCCAACTTCTCGGTAATTGCGAGAAATCCTAGCGTTTTTTTTCTTTCCTTTCACTCCTTTTCAAGCTCTCGGTAGGTTTTTCCACCACAGCCACTCTACTCTTCTGAACTCTGTTTACAAGCTTCTACTAAAGTTTAACATCATTCCAAAACCAATAAGAGTTTTTTTTTTTTAATGAAGAAAATAAATTGAGAACATACATAACATTTCTTTCACTTCTAGCAAATTTCCGCATAAAATAGTATTTGAGGTTGAAACCAATAAAAATATTATTTATTAATATTCATCCGATTTGGCAGAAATTTCATCTGATAAACAATTGTTTGATTACAATTGATTTAATTATTTCACTTTGAGCATCGCAACACAGGCGGTTTTGGGGGCGAGGTTAGCTCAGTGGTAGAGCACTGGACTAATAAGTTGGAGGACCTGAGTTCAAATCCCGAGAAAGCACTAAAGATTTTTTTCTTCTAGTGTCTTCGCTCATGCGTTGAATTCAGCCTCCCTGACCAACCCAGCCTTTAATTAATTTAATAATAGGTACCTTGGGTGCTAATGACTATAGCAGTCGAAGCAGCCAAGGGGAAAATCAGGCGGCCGGAGCATAGTACTGACCACACTATCTCCCTAGTGTGCCGTATGGTCATGAATCAGATACCTCTATAGTATCTGCTCCTCTGGGCCCTCGTGGCCTGTTACGGGACTGATTTTTTTTTTTTTTTTTTTTTTTTAACGGCGGTTTGACCTTTGATTTGATTTGTAAAAAGAAAAATATAAAGCATTTATGAAATAATGCAAAAATAATGAAAGCAACGAAGTAGAAAGAAGAGAGAGAAAGCTTAAATAAGAATATATATATATATATATATATATACATTCTTTAGAAAGATGACCCAATAAATATTTTTCAGTTTTTCAGTTATTTCTGTTAATGGTAAGGGATCGATAATGGAGTAGACCATTCGTTTACATTAACTGCTTTATTTGAAATCTTTTGTCAGACATGTTTCGGGGTTTGTGTCGCACCTCTTCAAGGGATTTCCTTGTTAGAAAGTCCTCTCGTCATTTTTTCTCGTTTGAATCAGGCATAATACTGTATTATGCCTGATTCAAACTTGATCATAAAATGGACAGTGTTCCGAACTGTAGTGGAATCAGTCGATTATTTAAAGCAAATGGGCAGATTAACTCGTAGTTCTTGTGTCGAAATTGACTTCTGACAGTTATCAAAACATGTCAGAAAATATGGGTAACGGTTGAAAATGTATTGATGAAGAAATACTAGATACAGTGAGAACAATAGGAAATATTCAGCCCATGTATGACTATGAAGATCAGCGATTGATAACACAGGCACAAAAGAAAAAAAAGTGGTATACTCCAAAGACACCATATATATATTATTATATATTATTGCAAAAAATGAATTTTGACTGAAGATTCATTATTTGCCAAAATAAACATATTTGTCCTTGAAATGACCTTTATTTTGCCCTGATGCATCACACAGTGGTCAAAAACCGCCCAAATGCGCTCAAAACTCAATAACATGTGATATTGTTGATTTAGAAATCTGAAATTAAATATTTCAAGTAGGACACGATTTTTCACTCGGATCACTTCAGACATTTGTTGCAGTCAACACTGACTTGAGTACTGTAAACAAAAATCTATCTTCGATTTGCTTCGAATGTTTACATAGAGATAACGCGCATCTGTCTTACCGAGTTCGTTCACGTCTAGCACCGAAATAGGCAAACTTATGCAGGCAATTTCGGTCTGGGCTCTTTCTATATATGCCCACTGAAAATGTAAGCCCACATTTAGAGAGACGCAGAGAGACGCAAAAAGTATAAGACAAAACGAAATTTGATACGTGTATTTTTTTTACTTTGTAATTATCCCCGTCCACGTCGACGAATCTAAAAATAAAAAAAATATTTTTTTTGCCCTTCGAACATCCCATTAAAACATGAAAAAAATGCGTCAATCTTATTGGTCTGAACAAGTAGAGTTGCAGGAACGATTTTGGTACATGAGGATTTGGGAATTTTCTTCGTTTCTTGTACTTCCTTGATTAACCACCGTCCTGCAATCAACAGTGGAAGCCTGAAACTCAAGAAATAACACTCTCAGGAGGTCTTTAATATATATTTAAGACCAAAATGTTCAGAGAAAATACTTCAAAAAATCAAGTTTTGAGCGCTTTTTGAATATTTTTGACCACTGTCTCTTTCACCCCATCATGATGGGGTAAAAGAGACCTAGGATTCGAATTCGGCGACCCTCAAAACCATGGAAGCTCTAGTTATTTCTTCTTTAAGGACTTCATACGAAATTTGACCTTCAACTGCTCTTATACCTGACGAGATGGGGTGAAACGGACTCCGGGTACGGATTCAGCGTGTCGATAAGTATATATATATATATGGTGTCTTTGGAAAATACCACTTTTTTTTGTGTGTGCCTGTGTAATAGTTGGAATTTTGTATGAATCATGACATATGAGGAGCCCGGTGTCCGTGAGTGTTAAGCCATGAGCATAAGGCAGTGGTTCGATTCCCATTAGGGATAATGGCTTTTTCTTCGAAAAAAAGAAAAAGCATTACCCTTATATTGACTAGAAATGTGCGGAAACCTGTAAATAACTTGTCTCAAAATATCAGTATAATGTATGGTGTAAGTGGAAGTTTAAATTTGAATAAATGAAAAACATGATATGTGACTTATCGATGTTCTGACCCCTCAATTGGGAATATTAAAAAAAAACAACAACATATAATTCAGCATTTCTTTTTATAAATATAGTTATTTGAATATTTCATTATAAAAATGAGAAAGCTAATAACAAAAAGAAACTTTTAAATATCAATCGGACCTGGGTTCGGTCTGTAAATAGTCAAAATATTACCAAAAATAAAACCATTTCACAACAATGATGATATAAAACTATTTTGTACATACCAAAAAAAAGGTTATGTAATATTAATCTTTCAAATGTAAACCGGTAGTATCGAATAAAGTGTGTAGTATGTGAAACCTGAATAATTCTAAAAGAATAAAGTAAAAAATGGTTTCACAATGAATAAAAATGAAATATCTAAAAAAGAAGAAACTTATAATAAATATAAGATTAATTTTAACGATTGCAAAAAATGTTAAATTGAATCATCATCACAGCCTCTCGTTAAAATGTCGATCAATCATAAGTTCTTCTTTATATTGTTATTTTTTTTTTTTAACGGCGCATCTACAACTTGGCCATAAGCGCCGGGCTATCTACAGGTTGCCACCCTTTTCTAATGCCAACAGCACGTGGTCGGTCACCCATTCAGGTTCTGACCACGCCCGACGTTGCTTAACTTCGGTGATCTACGGGAACCGGTGCATTCAACGTGGCTATGGCCGTTGGCTATATTGTTAAGTATTCACACTTTTAAAAATCTTAATTGTAAAATAGTATCGACTATAATTTTATTATTCAATTTAAATGCAGATTTATTCTTACTGCAAAAAAAAAATAAATAAATAATCAAAATGAAAAGTGAAAAATACACCCTTCCGACGGCTTCATGCAAACGTGTAACTAGTAATATTATAAATTTATTTCTCCATACATCAACAAGAGTAATGCCCTGTAAAGTTAAAGAATCTTAATTTGTCTTGCTCCTTGGGGTTTATCTCAATTTTATGCACGAAACTACACACGCAATTTACACACAGCGACACGCGACTTCTGAAAAACACACAATGTATGCCTTTATGAGCGTAATGTGTCCGCAGTACTTATGTTATCTTCGTGTACCATACATATCCGTATACAAGAATTAACCCTTACGAGACGGCACATAGTGGGGTAAAACGTTAACCGATTTCAATATATATATATATATAATTTTTTCAATATATATAATTCTTTTTATGAAAGCTAATAAAATCTAAAACAACTCCGTCTAGCAAGATTTTTTTTTTGTTTCCCCTGTTAATTAAATTACGTGAAGGTAAATAATTCACAAAATTTTACAATTGAACATAAAATAATATTTCATTTTTCATGTAACTTAATGTCAGAACTGATATCTTAAAAATTAAACATTTAAATCCTGATTAGACTTGGAAAAATCTGACTGCCGTTGTCAAAACGGAAATTTATGTTAATTCAACATTGATATACCTAATTTATGTTAATTCAACAATGATATACCTAATTTGTGTTAATTCAAAAATGATATACCTAATTTATGTTAATTCAACAATGATATACCTAATTTGTGTTAATTCAAAAATGATATACCTAATTTATGTTAATTCAACAATGATATACCTAATTTATGTTAATTCAACAATGATATACCTAATTTATGTTAATTCAACAATGATATACCTAATTTATGTTAATTCAACAATGATATACCTAATTTATGTTAATTCAACAATGATATACCTAATTTATGTTAATTCAACAATGTTATACCTAATTTATGTTAATTCAACAATGATATACCTAATCTATGTTAATTCAACAATGATATACCTAATTTATGTTAATTCAACAATGATATACCTAATTTATGTTAATTCAACAATGATATACATAATTTATGTTAATTCTACAATGATATACCTAATTTATGTCAATTCAACAATGATATAATTGAAATAATATGATTTTTGAATGATTTGAAAATAGATTTTGATTTTTTTGTGTTTAATAAGGATTTGAATGTTTAATTTCAACGATATAAGTTCTGATATTAAAATATTATTTTATGTTCACTCGTAAAAGTTCGTGAATTATTTACCCGAAATGTAATAAACAGGATACAGGAGGGGATTACTGAATTTAACACTAGATTTACCAGACCAGTCACTTTAACTGGTCGTGAAATTTCAATTCATAATTCCTACTACAAACAACATTTGCTTTCCAAAAAGATGTTATGACTTTTGTAGCTATAAGTAGAGAATACATTTAATGAACTTAATCTTACTCTATATATATTACTAAAAAATATATTTTTTGTTATTGACAATAATACCAGTAAATTTACCAGTCTGGTAAATCTAGTGTTAATGCTACAAAAACTACGCTGGAGTCGAAAGTCATACCAATAATATATATATATATATATATATATATATATATATATATATATATATATATATATATATATTCACTTTTTCTTGTTTCTTTTTCTGGCAGGGGGTCAATAAAGTAGTACACACTTTTTTCACTTTAACTACTTTATTTTGTATGTGCAACGCATGCTACATTGGGGAATCGACACAGCTTTTGCAAAAGAGAATTGTGCAACACGCAAAAAGCATAGACACAAACGAAAACAGGACAACATTGACAGAACACGCACTGACTTTAAAACATAACTTTAATTTTAGGGACGTTCACATTTTAAATAAAGAAAGGAACACACTAAAAAGAAAAATCAAAGAAAACATCTATATAATTAAAAATTCAAACACCGCCATAAATAAAAAAACAGATTTAAAGAATGTGCACCAAATTTTTCATAGCATTATAAATTAAATCTCACGAAAACCTTTTTACCAATAATCGGTACCTTTGAAATTGCTAAAAAATCGATACAAACCAGCCATATTCATTACCACAGATGATTTTTCAGTATTACGCCTGACTCAAGCTAGACAGCACGACGAGAGGACTTCCTGATAAGGTAGGATTAAGATTAAGATAAAATATTATATGTTCATATGTAAATTTATTTAAGGATAGGATAGATATACTATTGGTATACAAAAATTATAAGTTTGAGATTTACAAAAATTATTGTTGAATAGGAAAGCCCCTGAAGAGGTGCGAAAAGGCACGAAACATGTAAAAAAAAAAAAAAAAAAAAAAAAAAAAAAAAGGGCGAAACATACAAAATAAAGTAGTTAAAGTGAAAAAAGTGTGTAATACTTTATTGACTCCCTGCCAGAAAAAGAAACAAGAAAAAGTGAAAATATATATATCGGGTCATCATTCACCAGAATTAATATATATATATATATATATATATATATATATATATATATATATATATATATATGTGTGTGTGTGTGTCTTATACAGATAGGTCTTTAAGAAATGGAAGGTATTTTGGTCTAAATTTTGAAATATTAAATCTACCACAAAGGTTTTTGGGGATATTGAATAAGACTTTGTTGAATGAACTGAAGCTCAGATCTAAAATACCAAAAGAAAGATATCTTTATCCAATCACTGAATCTTTTGAGAACTGTTCCCTGAACGAGTCCCGAGACCCACGCACGAATTCCTGTATTACTAAAGCTGCCGTAGTCCCATGAATGGGTTCGAATTGAAGACTGAATGGAGACCCACGGATGAATGTGGTGTTTCCCTCCCTCGACCATTGGTGGGTGACATTGGGCAACACATTGGCTCCAATCTCGACCCATTGGAATCAAAAGGTCCTTCTCTCTTTGACAGGCGAAAACCTCGCGCTCGATTTCTCCCGCCCAAATCCGCCATTATTTGTAAAAGGTTACCGTAAATTCCTGCTCATTTCAGATGGTAGAACAGTTATTGATTTATCTTAATATTTCGTTAAAAATGTAAACGTAAATCTCAATAAGAAAAGAGATTTTAGGTGTCACAACAGGAAGTTGGCAGTTCCTAAGCGGAAATTTTTCAATAAGCACAGATTTCTCTTAATAAAAACACTTTATCAAATTTCATATAATTACTACGATTTCTGAACCGTTTACCAGTTATTTGAAAATATATTGTAAGCAAATTCTAATATTTTTTTTTTTTTTAAATATTTACGACCATCATTTAATACATATTAATTTTTGAGCCTTTCCTAACCACCCTTCGTGCATGGTTTTTTGAACCCCAGTTTTTTTAAACCTGCTTATGACGTCGACTTTATGACACAACGCAACGTGCTAATGACAAATGTCCATTTTTTAGACCACATAGGACATGTATGTATATATATACACAAACACACACAAATATTTGAATTTCCATATCCTATTTGGTCATGGAATTTTATATATATATATATATATGTATATATATATATATATATATATATATATATATATATATATATATATATATATATACTTTTTCTTCCATTGTTGACCTTAAACTCAATATACTTGTTTTTTGTAGCCAATAGGTCATAAAAACACTCCTTTCATTTCCTGTATTTTATTATTTTCACCCTAACCGGTTTCGAGCTATTCTGCTCCTCCTCAAAGGGTATTTCCTAAAATTATTTGTACATTATACATGTATAATTTGATTGGAAGAATTACATTTTTACAACATTGTGTGTATACTTACATTCGATGGTCTTTTCCCATCACGTACAATTATATAAAGTAATTTTAATATTGCATAGCAATATGCGTCTCAGGGTTATGAAACACTAGTATCCTAACCTTCCTCCCCGTAAACCTGTCTACAGTCCCCGTCATTTCTATTCTGCACTACAAGGTTCTGAAAGATTTTATTTAAGTATTTGATGTCCTTTTTTTTATTTACCACCTGTTCCTGTCTTTCTACAATATAAAGGTTTTCTTTAATCTTTCTTTTGAGGCTGTTTGGTTCTTTATCTAAAATTTTTGCTTCCTGATAATTGAATGAGTGGGAATTTTCTGTGGCGTGTTCAGAGAGAGCCGTTTGACATTGTGAATGATCGTCTACACTTTTTGCATGCTGTAAGATACGCTTATTGAGAATTTGTTCGGATTCTCCTATATATTTTGCGCTACAGTCCCCACATTCTAGCAAATAGACGTTATATTTAGTCAAAAGTTTGTCCCTTTTTATTTTGATATTACTAAAATTATTTTCTATTTTACTATTATATCTCCATGTTACATTCGCTGCTTTATTACAAATTGATTTTAGTTTATGTTCCATTGTCGGATTGTATGTGAAACTGTACCATTTTGCACTATTGTTGTCTTTGTCTATAGAATTGTATTTGTCCTTAGTTGTCCGTTGTTCCCAAATATGTATATTACTGTTACCTACGTCCGTTAGTTGTTTCGGTTCTGTAATAATGAATTTGTCCATCCTGGTTTGTTTTAATTTTTTGTTGTTGTTATAAGACTATAAGACTAACAACAACAAAAAATTAAAACAAACCAGGATGGACAAATTCATTATTACAGAACCGAAACAACTAACGGACGTAGGTAACAGTAATATACATATTTGGGAACAACGGACAACTAAGGACAAATACAATTCTATAGACAAAGACAACAATAGTGCAAAATGGTACAGTTTCACATACAATCCGACAATGGAACATAAACTAAAATCAATTTGTAATAAAGCAGCGAATGTAACATGGAGATATAATAGTAAAATAGAAAATAATTTTAGTAATATCAAAATAAAAAGGGACAAACTTTTGACTAAATATAACGTCTATTTGCTAGAATGTGGGGACTGTAGCGCAAAATATATAGGAGAATCGAACAAATTCTCAAAAAGCGTATCTTACAGCATGCAAAAAGTGTAGACGATCATTCACAATGTCAAACGGCTCTCTCTGAACACGCCACAGAAAATTCCCACTCATTCAATTTTCAGGAAGCAAAAATTTTAGATAAAGAACCAAACAGCCTCAAAAGAAAGATTAAAGAAAACCTTTATATTGTAGAAAGACAGGAACAGGTGGTAAATAAAAAAAAGGACATCAAATACTTAAATAAAATCTTTCAGAACCTTGTAGTGCAGAATAGAAATGACGGGGACTGTAGACAGGTTTACGGGGAGGAAGGTTAGGATACTAGTGTTTCATAACCCTGAGACGCATATTGCTATGCAATATTAAAATTACTTTATATAATTGTACGTGATGGGAAAAGACCATCGAATGTAAGTATACACACAATGTTGTAAAAATGTAATTCTTCCAATCAAATTATACATGTATAATGTACAAATAATTTTAGGAAATACCCTTTGAGGAGGAGCAGAATAGCTCGAAACCGGTTAGGGTGAAAATAATAAAATACAGGAAATGAAAGGAGTGTTTTTATGACCTATTGGCTACAAAAAACAAGTATATATATATATATATATATATATATATATATATATATATATATATATATATATATATATATAAAACTCGAAACTTGACCTCATCCACATGTATTTTTCCTCTTCTTTTAATAAGGCCTTATAGGTCAACAACTTGCTTCAACTAGAAACTAGTCCACATGAATAAAATTATGTAAAAGAAAGTGTTAAAGCAATTTGTTGACATATTTGCAGTCAACAATATATATATATATATCATTTTATTCGACATAGAAACTAGTCCACATGAATAAAATGATGTAAAAGAAAGTGTTGAAGCAATTTGTTGACATATTTGCAGTCAAATATTTATATATATATATATATATATATATATATATATATATATATATATATATATATATATATATATATATATATATCATTTTATTCGACAAAGAAACTAGTCCACATGAATAAAATGATGTAAAAGAAAGTGTTGAAGCAATTTGTTGACATATTTGCAGTCAAATATATATATATATATATATATATATATATATATATATATATATATATCATTTTATTCGACAAAGAAACTAGTCCACATGAATAAAATGATGTAAAAGAAAGTGTTGAAGCAATTTGTTGACATATTTGCAGTCAAATATATATATATATATATATATATATATCATTTTATTCGACAAAGAAACTAGTCCACATGAATAAAATGATGTAAAAGAAAGTGTTGAAGCAATTTGTTGACATATTTGCAGTCAAATATATATATACATATATATATATATATATATATATATATATATATATATATATATATATATATATATATAGTTATATATCATTTTATTCGACAAAGAAACTAGTCCACATGAATAAAATGATGTAAAAGAAAGTGTTGAAGCAATTTGTTGACATATTTGCTGTCAACAATATATATATATATATATATATATATCATTTTATTCGACAAAGAAACTAGTCCACATGAATAAAATGATGTAAAAGAAAGTGTTGAAGCAATTTGTTGACATATTTGCAGTCAAATATATATATATATATATATATATATATATATATATATATATATATATATATATATATATATATATATATATATCATTTTATTCGACAAAGAAACTAGTCCACATGAATAAAATGATGTAAAAGAAAGTGTTGAAGCAATTTGTTGACATATTTGCAGTCAAATATATATATATATATATATATATATATATATATATCATTTTATTCGACAAAGAAACTAGTCCACATGAATAAAATGATGTAAAAGAAAGTGTTGAAGCAATTTGTTGACATATTTGCAGTCAAATATATATATACATATATATATATATATATATATATATATATATATATATATATATATATATCATTTTATTCGACAAAGAAACTAGTCCACATGAATAAAATGATGTAAAAGAAAGTGTTGAAGCAATTTGTTGACATATTTGCTGTCAACAATATATATATATATATATATATATATATATATATATATATATATATATATATATATATATATATATAATTGCTGTACATCGACTAGGATGACCAATCTCCAACGGTTAATGATTTTATTTGTATTGTAGTTTTGTTTGGATACTCCCTTCAATATAGGAAAATATAAGTGATTTAAATTTGTTTTTAAATATGGCTTTAGGAGGCCCGGTGGCCGTGAGTGTTAAGGCGTGAGCACTTAACACTGCGTGCCAAGGTCGTGGGCTGGATTACCCCTATTGGGTGGTGGCGTTTCTTTAGAAAAAAGAAAAGGCATCAGCCCTATTCTGGCTAGAACAGAGTGGTAAGGTATAGATAACCAGTACCAAAATTCGTAGTTAATAATAATGTACGGTCAATTTAAATTAAATTAAATGTGGATCATTGTATGCAGAGTTGCGCAGAAAGGACGCTAATCCAGAAATAGATTTGTTATAGTGAATGTTTTATTCTTGTACCTCCATCATGAAGAAGGAAGACAATACAAAAGCAGCAAAAACAATAACATCCGTAGTTCCCCAACTTTTTGTGAAATACCAATGATGGAACAGCCGGCCGAAGAGGGTATAAATCCCCAAGGTATGGCTATTTTACGACGAGAACAAGGCTAAAGGTATTGTGAGGTGTTTCCCCCCTGACCTGTTCACCTTATAGAATTCCGCCGGGTATTCTCAGAGCACCATAGCCACGGGTCATGTTTACAACCCGGAGGGTGCTCATTCCGTTCTCGCATTTCACGAGGAATTGGACCATTCCCGTCCGAAGGGATGGTAAAGAAGGGTTTTACGTCCTTCAGGAGGCTCGGGGTGGTAAAATTTCAGGGAAGGTTTTCGGTATTAGGCACGTACTGGGCGTTAAAGGGTACAAGTAAGCTAATGCGCAGGATCATGTTGGCTAATGGTTAGTAAGCTATGGATGGGGGGATTTCTAAACCCCCCCTCCTGTTCCAACTTTATCTTCCGAACGTAGTTGCCGGCTGTTCGAAGCACGTATCGGCTCTGTAATATACTTTCCCCCGGCTAATCAAGAAAGTAAGGCAATTAATAAAATTGCTTCCACTTTTTATCAGTTATCTGCAATTTGCCAGTGATTTATCGCGGGGATTATCACTTGGAGAGCACTTAAGCCCCAGTTAGTTCATAAGTGCACGCTTCCCTAATATGGCGGCGAGCAACATACCGTCATTATGACCTCAAGTCGAATATTTCACCAACCCGTAATTAATTTGATTATGTAGGTAATTACCCTGTTCTTATGGCTAACCATTCATTTCAGGAAAATATGTGCAACTAAGAAATTATCATAATTGGCGATATTAGAAAAATGATAATAGATACTTCAATAAAATAAAAACATATTTATAAGATAGTGGTTGAATCTATTTTGGATTACATACAAAGAAACAATAATTATTTATTTACATACTTTGTTTTTAGTGCATTGCCCCATACAAAGGCGTGTGTGCTTACTATTTAACAGATTAATACAAATAAACATCTAACAGAAAAGGTCCGTCACGCAGGAGCTGCATAACTAAGCAATTTCCTCAGAATTGGGAAGGGTCGAGTGCATTCCTGAATAATTTGCTTAAAATAACCTATATAGATAATTAAAGTAAATATAGATAAATAAAATAAAAACATAAATTGTTCTGCTCTTTTCCAGAACAATGCCGCATACACGTTTTGTGTATGCGTGGTACTACACTACGTAATAAATACACAAAGCTTCACATATTCATCTATTGATCTTGATGAGTTTCGCGAACCTATGTTTGGCGGGAGAATTCAATTCAAACATAGTACAAATTAACCCCCCCCCTTTCCAATAGACCGATTTAGTTCATTTTCACAACACTTCTTTCTTATTAGATAGGCAGGACGTATACAGAGTTTCGTAACAATACAACAGAAATTACGACCGATATAAGGAAATTAGTAATTTCTGTCCGGAGTAAATCCTCCACCTTCTAGTCAACCGATTTAGTTTATTTTTACAACAAATTTTTCTCTTCGGTTGACTGCAAAAAATGACGAGTTTCGTTGAAATATAACAAAAATAATAGCTGGTATTGACAAATAACTACTTTGGCTCTGGAGTAACCCCCCCCCCCCCCTCCGGATGGACAGATTTTGTTGGTTAACGAACTTGTTCAATCGTTTGATGGGGGAATACTACATACCAAGTTTCGTGGCGAAAAAACAAAAACTCAGTTCTGTATCGTGTTAACGGACTCACATATATATATATATATATATATATATAAATAATCAGTCCCGTTACAGGCCATGAGGGCCCTGAGGGGAAGATAGTATAAAGGTATCTGATTCATGACCATACGGCACACTAGGGAGATAGTGTGGTCAGTCCTATGCTCCGGCCGCCTGATTTTTCCCTTGACTGCTAGAGTCATTAGCACCCAAGGTACCCATTATTAAATTAAATAAAGGCTGGGTTCGCCTAGGGACGGTCAGGGAGGCCGAATTCAGCCCATGAACGAAGACACTAGAAGAAAAAATCTTTGGTGCTTGCTCGGGATTTAAACTCAGGTCCTCTAGCTTATTAGTCCATTTCTCTACCACTTAGCCAACCTCGCCCTCTTGTCACATTTTTTTAATTGTTCACGAGAGCCAATTTTCCATAACTTTGAACTATAAACATTTTTTCTTCGGTACTTATAAAAACAGAGTCAAGAAACGTTTACACATTTTTATTGGCATTGATAGGTAATCGGAAGTATTGATCATAGTCAAACAACACGACATGGTGCCTTTTACCACTAATGAAATGGACATGATTGTATTATTCACTGTCTTGTCTTCGCTATTTATGGAAGAAGGATGTAGTGCACTGTACAATTATATGGATCGAAAAATCCAAATTAAGAACATGTTGTTAAGTCAATTTAATAAAAAAATGGACATGGTGTCCTTTACTTCCGAGGTACAGATATATATATATATATATATATATATATATATATATATATATATATATATATATGTATGGGGGGTGTCAGCATCAATGCTCTCACTATACGATCATTGAACATTATGCTCTCCCTGACAACGATGGATACATGACGGTTACAATTTTCAGTAAAAATGAAATTGCAAAGGCTAGATTGATTTATGTTAATAAGATAAACTATGAATATTATATAAAAAATAATGCTCTATCGGTACTTGCTTATAATATATCCGCTCTCAAAAAATAAAATTCACAATATTAATTTTCTTGACTATGTAACAAGCCAAGATATCTTCTTATAAACCCAGGTTGTGAATAATTTTGAACAATATGCCGTAAAATTTGGTAATTACGTATTAAAATGAATTCCAACGGTGAAAGCTGCTAAATTTGGAAGAGCTAGTGGAGGATGTCTTTTGGCGTAAAAAGTAGGCTAGTTAAAAAAAAAAAATATTGCAAAAGTTCAGAATCTGTCAATTCAAATCGTCATACAAGACAATAGCATGTATGTGTGTATTTTAGTAGTTTTCGTTTTTATGTTTATATTTTGGAAATATAAATTATATGTTAATTATTAGGTACCATAATATATTGTTATGTAGCAGATATTTAATAAATAATTTTAGGTGGTATAATTATTTTAAAATATTAAAATTTGGTTGTTAGAAATTGTTTAATTGTAAGCAAGTAGCTGTGATGTAGGTTTGTAAAATGTATGTTGTCTTTGCCTTTTTTGATTTTGGTTTTTATCACATAATAATGTTATTATTATGGTTGGTATTACCTCCCTCTGATGGCAGTTAGCCAAGAGTATTAGTCTTGAGAGTTATATGTATGTAGTATTATAGCAATTGTTTTGTCTACAATTTGTTTTGTTGTGTGTTATGTTTCTTTTGTTGCTTAATAAAGACTATTTATCTATCTATATATATATGTAAGGGTAGATTGGAAAGAAAAGCCTCCAAGAATTCCAAAGCCTACTTCCATACATAGCTATAATCCATCGACAAGTTCTAAAATATTACTTCCCCTGAAGAATTGTTTCTAAGTTTTCGTCGATAATAAAGGACTTTTTGGAGTATCTTCTTGAAGGAGATTGAAGAACGGGATAAGTATTGCATTTAGTATGCTCATCCTTCCTTAGGGGTGTTTTACCCTTTATTTTTAATCATTCTAATCCCGCTACTTCCATCTTTAGGGCGTAAAGCAGGGATTAAAGAAGAACGAATCCAGAATCCCTTCTGAGGGGATAAACCTTCATCCCCTCCCCAAATTTTAATTAGCAATGAAATTAATGACTGAATCCTAAATCAATCCCAAAAATGCCTGTTTCGCGGCAGGTAGGGCCAAGTTTCTAGCGAGTATTGTATTCATAAGGGGAGATTACAAGTTTGAGTTTAATTGAGAAAATGGTGGGGTTTCTGAAATCCCCATAATAACTAGTGTCTGAATATGAAAACCCAATATAGTCCCCATTTTAGATTATCGTACAAGAATAAAACTAATTTTTCCGTAACAAAAAAAAACATTACAAAAAAAATCACATTAAAATATACGAATAAAAATTTATTCACATTATAATTTGTGAATAAAAATTTATTCACAATAAAATTCGCAAATAAATTATGAATTAATTAGTATTAAGATGATACTACGAAAGTTATTGAAGGACTTGGGGTAAATCTAGGCGCTAATAGCCTAGACGTTAAACACCTTAAAAAAAAAAAAAAAAAAAAAAAAAAAAAAAAAAAAAAAAAAAAAAAAATTACCTTCAATAACATGCGAATTTTATTGTGAATAAATTTTTATTCACAAATTATAATGTGAATACATTTTTATTCGTATATTTTAATGTGATTTTTTTTTAATTTGTCAAATTAGTAATAATATGACCTATTATATATATATTTTTTCAAAATTTTTGAAGATGCGTATTTGAAAATATTTAGATTCAAAATTTTATTTTTAATTTTGAAAAAAATTATGTCATCATAACCTATCATGTGTTGCATGTCGTTTGAAAGGGCATATAAAGAGCTGAACATTGACACCTTTCCCATGTTTGTAACGTAAACAGGAGAGGAGTTATGTCTATTTAAATATTTTGAAAAAGCAAGATTTTGACGCTTTTTGATAACTTTACGTGGCTGTATTTTGATCACCGTTTTAGATAAAAATTTGAAATTTGGTATTTTTATTTTTCCCAACACCTACTTTGGGTGTACCGATTTTTATTAAAATCGGAAAGGTTGAGGTCAAAAAGTGTGTTGATTTGACATTGAATGACCCAAGACAGTTCTGGCGTTAAATCATTTTTATTATCGTATTTGTTACTTTTAGTATTTTTATTTTTTAGTTATGATAATTATTGACTGTACACAAACTTAAACAGTACGTTTTTATTTAAATTTTAACGTCCATTTATTATTAACAACGAATTTTAGGACGGGTTATCTACAGGTTACCACCCTTTTCTAGCCAGGATACGGGCGATGCCATTTCTTTTTTCTAAAGAAAAGCCACCACCCCCAGTGGGAATCGAACCCACGACCTTTGGCACGTAGTGTTAAGTGCTCACGCCTTAACCCTCACGGCCATCGGGTCTCCAGTACGTCTTTAAAAAATATATAAAAAATAAACATTACTGACACTTGCATGACTATTTATTAACATATGTTTTTTACACCAGAAGGCGCGGGATATAGACTGATTTCATGATGATTATTGGTGTTTTTATTATGTACACACACACACACACACACACCCATATATATATATATATATATATATATATATATATATATATATATATATATATATATATATAAATATATATATATATATATATATATATATATAAATATATATATATATATATATATATATTAATAGAGGTCATCAGGATCGATAAAGATTTGAAGACATTTTGCGAAAATTCTCTCATGATTACAACCTCAATATCTAAATCCTTTGAAAGGTTCTAAAAGAGGCACGCATTCTAGTAGGTTAATAATACTAGAAAAGAACTGAAAATAACCTTTTTCTCAGAATATGAGATATATCCGTACCAAAAAGAGATAGTGATAAAGATACAGGTATAGAGAGAGTGGGGGATTGCCTGTTATATTCTCTCTCCCCCCTCGTTCTAAAATCATTCGAGCTAAAATATTTCAAAGGATGTTCTAGAGAAGAGGGGGGGGGGGGATTTTTCAGTCGAGCTGCACGATTTTTATACGCTGGGTGGGAAAAGAAACCCCCATCTCTCTCTCTCTCTTCTTACCCTTATAGTCTCTTCAGTTTTTTTCAGATTTTTTTTTTTTTTTTTTGCTTTTGTCTTAGAGAAAAGCTTTAAGATTTCCAGCTGAAATTGACAAAGAGTCTTAAGCCCTTTTTCCAGGAATTAGCTATATTAAAAACAATTCTTCTCATGATAAGCAGCTTTAGTAAGTTAATTTACTTAATAAAATTCCGATATAAATCTTTCATAATTTCTTTATTTTTATTTTTTAGTCAATAGTTTATTTTTTTTGCTTTGAATCGATTATGTTATCTCATAACATAAATGAATGTGATACATTAGTACAATATATGATTGTGATACTACAGGATCGAAGAGTAACATTATTTCTTTAGGGATCACATCACCTGAAATATTGGATAATGAAGATTTTAATGGATTTATCTACTACATATTTGTCAAATACCACTCACTCACTCACTGACTCACTCACTGACCTATCAACCCCCAGCCCAAACCACTCGACAGAAAATGTTGAAATTTTGCATGGACACTCCCTATATAACGTAGGCACTCACTAAGAAAGGATTTTTTGATATTCGAATTTTGAAGTATTTTTAGAGGGGTTTAAAGTTTTAGTTGGTTAGAGCAGGCAAGCCTAGGCAGCATGCGTTGCTAGGACCATAAAGAACTGCTGTTACCGTACATTATCTATTCCATAGTATTATTTTTAATTGAGGTTAATTTCCACTATGATGGCAGTCCTTTAATTACTAGGAATAAAATGTGATTTTGTCCCTCATAGAGTTTACGCCCTGGTGATGGCCCATCCGAGGTAATAATATCCCGAACCACTTGACACAAAAATTTGAAATTTTGCACGGACAATACGTTTAGAATCTAAACACTTGCTAAGAAAGGTTGTTTTGATACTCAAATGTTTATGTACTTGTAGGGGGGTTCGATTTTGATAACATTTGGTACAAAAATCTTGCTTCTCATTTAAAAGGTCAAGTTCATTAACCAGTTGAATCCGTTTAGTGGAACATGGTTTTTGGAGCGAAATTTGTGCGAAAGATTCCTTAACGTAGGAAAACGAATGAAACCATGTTTTAAGCGAGTTCTGTAGCCATTTACCAGAAAAATTGATAGAAATACTTTTCAAAACTAATTTTCTGTTTGGGTATTCCGAAACGAAGTATATGGGAAAAAATTGTATGAATGGTGATACAAAGTTTTCGGATCTCAGTATATTTTCTAAAATATCTCGAAAACGGTTGGGAACTCGTAGTAAGTGGAAGGCGGCTATTCGAAAGGTTACTAAATTCTCTACAATAAGATTCTGTTGTAATGTTCGGTGGGGCGATGTCAATCGAAGAGATAAGTGCTTAAAACTTCAAATTTGTTAGTTTTATGCTTTTCAACGTGTAACTTTTAAGCGTTTTTTTTTTTTTTTTTTTTTTTTTTTTTTTTTTTTTTTTTTTTTTTTTTTTTTTTTTTTTTACTCTCCAACGGAAACAAGCACGGTTACCTCCACATGGTGTTTCCTGGGTAACTTTAAAGTCCATGCAATAATAAGCTGTACTAAACATAAATATACAATATGTATATATATACAGCATTTTATAATTCTTTATAATTTAATTTAAAACTGCGCTAAAAATAAATAAATAAATATATGTCTAATATAAATAAATTTATGACATATATAAATATATATTAACATCTGTTTTTTCAATCACTACTCTTCTAGCATAAATGTTCTGAGGTTAAGACTCCTTATAGTGTACTGGAGTAGAGCCCTGATGGTCGACATATCGGCGGTATTGAGAATCTGATAAAACTCTTCTGTTGTTTTATTGATGAAGTTGGGAAGATAATATCTCCAGTAGGGTGAGTAGATTGGGCAACAGCAATAGAAATGTTGAAGGGTTTCATTGGTCTGGAGGTTACAGATATTGCATGGATCTTGTGGTGTTAAGTGATAAGAAGTTCTATGGTATGAAAGTCTGATAAATTGGAAATCGTAATAAGTAGAAGATGACTGTTTTAAAGCTTAAAAAAATCTCTACAGAAAAGATCCTTATGTACTAATTATCTATGAAGAGATGCCTAACGGAGAAAAAAGTGCTTCAAACTTTTAAATAGTTAGTTCTGTTTTCTTGGACGGATATTTCTCCTTTTACCTAACTTTATAATTGATTCTTGTTGTTTTTTAGCACTTTCCTCCGAAAGAAAGTACTTTCGTAATAATAGCTACTTAGCTATTGAGGTTGCACTCATAACGGAATTTTTGAAAAATGTCTTCAAATCTTTATCGATCCTACCTAGCAGACACCGGAAATGATCCCCGTTAAAATTTATGTATATAGTTACATATGAGACCGTTAACACGATACACGATGGTATGTAGTATTCCCCCGTCAAACAATTGAATGAGTTCGTTAACCAACAAAATCGGTCCATCTGGAGGGGGAGCCAAAGTAGTTATTTGCCAATACCAGCCGTAATTTTTGTCATATTTCAAAGAAACTCGGTATTCGTTGTGCTCATCTAAAAACAAAAATTTGTTGTAAAAATAAACTATATCGGTTGACTAGAAAGGGGGGTTTACTCTGGACAAAAATTACTAATTTCCTCATACCGGTCGTAATTTCTGTTGCATTGTTACGAAACTCTTTATACGTCCTGGGTATATTGGGCGCTAATGGCCGAGATGTCGATGCGCCGTAAAAAAAAACAAAAAAAAAACAACGTCCTGGTATATATTTTTATTGATCAAGATCCAATAGACGAAAGTGTGAAGCTTTGTGTATTTATTAAGTAGTGTAGTAAAACGCATTTACAAAACTCTGGATGAAAATGATTACAAAATTAATAATTGAAACTGTAAATGAGCAGAACTATTCATGTTGTTATTTTATTTATCTATATATAGGGTTGGCAAATAAGTCCTTTCGGTTTTTTAAGTTGAAAGAAAACTATTGTATATTTTGAACATAATTTTTATTTTAATCTACAATGTAATGTCCATTATTTTCTATTACTTTACCCCATCTCTCCATCAGCTGAATAATCCCATGCTCATAGAATGTCTATGGGTTATTAGCGAAAAAATGATCAAGGTGCTCCCTGACACCCTGTTCGTTTTCAAACCGTTTTCCACCTAAGGAATTTTGTAGAGACCGGAATAAGTGGTAGTCACTAGGAGCAAGGTCCGGTGAATAGGGAGGGTGGGGCTAAAGATCCCATCCAAGGGCTAACAATTTGTTGCGGGTGACTAACGAAGTGTGGGGCCTGGCATTATCATGATGGAAGACGACACCCTTTCGATTTGCCAGTTCTGGGCGTTTTCGTCGAATTGATTCATTCAATTTTGTTAATTATGAGCAGTATAGAGTGGAATCGATTGATTTACCTTGTGGCAGCAGGTCATAAAAAATCACACCCTTGAAATCCCACCATACAGAAAGCATTATCTTCTTTGGGTGCAATCCCGCTTTAGATGTGGTTCCAGGTGGTTCGTTGCTAGGTCTCCAAGATTTTTTTCGCACCACATTATCGTAGACAATCCACTTTTCATCCCCTGTCACAAGTCTTTTAAGAAATGGATCGTTTTCTTGACGTTTTCGCAGGGAATCGCAAATGGAAATGCCTTTTGCCAAGTTGGCTTCGGTCAGAGAGTGGGGGACCCAAACATCCAGCCTAGAAACGTAGCCGAGCTTCCGCAAATAGGATAAACAATCCTCTGTTGGGATTAATTGCATCAGATAAATGTGACATATTGTAAACAAAACATGAATACAAAAACCGAAAGGACTTATTTGCCAACCCTATAGATTATTTTAAGCAAATTATTCAGGAATGCACTATAGACTACCCAATGTCTGAGGAAAGTGCTTACTTATGCAGCTCCTGCGTGACGGATTTTTTTAAAAATATACATTTAACATTTAAATGTGTATTTTAGTAAAACAAGGTAGGAAAATGGGAAGTAGTGTTATAGTTTTTTTTAAGTTTGATTGTTGGGACAGAAGATGGATTTTTTCCGCTTGGGATATTTAGAAATAATAGCGAGATTTTATGACCTCTTTCAGAACTTCTTTCATGAGTGCCACCTCAATGGCTTTAACCCATCCGAAGGTTAAAGATGGAATGTTCCATTACCTATGATATTGAATACTCCCTGAGCCTTTTATCTGGCGAGATCAGAGACTCTGGAGCCAGCTCCTTGACAGCCACGGAGGAAGAAAACTTCTGTTATTGATGGCCAATCTTCTTGCGGCATATTTGATTTGCCCATCTGGGCCTGGCTGTCAGGTTCGTCATCCCCTCGTCCTTCTAAATACATCTACTCTCGCAGTCGACCTGACGGGATTTATATCCAGAAGAAATATACCCTTTACTCCAAATCCCTCAATCTCATACTCCGAGGGTTTTATACCGCCGCATTTTTCCTAACCCTGGAAATTGAGTCGTTTTTCCTACAAGTTACTGTGGAGTCACTCTCAGCTAAAATATGTATTTTGTGTAAAAATGTTATAAAAAAATGTCTTATCAATGTGAAGGGCAATACTACTTTTTTAGAAGGGATTAACTTTCACACTCCTAATGAATCAATGTAGACAATTTAAATCCCTTAATTAACACTACGAATACCCCATCAGGGGTAAAAAACAGATTCGTGGCTTCCAATTGGGCAAATCATGCAGTTACAATCTCTGCATGCTGCAATAATTTCTTGACTATTGTCTGCTGAGCAGTGCAAGGCATGACCTTCACCGATTGCCTCAACAACCGTCCAGTGTTGCGTTCATGTTGCCAAATTACAATTACAAAGAAGGCCTGAGGCCTAACGGTCAAAAAGCAGGAGTAGTTTGAAAAGGAGTTGCCTTCGCTATCTACTGACAATTGTAACACAACTAGTTGATTTAGATACCCCAAGATCCGGTTCTGTGGCACACAAGTATGTGAGAAGAGCAGTTGTTCAAAATCACAAATGTGTATTATTAGCACTGGACGCACGCCGGACCAGCGCGAATATCTGTATTAGTGGCAGAAAATGGGTTAAGGTGGCCATACAAGTTCAGTTCAAATCTCAAGGCAGGGACTGCACAGTTTGGACTCAACGTGTAAAGCATACACACGATAAGTTTATAAACCTCCAGGCCGGGACTGCACAGTTCAGTTAAAGCAGACCCTCTTTATGTGAAGCAAATATCCTCTTGTCCACACACGTCAGGCTTGGCCTGCACAGTCCCGGTCTCATTGGTCGTTATAGTTATTTATTAGTTTTAGCGCGGTTTAGTTACTCCATAGGGAGAACCCGCTTTTGAGGTTGACTTCACGACGCGATCCAGAAGTGCCAACTAGAAACTTTCACGTTTCAGACCCTATAGGTGGCTAAAATTTGTGTGTGTATATATATATATATATATATATATATATATATATATATACATGTATATATTTATATATATGCTTGTCTGTTCGCGCTCTAGCAAGCTCAAAAATGGTCCGATTTTGATGAAATTTGGTATAAAAATCTGTTGTCTGATTTGAAAGGTCAAGTTCGTTATCCAGCAGAATCCGCCCACTGGAAGATAGTTTTTGGGGCGAAATTCACGCAAAAAAATCGTAACTCGTACGTTTTTGAGTTCATATGCTTGTAGGTACTTGTTTTATAGGTTTCTTAACATAGGAAAACGAATGAAACAATTTTTAAGGCGATATCTGTAACCGTTTCTGAGAAAAGTGGAATACATGTTTTTATAAGTCATTATTTTTTTGTGGGTACCTAGAATCGCGGGATTCAATTGAAATATTTTCTACATCTTGGAAATTCATCCCAACTAAGATGCTTAAATTTTGGTTACATTTGGAGTTAAGGAAGTATGCGAAAAAATTATTTTATTAATAGACATGAAAAGTTTTCGGATCTTCATACATTTTTCGTAAATATCTCGATAACGGTTGGGAAATCGTGGTAAGTGGAAGGTGACCATTCGAATGCCCTCTAAATTCTCTACAAAAAATGTTCTGAAGCAATATTTGATGGGGCAACGTCAATCAGAGATATAAGCGTTTAAATCTTAAAATGTGTAAAAAAGTCTATTGAAACGGGTTTTCTCTTTGTTTATCTCACTTTTTAGTTGGTTGTTTTTTGTTTTAAATTGCATTTATCAGTAAAATTAGTATTGTAGTAAAATAAGCTAAGAAACGGTGAAAGGTAATGGTAATAAGTTTGGAGTGGCTGTGGTAATCAAGATGGCTGTGGCTAATCATGATGACGTGTACATAGTTTGTTTTGAATTATCCTATCTATATAACCTTCCTCATAGCCTCCAACTGAAGTTATTTTTTATTTTATAGAAAGATTTAACCCACGACAGAATGGAATTTTATTCGCCATGAAGCACATATTTACAATTGATTATAACAGTAAAACGAATTTGCTGGTAAAATACTTTAAATGACAACGAATTTTTGGTTGTTTAGAATAGAGCCTTCTCAGCAGTAGTCGAAGAGTAAGTACGTTTTCAGTACGTAATTGTATTGAGAGTTTAAGAATTATCCGCTTCTGTGTAAGTTTGCTACTGTCAGTTTCCTGTGGTTTGTGATGCTAATCTATTCCATTTCTTCGAGATGTACGTAACCACGCTAAGATGACGCAGTTCCTGCGAGTCGGACTTTTCAATTCTATTTCGATGGACTGTACAGTTAAAATCTGGGCTCAAGGATGTCCCATACACAGAAAGGAATATCTCAACGTGTATGAGACTAAGGACTGTATGGTCTAAATCATGAGATAGTCCTTACCTTGTATGGTCAACCTTGGACACCTACTGACAGACTGTAAACTTCGCAGTGACCTAGACATGTGCCGCAAGATACTGACTGAATGTAGACCATACATTGACAAGTTACTCATCCATTTTAAGGCACTTCACAATTACACCCAAATATTAGGTTTGTGCAAAAATAATGCAGATTTTTATTTTACCAATTGCTTGCAGGTGACGAACAACTGTTGAGTAGTCAACGCCAACTTCTTTCACAATGTCCTGTGTAGTTTTACAAGGATTTTCTTCTAAAAAAACCCTCAGATGGTCGTGCCACCTTTCCAGTCTTGAAGATCATCGCTGCACAGTACATTCATTGACGCTTCCTACACCCCAAACAATAATGATGTTTCGCGCGGTTTTAGCAGGACTTCGACCGCATCACGAAAATGTTTTATTTACATGGTGATGTAACAAAATATAAACTAATCTTAAAGGAGAAACAGCCACCATAACCATTAATAACCATTGCTTATAAATCATCAACCAGACTTCAGATTACCTTATTTACTCGGCAAAGCACTTGCCAGAACAAAATGAATATTTAAAACCTACATTATTTTGCACCGACCTAATATATTACGAAACATAATCTTTACATAATATTTATCTGTCCATTTATTTTGGATTAATTCATTTTTTACTTATCTTTGTTGATTTTGTTGAGCATTTAGGCATACGCATATATATTGGTCTTGCCACGTAAAGTGAATGCATATAGGGCAATTAAATTATTCGAATTTGTTAACTTATTTGTAAAGTTTTTTTTTATGGACAGATTAAATTTATATGATTTAAAATTGTAGTTGAAGTTGCACTGCATGGTATCTTTCTTTAATTAAGAACCACGCAACGTGACTACACATCATATATTGTGGTTTTAAGTTTTCCCTTCCCTTGTAGGCAACGTCTATTAAAACACGGATCCTAAGCGAGCCAACTTCCTGTTTTTTCTACGGAACTCCAGTACCGTACCACGGGCTTTACTGTTTGTCCAAGCCGAGGGCCAGAAATAACATAATCCCCACCGAAGCGGGGCTTTAGGACCGCGGGAGGGGGAGGGGGTGCGGAGAGCGAAACTTTTGAATTAGATGGCCGCCCCGCTGGGGATCCCGAGCCGGGCATAGTGATGTGTAGGAAGGCAGTAAAGGGAGTGTAGGAGTTATAGTGCTGTTTGAATGGTCGGTGGTTGCTGAAGCCACCCCTAATACGGGGGAAAGTTTCCCATACACCCTAGCAATAACCATAGCAGAAGCCAAGACAATCAGGGGGAGTCCACCTAAAACCCGCTATATTAGACATCGGGGATATGGGGCAGAAAAATTCAACCCTAATCTTTCCTTAGCAGCGTTTTATTTCCCGGGATATTATCTATTTGAGAATAGCATTGGACGATAAAGCCAGCGATAAAAGTGATAAAACCAAACATGTCCGCAAAGATTAGATTAAAATCTCAAGGTAACGTCCCTTCAACATATAATCACAAGTAGATATATGTATATAGAAAGATAATAGTTTATTGGCATATGGCCATTACTTGTTATTTTGTTAGTGTTTCTTATAAAACAACAAAGTACTAATAGGACAAAAATAACATAATAATAAAAATAAGTATAACATAACTAAAGTTTTACAATCTGTATCAAATTAATCTAAATGAATAAAGAATAACAAAATAAGAAGCGTTGATCGTCGGGGTTTCGGTCAGTGTTCTTACTCAATAAAACACATTTTATTTGCTAAAATGTATATTTATTGCCGCCAACGTTTCGGCTTGCTATACAAGCCATCTTCAGGGCTGCAAAAACATATATGGTATAACAATGGTAAGGACAAAAAAAAAAAAAAAAAAAAAGGCTAGAAACATTAACATAAATATGAGTACCTATATGCTTGAAAATATAAATATAAATATATATATATATATAGTATAATAATAGCAATATAAATAAATATACATGTATATGGTATCCAAGCGAATACAGTACAATTGTCATAGTAACATACCTATTGAGAAGATTGGGAACTGTCCCGTTTCAAGAAGAGAACATTTCTGAAGACTGGAAGGATGGGGCAAGGGCTAGACAGTAGAGGATGGGGGGAGGGGGTGGAGAGAAGTGGAGCTGGGAGTAAGGACGGAGGGTAAAGACCGCGGTAAAGATAAAGATAAACGCTTCCTACTTCCGAACGGTCGACCATATCTTCTCAATAACAAAATAATATCATTGTAAATAGATACTTAGCAAGTATAAATGAAAGCAGAATATATAACATAATATTATGGACTATAGCATACTATAAGTGGTATGACTAGTGTCATGAAGAGGTGTATGCAATCGGCGACCAAGGCTCTTCAAGGTACGCAGACATCGTCGTCTTCCCACAACATAGTACGACAGCCTACGTACTAGACCCAACGATTCGATTCGAGAGACAAGTGATCCTGAACAGGCGGAATCTATAGATTCCGAAAAGAAAGGAATTTACTCCAAATGCATAAAGTATCTAGAAGATAAATTCCAGTAAAAGTATGGGACAAGGAATTATATGATTAGGAGTTTGTGGTTCGGCGCGAGAGGGACCATTCCAAAAATGACTTCCAAATATCTTGAGGAACTTGAAATCCTTCCAGAAACCTACCCTGCTTTAGCCGAGTCAATACTTATTGACTCGCTTGGCATTATTAACCAACATATATATAGTCATTAATGGGCCCCGTTCCTTTCGTTTATTTATTTTCAGTTAAAAATAATCTACCGACTTGTGTTTTCTTTGAGAAAAGAAATAAAAATTGAAAGAAAAAAGAATGGTGTTTCCGTAATGAGGATATTCCTGAAGGATATTTTCACCACTGAAATAGAAGAGACTACAAATGTAACATCCTCCGAATTTAGAAACTAATACCAATAACTGGTGGATTAGCATGCTGTGTTGCCAGCAACCCGATATAGTTGGGCAGCTCACTTTGTTATTTGTTAATAAAGTTTTCTTCTTCTTCTTCTAGAAAGGAAAATACATTATTTAAGTCTTTAATACTTTTAAAAATTTAAATTGTTTCTAGTGATAATTCCTCGCTGTTATCTACTACATATGAGTGAAGGTATTGTTGTCTGTAAATTTCAAAGGTAGGGCAATGCAGAATTATGTGATTAAATGGTTTATAAATAAGATTTCGATACTTACATATTTCATCTAATTTTAAAACATGAGATGTATTTTTATGGTGTATTTTTAGATAATCACTGCTACTAACCCTCATCTATAAACGTACGGGTCGTATCCGACCCACAACGTGGAAAACAGCGCATATCTCCTCATAACTGGACTGGAACGTCAAAGGGCTTCACGTACCCTCTCAGTCAATCCCCCGAAAGCCACGGACCACGTTTCCATCTGTCAGGTAAGAACTATATATTTTTTTTAATCATCTCTCAATATAAATTTTTCCCGAACCCGGGTCGGATACGACCCAACGTTTATGATAATGTACTGATTATAGATGGTATTGTTCCAGGTTTTTATTAAAAAATCATGGCTTATGGAGAAAACAAATTACTCATAACCATGCAAGAAGTTATAACCGAATTCAGGTGACAAGAGAAGCAATCCGATGCGGAATTAGATGACCAAATTGATGAAATAGATTAAGATGGTAAGGAGTCGAGGAATTCTCAAATCAAGAATATCAAGATATAGAAGTTTATTTTTTCAATTCGACCCTGTTTGAACATAATGTGTCCCTGTGTGCAACAGTGTTTATTTTACCAAAACAGAAATGTGATATAATCTGTTCCTCAAGTTTTATTGTGATATTAAATTAGTTATTGCGTGTACACAAACACACACACACACACACACACACACACACACACATATATATATATATGTATATATATATATATATATATATATATATATATATATATATATGTATATATAAATAGTTGTTTTACTAATTTTTTAAAGTGTCCTAAACAATTTACTATGTCTGTGATGTATGCAGCGTTATTTGTGGAGTTCTCGATTTACCTCACACCTGTTCGGAGAGGCTGTTAGCAGTACTACCGGTGGAGTAATAGATGCACTGACGATGAGAACCATGTTCTCGAAAAGCTTTTGCTAATAAATACATTGAAAAACAGTGGAGAGACATTATTTTTCTACCTTCTACGAAATTTACTATGTTTCCTTATTTTTTTTTTTTAGAATTAATTTTACTTTCCTGAACTCAAATGCTTGTTTTCCTTTATGAATTGTCTTTTACATTTTAAAAGTTTATTTTATTCACCTAATATTTGAAAATAAATGCGTAAATCCCAATAACTTATTGCATTTCAGGCCCAAAAATGGCTCTGGGTCGGATACGACCCAACGTTTATGTTTGTGTGTCAACCTTAAACGTTTATAGAGGAGGGTTGACCCTCAGTTGAATTACAGTCCTCAATTTTTGTATACTGATATTGAAAATAAGATAAGTTTCAGGCTGAGGATGTGAGTAATTGAAAAATAGTCTATGGAGTGGATTGTATTTTGTATGAAGTGCGCGTTTAATTTCTATGGATTTTAAATTGTTTGCAACTTTTTCTATTATGGAATTTTTATTAGCCAGTAAGGTTCGCTGATTAGAAAGATTAGTGAAGTATTCCTGTACATACTTGGAGGAAGCGAGCATTTTAATTTGGGAGATCCAGTGATAATCTAAATTTTGCTCTTTTTTGTCCGAGTCTACTAACTTATTATTTATTTTTGGTGTTCCGCTTTAGGGCGATGTACACCTTACATATAGTTATTACAAACATTACATATATACATTACATTGTCTTATATACTTACATTATATACACACACACACATTCACATACATACATGTATCTATATTATTAAATTACATTATATCAACGTATTGTCTATTTACATTACAATATGCTTAATAAGTTTGCATTTATTATTTACACACATACATACATACATACACATATAATATTAGATTGCATGATTTTAAATTAAGTTTATTTACATTATATATATAGGTTTATTTACATATACATCAGTCATTTTACATTTGAATCTTGGGAAGATCAGTATGGATTAGAAGGTAGATGAATTATCTGCCTACGGTGGGATATTCATGTCTCTATAGGACACTATGGTAAGGAAACATTAAGCTGCGTTCAAATGAGTTGGTATAATCCATTGTTGTGTAGGTAATGTAGAAGGTAGATGAATTATCTGCCTTCGGTGGGATATTCATGTCTCTATAGGACACTATGGTAACGAAACATTAAGCTGCGTTCAAATGAGTTGGTATAATCCATTGTTGTGTAGGTAATGTAGAAGGTAGATGAATTATCTGCCTTCGGTGGGATATTCATGTCTCTATAGGACACTATGGTAAGGAAATATTAAGCTGTGTTCAAATGAGTTGGTATAATCCATTGTTGTGTAAGTAATATAGAAGGTAGATGAATTATCTGTCTACGGTGGGATATTCATGTCTCTATAGGACACTATGGTAAGGAAATATTAAGCTGCGTTCAAATGAGTTGGTATAATCCATTGTTGTGTAGGTAATGTAGAAGGTAGATGAATTATCTGCCTTCGGTGGGATATTCATGTCTCTATAGGACACTATGGTAACGAAACATTAAGCTGCGTTCAAATGAGTTGGTATAATCCATTGTTGTGTAGGTAATGTAGAAGGTAGATGAATTATCTGCCTTCGGTGGGATATTCATGTCTCTATAGGACACTATGGTAAGGAAACATTAAGCTGCGTTCAAATGAGTTGGTATAATCCATTGTTGTGTAGGTAATGCAGTATAGAGTCTATGTGTTAGCTATCTTCACTTAACAACTCGCATAAGTTGTAGGGTAAGTTCAGATCACGTCGTCTCATGCATTCTGTGAGTAAATGTTTTATCGTAAGAGTAGTGTTACATATTTCACATTGTGGCTGTTCTTGTCTCGTCATTAAGTAACTGTGAGTAAGTCGAGAATGACCAATCCTTAAGCGGGTCAAAACCACTTCTTCTCTTCGGTTTACACGGGAACTGGATGGCCATTCTTTTACTGTATGTTTGATAGCGCGGAGTTCATTTTCTGTTAGTTGTGTCCACGAATTTTGCCAGAATAATGTTATAATGTCTCTTGTTCTGTTTGTCCATTCTTGGTGGGTTAGTCTTGTTATTTCTACGTTTGTTTGTACAGTGGCTGTTTTTGCATGAGAGTCGGCCAACGAACTTTTGCCTATGTCTTCGTGACCTGGTAGCCAGTGGATGGTAACGTGTCTGTTTAGTGTGTGGACTAGAAATAGTATTCGTTGTAATAGTGGATGATGTGTGTAGCTGTCAGTTAGTGCTTCAAGTGCGCTGAGTACCGTATAAAGTACGATATCTCATGTATCTGTAACAGGTATATTTTCCAGGCCAATAACTTATTAAAACATCTGTGTAGCAACCGATTCTCCGGGAGGGCTAATATTTTAATACAGAAATTTATGATTTTTTTTTTAAAACAAGCATAGTCAAAGGGATACGCCCTGTTTCAAGCCGGACTAATCTTATCAAAAATACTTGAATTAATAAATTCCAACTAAAATTTGGAATTTATTCTGTCAAACGGATGACGATTCGAAAAACGTATCACATCAAAACCATAATGTCTAGCAACTCTGTTCTTTCACATGCAATATAAAGTTAGTTAATTTATCTTGTGCCTATGGAAACATCTATTCAATATCACTGTAATTTTTCCCCCAAACTCTCAAAGAAAATTTACAAAGGAATTTGTACACAGGCACAAAAAGTGTGGCATTTTCCAAGGACACCATACAAATATTCTTATGTATTTCGACAAGCTGAATCCCAATCCGTAGTCCGTTTTACTTCAGCACGTCACTTTAAAGGGTATTTGAAGGTCAAGTTTCGTATGAAATCGTTAAAGAAGAAATAAATAGAGCTTCCATGGTTTTTGGGGGTCGCTGTATTGGAAGCAGGGGTCTGTTTCACCCCATCGGCACAAATCAAGGTCATTTCATGGATAAATATGTCTATTTAAAAAATAAGAAGAAAAGTTGACTGCAGATTCATTCCTTGCAAAATAAACATATGGACTCACCTTTTATTTTTATTTTATTTATTTTTATATATTTTTTTATGAGATGTCACTAACCTTTTACAGTGAAAGTAATGGGTTGCGAGAATCGGGACTCCCCCGCCCCCATTTTTCCGCAAGCAATTTTTGCTAATAATTGAAGAACACTGATCATGGTATTGAACCCTGAAAGAATGGAGACTGCTCAAAAAGTACCCTGACTCTAAACGACTCCTCGGTTAATGGTTTTGATGGAGCAGTTCAACTTTCGAGAAGAGGTTAATTATTCAGAAAGACCTTGCAAATTGCTACTTAGCACTCAGCTTGTTTTACGGAAAACAAAGCATTTTCTGATTTGAATCTAGTAAAAAATATCAGTTCATCACATACGTAATGTCGGTAGACTGTAGAATTTGTCGATCCAAGTTTTTCTGCTAGCTCTTCGACTGTTACAACATGATTTTCTTCTACAGTAGCCTGCAGGAGTTCGTCGTCAAGCTCTGTTGGTCTTCCTGTCCGAGGCTCGTCTTCAAGCTTGCGGTTTTCCGGAAATCGTTCAATATATATATATATATATATATATATATATATATATATATATATATATACATATATACGGCTGACACACTTACACCTCATGACGAGACAGGACAGACCAAAATGTGAACATTGTAACTCAACACTGACCATAAAACACCGACTGACAGAATGTATACTTACAAGGGGAGTATACAGCGATGGGATCACCGATTTGGACCAATTTTTTTCTGGTGATTCTACATCGAAAAATAGTCGACACGTGTCCGAGCGTTCCGTCCAATGCGCCTTAGGAGCTATAAAATAGGTTGAAAGTGCTTTATTTTATATATCGAGTTTAGAAAATGATATCGACATGATTCTTTCACCAATTCATTTATTTTATAGAGTAGATTAAAAGAAAAATATAATCGTTAAAAACAAATTTATATTTCCTCAAATATATTCAAAAATATGCTATCGTTTTCAGGTGAACTAGTATTATACATTTTTTTACACCAAAAATAATAGCAGATTTAAAATCAGCACCCCAAGAAACCCTAATATATTGAATATCATTGAAAACAAAAAATAATGATTTTTCCTAGTCTGGAAGAGACTAAAAATTTGTAAGCGAAAAGGTAATGTAACGTTTTGAAATTCAATATCTCCCCTTGAGATAATCTGATTTTTACATCATTGAAATCATTCGAAAGGAGAAAGACTCTTTTTTCTAACCATATAAATGACTATTGTATTATCTCAAAAGGTACTTGCGAAAAATGGTTTTCAAAATAAAAATATAATGTAACCTTTTTTGCATATAACGTCAATTCCAGAACACGTAGAAACACCCCGATTGGACGGAAATGTGTTACATTATGGCCTTTATTGACCCTCCAAGTTTGGTTTGGATCGGGTAAATATTCTTTGACAGCGAAATTTAAAATACATTCTTTTTTTATTTTTGTATTATCCCCAAAATTTGAATTTAGGGGTTTTTCAATGTGCTAAAAACGAATCTGACATCCGTTTTTAAATAAAAAATTGTTTTACACACAAACCCAAACTTTACTACATTCAATTACAATGTCCTAAAATAGGTCGCATAATTTTAAAACAGTTTACATCGAATATCCATTTAAGTCATTCTCCATGTTGTGTATACAACATCGGAAATATAACAATGCAATTCAAATATTTTTCATAACGCGTGGTACGTTCGGTCGCAATGAACACATCACAGAAAAATGTAGCTTTAGTAACAGAAAAATTGAGTGATAGTAAAATTAGTACGTGTCGCAGTGAGAAGTACGAATTAAGCGGCGTGTGACACATTACTGGTAGATGGTGATATAAGGTTCGCATGTCACTAGCGCGTTTTCCTCCAGATATTTTATTAAATGTTTCCATTCTTCCCTTATTACTCAATCAATAATGAGAGACCACGAATAGATAACAGAGCTTAATCATATGACTAATGATTGTACTGTGATAACAATTCTGTTGATCAATAAAGCCATTATTAATATATTTTAGCGTGTTTCGTCTCTGCCAAGAAACATACAATTAAGGAACATTTAAGGAAGTGGAGTCCGCTGTGCCTTCCTTTTTTGCGGGGTTCCTCCCTTCGTCCATAGGGAGGAACCCCGCTTAATAGGATGACCTCATGATACAATCCGGAAGTACCGACTAAAACATTTTACGTTTCAGAAACTATATCCTTCATCCAGATCTCTTATCCAGCTGTTCCTGTCCCTTGTATATTTCATCCACTCAGCACTTGCCTTAATCCGCTTATGATCGGCCCATCTCTTCTTCTGCCTTCCTCTTCCTCATTTCTGTCCTTATGGGATCCACCCAGTAACCTGTTTTGCCAAACTGTCATTCTCTTGCAAAGCAACACCCCCTGCTCAGGTGACTTGGTCTTCATAGCATGCTGTAACAAGTCCTTTATGTCTGTCTGAGCTCCTACATCATATACATTTCTTATTTTCTGTCTGTATGTATGCTGAGAAAACGCCACTTTATCGAACGTTACTGTTTGTTATTTTTGTTTTGTTGTCTCCAATTTACCTTCTAAAGTTAATTTGAATGAATGGACGAAATAGCCTTTATTATACAAACGAAGAAAACATCTCTGATATTTGCCTACATAATCATACTCATAAAAAATTATTTACATTTTTTAAAACAATTTTTTTAAATAACTGATTGACAATTTTTGCTTGTAAAACCTTCCTCCTTTGAGGAGTCTACACTTCCCAGGGAGACCAGCCCGAATGGGAAGCGAATTAAGTTAATTAACCTACATTTAAAAATATAGCCCTATCTGCAATAATAACCCTCTTTTTTTTCTTATCCTCACACTCTATTTAATATCTATTATATTACCGTTTTGTATAATTTATTGCTATATTATTTGACCATTTATAAAATGTTATTGTTATTATTAATTAGCTCACATACTTATAAAATCTACTGAATTGTAATATCACTATAATTTATCATGCATATTGTATTTATGTACACAATGTGTAAAAGGTATTTTTGTAATATCATGATGTTCTAGCTTACCACCTCGTGTCCATGTGCTTATTGCTCCTGACACAGTATATTCGGTGTTTCTGGCCCGCGCCATTCCTATGACTGACTGCTAGGAGAGAGGTTCTAGCTTACCACCTCGTGTCCATGTGCTTACTGCTCCCGGTACAGTATATTCGGTGTTTCTTATACCACTAGCTTCTCTCACGGTCTATGGTAAACCGCTGTCCTTGGAGTTATCAAGTTGTCTTTTTCGGAGCATATTCTATGCCCGGTTCCAGCTTTTATTCTGCAGGCTGCTCTCTCGGCGAATGGTGAGATTTTCCCATAATTCCCTCAATCCTCTCCTTAAACCTCTTCCTTTCTTCTCACCGCGTACCTGGAGGTGTGATGTCCTAATTGTAAGGATGATAATTATATTTATTAAATGTCTGGGTTGTACTCATAGTCCAATATTTTTCGCCCTCCGCTTATATCTGAGCTCACCAGGGCATTATTTTATTTATTTTTTTTTTTGCTATTTATTTATCCTACAGTTACCATATTTCTAATTTGTTTTCTTGGGTCTTAGTGAGAGACCACGTTTGGCAACCATGGCGTTATTGCTATAACTTCCCTTCATAATAAATTTAAGTACCCGAAAACATCATCTACACTTGAGATTTTTTCATCCTGAGCTCTTTTGCTGTACTATTTTGAAAAGAAACAACCGTGGGAATCAGAAAAAAACCCCAGAAATCTGGGAGAACCTACAAAATTCAATTCAAATGTGTTTAAAATCTAAAAACAGAAGTATTATATAATTATAAGTATTAATATTTATTTTTGTTATTATGACTGATTTTGTTAATAAAGGCTACATTTATTCATTCAAGGAACACTTACCTAACTTCTAATATCTGTAGAAAAATAATTTTACACGTTTTCCTCAATCATTTATATATGAGGAAAAAGAGTGAAATTCAGCCCTAATGGAGGAGATCTAAATACAAGAATGTAAAAACATACTCGTTTACAAATTTTATCGTTCGGGAAATAAAAAAAAAAAAAAATGTAGTGTTACATAATATTTATTTAAAGAAAACTCTACTCGATATAAAATAAAAAAAAAGGATTGAAAAAACATTAATGAATTCTGTAGGAAATATTTTCCCCGAGGTATGATGGAATAATTTCACATACAATTCCAGCGAATATGGTGAATAAGCTATTCTGAGGAATCATTAACCCCCCCCCCCTCAATGATATAATCTCTGAACGTGTGAATGATAAATCTTGTGAATGAAGGTAATGGAATTAGTGAGGAAATGGCTTCTTATGTTCAATCAGTTGTAGAAATTCTGTTTCGGGTTTATTTTAGCATAAATACATTTTATACCCGACTACTAAGTATGGAATATTTCGTGTGTGGGCGAAAGGTTTAACGCAGACTGCTGATTTAGCTGGACGGATTTTAATATTAAATAGAGCTTCCCATTACAATTTTTTTCGGAATTGGATCACTCTTTGGCAAGGGAAAACGTTGACATATTTATGTACAGGTATAATACGAAACGTTGACAGATTTATATACAGGTATAATACGAAACGTTGACAGATTTATATACAGGTATAATACGAAACGTTGACAGATTTATATACAGGTATAATACAAAACGTTGACAGATTTATATACAGGTATAATACAAAACGTTGACAGATTTATATACAGGTATAATACAAAACGTTGACAGATTTATATACAGGTATAATACAAAACGTTGACAGATTTATATACAGGTATAATACAAAACGTTGACAGATTTATATACAGGTATAATACAAAACGTTGACAGATTTATATACAGGTATAATACAAAACGTTGACAGATTTATATACAGGTATAATACGAAACGTTGACAGATTTATATACAGGTATAATACAAAACGTTGACAGATTTATATACAGGTATAATACAAAACGTTGACAGATTTATATACAGGTATAATACAAAACGTTGACAGATTTATATACAGGTATAATACAAAACGTTGACAGATTTATATACAGGTATAATACGAAACGTTGACAGATTTATATACAGGTATAATACGAAACGTTGACAGATTTATATACAGGTATAATACAAAACGTTGACAGATTTATATACAGGTATAATACAAAACGTTGACAGATTTATATACAGGTATAATACAAAACGTTGACAGATTTATATACAGGTATAATAGAAAACGTTGACAGATTTATATACAGGTATAATACAAAACGTTGACTAATTTATATACAGGTATAATATAAAACGTTGAAAGATTTATATACAGGTATAATAGGAAACGTTGAAATTTTCCTGTTCGAGATTTTATTTATTTATTTATGTATTGAGAGTTCTGCAACTTTTGCAGATATACTCTATAACAACGATCAGCTGATGGAGTCAGGTCTAGATCTCTCCTTGGAATGGATACCAGGACATTGCGGCATAGGTGGGAATGAAGAAGCTGATCGTTTGGCCAAGGCTACCAGTCTGTTACCAGTCAACGATGCAGCTTACAAGAAGTACCCTTTCAAATTAGGGAAGAAAATCTTTAAACGCTATTGCAAATGGGAATGGGAAAAAATGTGGCAGAAATCGGAAAAAGGGGCAGTAACAAGGAAGTACTTTCGAACAGTGAGGGAAAGCAAAAATGCAGGTGGCTTACACTGTCTCCGATGCTGAGCAAGTATTTAACAGGCCATGGAGACTTCGCTAGCTACCTACATGCGTTCTCCATACGAGATCTTCCAGACTGCAGCTGTGGGCAGATTGAGACGGCGGAACATGTCCTAATGGATTGCCCGCAATACGAAGAACTGCGGAAAAAATGTATAAAAAGCCCTATCACAGCATTACATGGACTAGTTTTAAAAGAAAATTATAACTCTTTTCTTTATTTATTGACTCAAATTGAAAAAAATCGAGTAAAAGATTAATTAATGCTTAACTTTTTTCATATGTTTACTCGTTTTAAAGTAACAAATTTCAAAATAATGAGTTTATTTTCAAATACTTAACATTTATTTTATCAATTTCATTTTTTTTTGTTTTTGGGAGACCCGATGGCCGTGAGGGTTAAGGCGTGAGCACTTAACACTCGGAGCCAAAGGTCGTGGGTTCGATTCCCACTAGGGGTGGTTGCTTTTCTTTAGAAAAAAAGAAAAGGTATCAGCCCTATCCTGGCTAGAAAAGGGTGGTAACCTATAGATGACCTGTCCTAAAATTCCTAGTTAATAATAAATGGACGTTAAAATTTAAATTAAATTAAAATTTTTTTGTTTATCTTCTTTTCTTAATTTTTTCATTATTTATTTATTAACATTGTTATTAGGAATAGCTTATTATCCGTAATTTGTTATACATATTCTATGAATGTTAAATTATTATTACGAATAATTATTTATACCTTGTAATGCTGTGAGCGGAGCAAGGTTGTTTTTATTGTGTACATAATTAAATAAATATAGCAACGATCATGTTGTGATGTTACGAAATAACTTTTATGAATTGTGTATATATATACATATACATTATACAGATGATGGAATATATTAATACATTGTAAAGATCGTGATATTGTACATCAGTACATTTTATAAATTACTAGCTGTTACCCAGTGTGCCATGCTACACCTACTTTCTGCCTATGACTCTCCCCGTATCAAGATCCATCTGTATACCCAGTTACGTCAAAATTGGTCAGGTATGAATTTGTTTATATCTGTCAAGTAATTCATAAATCAGCCGGCAGAGGCCAGCACAACAACAATTCATAAAAAAGCCAACAGAAGCCAGCACCACAGCCTGCGAGTAAATAGCTCTTATCAAAGAAAGGCCAGCGCTCCTTAGTTAGACAGTGACTGTTGATATAAAATTGATATAAACTGCATTACATGATTATATAATGATGTAAAGTCATCAATGAGTTGGAGTTGTTCTAATTATGAAGAACATCATCAAATAAATTTGAGACATTATTCAAAATGGCCGTCAGAATCCGAATAGTTCAGTGTAGCCAATTTTTCTTCAAGAAAACTTTTGACCAAATTTTGAAATTTGACTATTTTGACCTAGCCTAGGAGATTTACCGAATCAAGACCTGCCTGTGTGCCAAGTTTGGTCAAAATCAGTCAAACAGTGTAGATTTGTATAAGGAACAACCAGACATACGGACAGACACGTGATTTTTATATATATAGATATATCAATGAATTTTAGAAATTGAAAAAGGAAAAAAAAAAAACGAGAAAGAGGAGAAAAGGGGGAATAATAATGCTAATGTATAAAAGTCAAACCATTTCAAATGGTCCAGAAAAAAATAGTCTGGTTGCTTGCCCATTTTAGAAAAAATGATATTTTTACCATCAATTACATATGTAATCAGTAGTTCAAAACAACTTTTAACATTTTTTTACTGTCAACCAAAAAAAAAAACCAGATGAGGGTCCCATGGGTTACATGGATGATTCCTCATTTGCTTGGAAGTATGATGGTGTCTTGTTATGGGCGAATGTTAGTTAAATAGCTTATATTGTCAATTATTTAATAGCTGTTATATTGTGCCTCTAATTCTTCTCAACTCCTTCGCGATGATGAAAAAAGTGGTGAAATTCTCTGGGTTGTTTAGAAGAGCCATAAATTCCGGAGTGTATTGAGGAAGGCAGAAGGACTTGGTATTCTATCTCAGCACCATAAAGAACCTCAAAATTTCTATGCCGAGACTCATTTAATAGGAATTGAAATATCTGGTTTCTTTCATAAATTGTGTCTTCCAGATGTCTTGCAATATCCAAATTTTAACTACTAAGCTTTGATAATCTCTTTTACAATTTTGGATCGCTCTGGCGTCGCTTTCAAATCTTCCTGTAACTGATGCACCCTTCGTTAAACGACAACTCGTTTGTTGTCCAAATAAAAGGTCTTAATATCCTGGAACATCATTCATCTTGAAGCAATAAAACGCCCGCCAGATTTCCCGGAAATAGAACGCCTGCCAACCGGTGGAGTGCAAATAAAATGACAAATCCGAGTGAATGTTTTCGGTGCGAGGAGTAAGGTAGAGGGAGTTCGGAATGGGATTAGGCTGGCCCCGAAGTGGCTCAGCAAGTTCCTAGCTCAGACTTGGAGGGGGGGGGGGGTTAGGTCCGAACTTCTGGGGGGGTGGTCCCCCCAACAACTCTTCATAATTCAACATCTCCAAGAGCTAACCGCCTTAACCCACGGCTCCCTTCCTGTCAAGGTGTGGGAGGATGTGCTCAACTCTTATTCAATCTATTGACTTAAACCGAAGGGAGACTTTGACGTATATTGACTCTGTAACACGTGTGCTCTGCGACTAGCATATTACATCCGCTCAAATTCTATGTTATAATTGATTTATCTATTACTTTCTTGCAATTTGGGAAATCATCGCATTTTTGGGATTGCTACTTAACAATATAAAAAATAAAAGCATCTTAAATAATTTATGTATTTATTAAATTTTATCTTTTAAAAGAATGACCATCCAGTTCCCGTGGAAACCGAAGAGACGAAGTGATTTTGACCCGCTTAAGGATTGGTCATTCGCGACTTAGTCACAGTTACTTAATGACGAGACAAGAACAGCCGCAATGTGAAATATGTAACACTACTCTCACGATAAAACATTTACTCACAGAATGCATGAGACGACGTGACCTGAACTTACCCTACAACTTATGCGAGTTGTTAAGTGAAGATAGCCAACACATAGACTCTATACTACATTACCTACACAACAATGGATTATACCAACTCATTTGAACTCAGCTTAATATTTCCTTACCATAGTGTCCTATGAATATTGCACCGAAGGCAGATAATTCATCTACCTTCTAATCCATACTGACTTTCCCAGGATGCAAATGCAAAAAAATATACACACATAATGTAAATACAGTGGAACATGGTTAATTTGAACTTCGATAATTCGAAATCGTGGTTAATTCGAATCATCATCTAATTCGAATATTTCTCTCGGTCCGTAGAATTTAGGGCATAAACAATGAAAAAAAAATCGTGGTTAATTCGAATAAAAGTTTGGATAATTCGAATTTTTACGAGTCTTTACCTCCAATGGGAAGTCTTCGATCTTAAATTTCGTGAAAATATTCTCCCCTCGGGAAAGACGGATAGTAAGATACGGATGTAGCAATGATACGGATGATGCAAGGTAGTGGGTCGCGCTTCCTCCCTTCCAGGGGTTGTAGTTACATACACCATCCTGTCGTTTTATCCTAGAATTCCCTTCCACCATCCCTCCAATCTAATTTCTTATTCAGTTATAAGTCAGCGCCTAGATCTGTTGTATTGTTTGTGCCTTGAATTTCTGCTGTACAGTGCAGTTCTGTGAGTTCTTGATTTAGGATGTGGAAGCCTACAAGTTATAAAACTTTAACGTTGCCAGAGAAAATAGGTGTGATTAAAGAAGTTGAAAAAGGAATAAAGAAAAAATCTGAAATTGCCAAGGCATTCTTCCTAACACTTTACCAACTTACCTGAAAAATTCTATTACTTTTTTGATAAATAATTTATTACTTATGTACGTAATCATCAATTAATGAAATTTTTGTTATTATTTAATTAAAATGTATGAATTTTTTTAATTTAAAAATGTGAAAATATGAAATTCGATTTTTTACCCCGTTATATTCAAAAACTTTTTTATTTAGAATTTTGGATAATTCGAACTTTTTTATCGGTCCCTAGGGGTTCGAATTATCCAAGTTCTACTGTATACTCAAAATAATTTAACATCAGGTAATCTAATATTATATATATGTATATATATATATATGTATATAATAAAAACAAGCTTCAAGCTCGATTAAGCATAATGTAATGTAAATATGTAAATATTTAAACAATAAGGTAATATAATGCAATTTAGTGAAATATACATACTATAAATATATAGGCAATAAGGTAACATAATGTTCTGTAATATTGATACATGTAAATACTATCTGCCTTTTTCTGTTTTTTTTGCAATATGAATATTTTCTTTCTTCTATTATGATTTGTTTTTTGTTTTATTTATTTATTTGGAATTTACAACAATGTATAATACATTTCTAGTAAATTTATAATTTGTAAATTCGAATTCATATTTTTATTGTATGAATGATTAGTTAAGAGTAGTTCCATCATCGTGTATATATTCACGTACTATTTATTCTCTTTTTATCCAACTTATACCTAATTAAAATCTGTGAAATTAATTTGATACTTATTATATTTAGTGTTCTTTGTTTATTTCGTTATTATAATCTGATTATTTTTTCTAGCCTTCTTGCACTTATATTGATATACAAATTAATAAAAAAGTGAACAGAGAGCTCGTCTAAGAAAAATTGATTTATTAACGAAAATATGCAGTCGACGCACCATAATAAAAGGAAAAAAAAAAAAAAATTAACGAAAATATCAGTGTGAAAAAATGGTACGGTTTTAAATTTTATTTTCAAGTAGAAAATGTGAGACCATGAAAACAACATGTGAGAGAAATAAGGATCGGACATAGAAGACAACACAGTGGTTTTTAATAACACCGCCGTTAGAGTTTATGCGCCGTTTCGCTGGTACTTGTTGCAATGGCGCTTTTACAACGGGTCTTCCTGAGTTAGTATGCCTCCCGCAAGCTAGGGGCGCAACGTCTCTGTATAATTCAGGGCTTGGGGGGGGGGGAAACATTTACAACGCCAGAGAGAAAGGGGAAGTAAAACAGAACCGACAAAGACCCCATATAGAGGCGAAGGATGCGGAATAAAGTCAGAAAGAAGGAGGAACACCAGTTCTTGCTACCCGACTACAGGGGGTTGTGAATTCTTTAGCTCGGATGGGACAGAAGGACCGACTCCGTGACTTTGTTTAGCCTTCTCACATGCAAAACTCGTCACATAAAGGACTGTAGCGAGGCGTGACAGGATCTTTCAGAAAGTACTTGCTGACTGCTAGTCCAACTGTCAAAGGATTGAAGGGCAAAGGTGGTGAGTATAAGCACCTTCCAATACGGCTTTCAGAAACATCACAAAAGAAATGTTTCTTCCTTAGAAGTACGACTTTTTCAGCAACTATAAAACCACACTTTAGAATCTTGAATTGATCATTTTACTAAGAGCAGATAAGATCCATTCCTGTGTCTATGTGTATATATATGCATATAAAACTATTAGGTAATTATTAAATTAAGGATTATCATCTGTATTGCCATAATCTGTGAAATATATAAAATTAGTCCTGTAACAGACCAAAAGTGCCCAGTGTTGGGCAAAACTAACGTTAGTAAACTAAACTAACGTTAGTTTTCCCTAACTAAAACTAAACTAATGTTATATTTTTAGTTTTAGTTTTAGTTTAGTTTTAGATTTGTATAATTATTAATCACATGGACTCCGTTTTTAGTAATGCAATTAGTTTAGTTTAGTAAAAGAGACCTAAATTTGTGATTTTAGTTTAGTTTTAGTTTTTAGTTAACTAATTTAGTTTATCAAAGAACATATGTTTTCAAATTACGAGAAAAAGCCACAATTTCTTATTCTTAAGCAAGTTCTATTAGTTTTAATCATTTACTTAATTATCGAAATAACATATGATTTATATTAATTCATGTTATTTTAGTAAAACTAAACTAAACTAAATTTTTAGTTTAGTTTTTAATCAATTCCCAAAGATTTAGTTTTAGTTTTAGTTTAATTAAAATCCATTAATTAGTAAAATTTTAGTTTTAGTTTTTTTTTAGGTTGCAATTTTTAGTTTAGTTTTAGTTTATTCGAAAAAGTGAATTTAGTTTTAATTTTAGTTTTAGTTTTTAGTTTTGCCCAACATTGAAAGTGCCCACAGTGCAGATACCGTACAGGTTCTGACCATAAAGAGTGACTTTTGACCATGAGAAATACTAACAACTAATAAGTTAGCGTGGTTTTACCATTTATAAAACTATTAAAAGGTGGGTGGGCGTAAGGACGGTATGGGACTACGAATGCAACCTTCGAAGATAGAAGAAAAACTCTTTAGTGCACCTACTATATATATATATATATATATATATATATATATATATATATATATATATATATATATATATAAATGGGTCAATTAAACAATTGATGCTTGCACCGATCACAAGTCTAGTTGCTGCCTAGCCTAAATTTTAGTTAAGCTTAGTACAAAACAATAGTTTTAACAATACGTAAATGAAAAAAAAATAATTACGAAAGAAAATATAAATGTTATATGTAATAAAAATTAATAAAATAAAGTAAATAAATATAAACAACAAAAAATTCAAAAGAAAATTAAATATAAAAATAATATTATTCAATTAACAGTAATATATAAGAAAATTATGGAGCCCAGGAATGTCTGGTCGCAATAATTTCAACACTGAAACGCATATATAGTTACGACAATAATGTTTGTGCATATATATATATATATATATATATATATATATATATTCGATATTTGAACCAAATTTTATTGCAAGATTACCAAGAGGGCCAAGAGGCTAAAAACTAAATATAGCTTAATGTAACGTAACCAAATCTTCCGTTACAAGCGCCAAGTCATAACTAAATATCAACTACATATCAACAATCTGCTGTGTTTGTAGCTCGATTTTTTTGTTTAGATTTTTTATCATGTTCGACTTTAATTCCTTAACGTATGGACTACACAAAATAAAATTGTAAAACAATTACCGAGTTCTTACTGGGAAAAGACAATTTATTAGAGAATTATTACAGGGAACAATATTTAATTTTCAGGTTATTTTCAATTAAATTAAGGACACACACACATTATACAATTTATAAAAATATATATGACAACGTGAAGTAAAGTAGGTAAAGAACAGAGTGTTTTGTAACAAAAAGGTACAAAACATATATATATATATATATATATATATATATATATATATATATATATATATATATAGAGAGAGAGAGAGAGAGAGAGAGAGAGAGAGTGAGACAGGTATTTCTGTTGGAAATGTTTTGTACCTTTTTGTTACAAAACATTTCCAACAGAAATACCTCTCTCTCTCTCTCTCTCTCTCTCTCTCTATATATATATATATATATATATATATATATATATATATAGGGTAGCTCAATATTCAGTATAAATAAATGAATTATGGTCGCGCATTGCGAAAGTTCTCCTGAATATAAAAATATGTTTTCTATACTTAGAAGTAATTGTGCACGTTAATTGTTTAAATAATTTTTTTCCAGGGAAGTAATGAGTTTTAATTTATTTTATTCGAGATAAATGTACATGGAAGAGTAAAATACAAATAAAAATACTGGAGGATTGTTTAGGCGTGGAATAGGTATTTGAGCGCGGGATTTTTAAAAGCTTTTAAAAGGCCGCAACGAATCCCTCTGGACTTGCTGGGGATTCCGATCGGAAGTCATGGACAAAAAAAAACATACAAAAAGAAAAAAAGTGGAAGAAAATACAAAAAAAGGGGTTGGGGGATAATGTTAGGGTTTCCTGAAAAAAGGGAAGGGAGGAAGAGGAGATAAGAGCAATCAGAGGCGGGAATCTAAACGGGGATCGCTTACGTGGTTGGCTGCTTAATTCTGGATTAGGACTTGGGTCAGCTAATTGGTGGTAATCCTAGAGCAGCCATTGGTGGAGGTTCTCTAGAGGGAGGGGAGGGAGGTAAAGGGTTAATCAAGGCTGCTATCTCGGGGTACGGGGTTCTAGGTAGGGGTTCTAGGGATAATATCCCCTTTTTAGCGCTTACTTTCTAGGTTCTGGGGAGGTTTTCTGCAGATCAGGATGAGGCGTATGTTCTCCTGGAGCGATGCTACCTTTATAGAAATGTCGCAGCTGGAAAACGAGGATATTTTACAAAACAGTATCAGGAGGTACAGAAAATACAACCAATTTCTTGGTTTTGGGGAGATTTTCTGCAAATAGAAGGAGTCGTCTCTTCCTCGGATGTTCGATGGTTTAGCAGATCCCCGATCTGCAAAACCATCGAACATCAGCAGAATACAGACATTCCAGTCCAAAGTTCTCCGCACAATTGTAACTGCCCCTTTCAATAAAACCCTTCAAAATTACCTTAACATTCCATTTGTCCTTGACCTTGCTAAAAACCGTTTCCAAATGTTCCACTCCAAATTGTCCAACCATCCTAATCCTGAAAGTCTATCCCTATTTCCCCAATCCCATTCAGACAATCCTCCCAGGCGGCTTAATAGACAGTGGCCCCGAGATAATTTACTCACCTAACCGTATCATAATCATTGTAATGGTTATTTAGACAGCCCCGGAAGTGCCAACAACGGTTGGCTCCTTCCAAATTTTGTATTTTTTTTTTAAATTTTATTTTACTTTTACCGTTTTGTTCAATTTATACATAACATATGTCTATATCAACAAACTTGATAATTGTACATATAATAGTTTGTACAGATTTCAAATAAATAAGTTAAAAATAATAAAAAAAAAATAAAGAAATCTATCGATAGGGAAGGGAGAGAGTGAAAGATGTTTCCTTACTGGACATATCGCAGTATATTGTATGATTGCTGGAAAACAGGAAAATTCGAAGTGAATCTCAAAGATGACCCTAAATTTTCAATGATTTTCATAATTTTGACAGATGGTCAAATGTAGATTTGAAAATAATTTTTCATACTAGTCATTTTTACTTTTAAACGGACCTAACAGTTTCACATCCATTTTTATGCTTCTTCAGGGATACTAAGACTAGTAAATTACAGTCTAATTAAAAGAAGGCGAATCTTGTAGAAGGGCTATTTCCAAACTGAGATCTACAAAGGGAGCATTAGCTGATCCGTTTAATAGTCTTAGTGGTCCTGAAGTGGCATAAAAATGGATTTGAAACCTTTTGTGTATTTTATAAAAATTATTTGTAAGGATAAAAGATATATCAGGAGGTTCGTTTTTTTCTAAGATATAAAATTACAATAGAATCCCTTTCTAGTTTTTTGAAATTGTCTGCGAATAGTGGTGGTGCTTGCCTTTCCTGTGGTCAGTTGTGGAAGTGGAAGATCTTTTCTTAATGGTCATTTGGCACCTTATTGTCTGCTAGCATGGAATGCAGATTATTAGGAGGAGAGGGAAAATCAGGAGGTACATTTTCTCAATGATTTAAAGGTACAATCGGTAATTGCAGAAAAAAAAGTACATTGTATCAGATTTCGAGAATAATTTACAACAACACAATGCTGTTCTCTTGGTAACAAATAACAAAATATCTTGATTTTTTAAAGGATCAGATTATTTCTTTCTACAAATATCAAGATTTTTCAACCTAGAGGAGGAAACCCGTTCCTGAATAATGTTCAGCATAAGTGAAAACACATCTAAATCAAAATAAATTAAAAAAAAAATATTACCGCGAAAAGAAAATATTTAACTGTTGTATTGTAAAGATTACTAGAGGTTGGCAGGAAGGCAAAGGAGAATTACTAGAGGTTGGCAGAAGTATTGGTCACTAAAGGAAGTAATGAAGGGTAACTTTAGCCTGAATAACAAGAAGATGGTGTTCGAAAGCTGTGTTCTCCCTTCTGTGAGTTACGGCTGCCAAACCTGGGCACTGACCAAGGAGCAAGAATCCGAGCTAGGAGTGTGGCAAAACTCCGTCCTTAGAAGCATGATGAACTACAGGAGAGTGGATAAAGTCAGGGGTTCATTTATGCGGCAAGAATCTGGAGTGACAGATATAGGCCTGCATATAAAGAAAATTAAGTGGAAATGGGCTGGTCATCTTGCCAGATTGAAGGATAGCAGGTGGACCCTGAAGGCTACGGAATGGATTCCGCTTAACCTAAAGAGGAGACGAGGAAGACCATGTAGGCGTTGGAGTGATGTCTTTAAGTCCGTTGCTGGTCCGAATTGGATGAACGTTGCCAGGAACAAAGACAAATGGAAAGCAGTGTTGGAAGAAACAGGGAACTCCACTTCCTAGTTGGGTTGGTCACCAGGGAAGTTAGACCATTACCCCCATCAAGGGGAGGCCTGCATGAGAAACATGTATTTGTAAATATTGTAAATAGTAATTTAAAAAGAAATGAATTTAAATTTTTATTACTTTTTTATTTTGGTTATTTTTTTTTTGGAAATAGTTTTTTGTTTTGTTTGTATTGTTCCTCATATGAAATAAAGGCTTTATTTATTTATTTATTTATTGTAAAGATGATATCATAAAGTATATTGTCAAACTCAATATTATGAAATATCTTTACTCACGATACACGGTTTGGTACAGAACGTTGATTAAATAGAACGAAATAGTCTAAAAGTTGCGAAATCCTTAAAATTGTCATAGAAAATAAATAGAACGAAATAGTCTAAAAGTTGCGAAATCCTTAAAATTGTCATAGAAAATAAATAGAACGAAATAGTCTAAAAGTTGCGAAATCCTTAAAATTGTCATAGAAAATAAATAGAACGAAATAGTCTAAAAGTTGCGAAATCCTTAAAATTGTCATAGAAAATAAATAGAACGAAATAGTCTAAAAGTTGCGAAATCCTTAAAATTGTCATAGAAAATAAATAGAACGAAATAGTCTAAAAGTTGCGAAATCCTTAAAATTGTCATAGAAAATAAATAGAACGAAATAGTCTAAAAGTTGCGAAATCCTTAAAATTGTCATAGAAAATAAATAGAACGAAATAGTCTAAAAGTTGCGAAATCCTTAAAATTGTCATAGAAAATAAATAGAACGAAATAGTCTAAAAGTTGCGAAATCCTTAAAATTGTCATAGAAAATAAATAGAACGAAATAGTCTAAAAGTTGCGAAATCCTTAAAATTGTCATAGAAAATAAATAGAACGAAATAGTCTAAAAGTTGCGAAATCCTTAAAATTGTCATAGAAAATAAAATGAAATTTAAAACATTAAAATATCAAATTAAGAGAATTGAAATGAAGATTTATAAAGATAAATTTATTTAATTTACAAGAAATGATTGTTATTGTTTGCACAAATATATTTATTTGAGGACTCACCATCAGATTTAGGACCAGGTGGTTTACGCGTCGCCCAGTTTGTTCTGATGCTCCGACTTCCGAGCCACTGGCCGTTCATCGCGGTGATGGCGCTCTCTGCTTCCTGAAAGTCGAAAAAAAAATATTAATTAAATAAAATAAAGACATAATAAACCATTATTTAATTTTAATGGGTTTTTCGACCACTCGGATAAAAAAAAAAAAAAAAAAATAGTGAAATGAATAATGTAATAATGACGATATTATGGCACGTTTTATACGTTGATTTGTGTCCTATAGCAGAAGTTAAGAGCGTGGTTTTGTATGGATGGCTGACCGCGTTATTATAGTAGGGATGGCCAATACGTTCACACGCACTAAAAGTATGCATGGAATCGGCTATGACTCACTAATGCAACAATAAGATTTCGAACCTTTCAGGTACTAATGTATTCCAAACATCGGACGACTATTAGTACCCAAGGAAAATGAATATCTTTAATCAATAGGATCGTGCATTTAAATTTTTGTGTAGCGAATCTGTGAGATTTGGTGCGATAAGAATTAATAGTGTACGTCGTGAAGATGAAGCCCCGAAGTTTGAGAAAGCAGCGTTTATGATGAACCGCGTTCAGGGCGTGTAGTTAATTTTAATAACGACATTCTATTAGCAATTATATTTCAGCAAGCCTTCCCAACAAAAAATGCCTACAAAATGTTACAGATAGTGACAAAAAGTGAAATGCCTTGGCCAAATGCAACCCGCAACATATGAAAATGTAGAGTTAGGAACCCGCAACACACCTGAATGTGTTGCGGGTTGCACATTTAGGTTGCTGGTTGCCTATTTCTGCATAACCTTCAATAAACATTCATACCATGAAAACCGGATGTACGATGTGTCATGTGCTGATTGGATGTCTAGGACCCTCAAACATGAAATTGTTTTGAATAAAATAAGTATCGTTTTAACAAGGAAATTGGAGATAGTATTAGACAATTGGCGGCTTGAGACACATCCTTCGTTGTATTGTCTTAGCCGAGGAATATCTTAGCTTCTGTATTTCAAATTTTGTATCTTTCCACCACATTTGTATAGATAACTTCCATCCGATGGAATGATCCGAGAATCCCAAGCAGTCACAGAAATATCTAGAGTGATTACAGACAGAAATGATTTTCCTCTTGATTTTCCCGTAGCTATAAATAGAGAAGGATTGATTCTACGACTTTCTATTTCGAAGCTCAATGCTCAATGAGAGACGAATAAGAAAAGCTTTCTAAAAATAATCGCTAAATTTCTCATACCCATAGATTTCCCGGTGAAATTGGAGTCTCCACCTTTATCTCCTTTCATGGAGACGGGCTTTGGATCGGCTATCAGTGGAAGGAAGGCTATAAATTTCTTGTAGCTCATTGATTAAGGAGTTCCATCCACCCCTTTAGCTTCAATGGGGGGACATAACCCCCCCGTGATGGCTATTTCTCCTCGATAGCTGGATATCCCCTCCATAGCTCCCCTTAGCTTCCGTAATATGTGCCACTACCGAGTCAGAAGGGCCTTGGTCTCGTCTTTTCTTTTGCCCCTTCGCGATCCCTAGTCCTCAAGGAAAAAGCTTCATCCTTTCTGAGATCTTTTTTATGGAGTATCTTCCCTCCTTCAGTAAAGGGGAAGCCAGCTACTCTGGGGAGCTCTGAGTATACTGCTATGACGAACCTAAGTAACCTTCCTGTTCTTCAAAGGTTATTGCATACATACCTATCTTTTGGAGTGATTTCTCGCGTTAAGACTTTCGAAGGTTATTTACTGAGATTGGGCTAGTTAAATTTTCAGAAAAGTGTGTAGTTTGAACATTTCGGCATGCTCGTTGGTAGCATTTTTCAACTAAAAAAAAGGATGATGTCTGCCAAAGAGCATGCAAAATATAAATTTTTCTGAAAATCTCTCAGCCAAGTTCGTCTAAGCCGAATTACAACCATTCCTTGACTTATTTTCAGGGTTGTTGTCTTTAATTTTAATCATTAAGTACTGAAAACAAACTGATAATTTACAAATCACTACTGCAACCCATTTGGACATACGGTTCAGAACTATGGGGAACTGCGAGAACATCGAACATCAGACGCATTCAAACATTCCAATCCAAGGTCCTAAGAACAATAGTCGTTGCTCCCTTCTACGTTTCCAACCTCAACCTCCATAAAGACCTCAATATCCCACTCGTTAATGATGTTGTATTATCCAGATTCCAACGTTTCCATCCTAAACTTTCCGCTCATCAAAATCCTGAAGTCCTCTCCCTAACAAGTGTCACCCACCCAAGCTCTCCACCAAGGCGACTCAAAAGACATTGGCCTAGAGATCTGCTGCAGTGACCAAGTGAAGTGTTAGCAATGGCTTTCTCTTTGTTCAAGTGCGACAATTTTCTGTGGCTCGCCGATCTCTCTTCGACTCCAGCCACTGGTCGGAGCAGAAGGGAGCTTGTGTAGGCCCTTTCAACGTCATCTGAGCGGCGTTCTGGCGTTAATCGAGGATGAAGTTGGGAGGCCTTGAGCACAGAACTTTCATATTGTATCATATATCATATTACCAGATGTATTTATATACAGGATGTAATACTCAATAATGATATATATATATATATATATATATATATATATATATATATAAAAAAAATCATAGATCTGAAGATGGCAAGGTCTGTAAGCCATTGGAAAATCTACCAAACATAAATGTAGAAATTGTTTATTTTATTTAATGTTAGGTGGCGAAATTTAAAGAAAATAATTACTTTATCGCTGATTTTTTTTTATTAGTCCAAACATCAGACAGTTGTTGTGTAGAAGATCTAAATTCTTCTAAATTAAATGTTTGTAATAGCTTTGAGACTAATTGGTTACTATTGTTTACGCCAATTATCAGACAGTCAATTTATAGAAGGGCTAAATTCTGCAACAGTCCTTTATGCATTAATACGAAAGTTAAAGGGTTAACACATTCACTGCCCATCAAAATTTTAAAACTTGCTCAGGAGCCAACTAATTTTTTTCTTATTTTCATTAATAAATAGCTAATAGTATAAAGCATAATGAGTTGTAATGCATTTCTAATGACGTTAACATCCGGTTTGAAGCACGCCCCGGGAGCCGGGGCGAGGGCACCGTGCCAAGTCTCACCCCGGTAGCCGGGGCGTGGGCACCAACTCGAGTCCCATACTGCTCGGTTTGGTTACCTCATGGTAATGGTTCGTATCATTGTCTTTGTTGGGCAATCTATTGTAGAAATACCAATAGAGTGATATTATACTTATGGCCAAGTTAATATAATATGCTTTTATTGTATAAATAATCACGCGATGTAGGTGTAATTTATTTTGCATTATTACTTCATTTTGTTTATTTTCAATGTTCCTAATTTATTAGTAAAATCTATAACTATTATTTATTATCTACCTTCTGCTTCTTATATCTTACTAACTAACATACTATAAATTATGTCATGGATTTCCTCTACTGTGAAAATAAAGCAGTTTTAATTACTCTAAAAATATAAAATGACTCCTGAACATTCAGAAAAAAGAAAAGAAAAGTAAAATACCTTTTTTCTTTTTTAGGGGGATGCCAGAAAATCGTATCAGAATATTTTATAAGTATTTTTCTAAATTCTTTCCTCCATTTTTATAATTTAATTGCTCAAGTACTCATAATTTCGTACCAGAAGGAACAGGAGAGGAGATACTACTTTCTGTTGAGCTACGTTGACTAGTTGGCCCGAAAGTAGGAGACACTTTTCGGCCGACTAGTCAACGTAGATTCACTTTCCGTAAATCGATTTTTATGAAACCGATATATATATTATAAAGATGCATAACAAAACATTAAAACGAATAATTATTCATGTAATTAAATCAGAATTAAAGCAATGGGATCTGTTATGAAGAGAATTTATTGTTATGGATATATTAAAAAAAATGACCTTATATAAAATCCATAACCGCTATTGTTTTTTTCCACTACGTCCAGACATTCTAGGAACTAAATAACAACGTTCCACAATAATTAACCGTCCTGAATAATTATAAAAAGGTTTTACACAAATAATTTATTGTTTCGGATACTCACGTAAATTCCGAAAAAATTGTCGAAAAAAAAGTAATTTCTTGAGGAACCAATGACGTACCCTCAGTACTTGTTTACTTAGCAATGCCCAGAAGCCATCTAAACCCCTCTGCGAGGTGCACAGCAATAAAACGGGAGGTAGTAGGAGATCCCGGGAGCCAGGGCGAGAGCACCTGGCGAAGGTATAGCTCGCCCCGGCTCCCGGGGCGTGGGCAGTGAACGCGTTAAAGTTGTTGCAATATCAGAATATTTGAAAATGGCTAACAAGATATGGCTTAGGTCACCCCCCTTGTGAAACTCCCTTGAGTATTCTCTTTGACTCTGTCGACAATTTTCACTGAATTTATACAATAGCTTCAGTGTTACTTATAATTTGTAGTAGGCAGTGGCTTTTGTATGTCATTAATGACACAAATAGTCGATTTAAAACCTTATCTGATAGTCACAGGCTAAATGATGTTGGAATATATTTTAAAAAGGTAAACTAGATAGGTTCTAGATCACTCCATTTGTAAAACTCCACCTTGTAAAACTTTTTAAAATATACGACTTAGCTTTGAGACGAATATGTGCAGGAGCGCAGCAGAGACTTTCATGAACAGGACTATAGTAGAGACTGTCATTTTTGTTGGTCACATTATTAGGCAAAATATCGTTGTTTAGAAATCAATCGTTAAAAACATTGATTGAAACATAGATCTCACTGGAAATTTATGAAAATATCAACCTAATACAACTGTAGTATGTTATGTTTTACGATAGTTGGAATATAAATAAAATAATTAATGTAAGACTTATTTATTGGTTATTATCGTTTACGCCAATTATCAGACTGTGGATTCATGGAAGGGCTAAGTTCCGCAAGAGTCCTTTATGCATTAATCTGAAGGCAAACGGTGAAACTTGTTACAATATCAGAATATTTGAAAATGGGTAACAAGATAGGGCTTAGGTCATCCCCCTTGTGAAACTCCACCTTTCAGAAATCTCTTGAGTATTCTCTTTGACTCTGTCGACAGTTTCACTGAATTTATGCTATAGTTTCAGTATTAATAATAATTCGACGCAGACAATGAGTATTGAAGCTGTTTAATGACACAAATACCTCATTTAAAGACTAATAGGTATATTGAAAGCGTAATATTGCCATATAATCAGGAATTGGATCAGGTAATCGAGCCGATAGAATTAGATAATAATGGGATCGGGTATGTGGTTTTGCTGGGTTATGTGGTGTGATGGGGGTCGAAGCTAGGAGCTAGGCTGTGGCTAACCTCCAAACCACCCACATAAATACAGCGTTAATAGCCGTGGCTATAGTCCGCCCAGTGTTCGGCCGTCCCTTCAAAGCCGGATTATTCACAATCCAAAGGATCAAGCTTAATTTTGTAAAACCACCATTATTATATCAAATCATTAGGACATGTTATTTTATCTCATATATATATATATATATATATATATATCTGTGCCCCGGAGGTAAAGTACACCATGTCCAATTTTTTAATATACTGACTTAATGTAATAATACCTTGTAAGTTTTTTTTTTATAATTTTTTTATGGGCTAAAATTCTTCCCTAACTAATCAAAAATGATATCCAAATTTTAAATGGGCAAATAATACGATTTTCCGAATGAAATCCCGATGCTGATTTGAAGATAATTTTGTGAGCGAGCTTCGATTGGTCACTTTTTAATTGTTAAATTTTTTTATTGGTCCTCATTACATGAAAGTAATGTATGATTACATGAAAGTATGAAAAAAAAAATTAAATAGGAAAGACATGGATATCAAACATTAAAGTCGTTTTCTCAAAACTATGTTTTTTAAATTGGGCGACTTCAATTTTTGTCCGATCAACTTCAAATTTTAACTGCAGCTTTCCAATGATATTTGCTACAGATGCACATAGGATTTTCGTATTCATTGAATCATTACGAATTTATAACCCATTTTTGACGGAATTTTTAATAGAAAATGAATAATTGTTCACCATTTTCGAAGGAATTAATATTTCTTAAAAGTCCTACGTACTTAACTAGATTTAACCTTCTTCTTTCGGAATAATTTTAGTTTTTCGTTCTACATTAAAAATTGCCACATGCAGACTATCACCAGAGAAAAAAGAGGATTTCCGTTTGTCAGACTCAGCACCGCCATTATTTTTTTCGAAGAATTGAAACGTATTTTTTTGGATACTTTAATATCCCATATAAAACCTTTGATATAAAGAATCGAAAAATATTGATTTAATTGTTATTTATAATTTCAAGAAAATGACTTTAATTTTGATCACACAAAATGTTCTTAATGTGGATTTTTCGATCCATATAATGGTATCGGGCACTATGTCCTGTTCCCATAAGTAACGAAGACAAGACAGTGAGAAATATAATCATGTCTGTTTTCAATAGAGGTAAAAGAAACCATGTGGAGGACTTGGTTTCGTTTGACTATGATCAATACTTACAATTACCTATCAATTCCAATAACACGAAGGCAAGGTATAGTTGGGATTCGGCTAGGAGAAAAACGTCAGACTTTCAGGAAGAAATCTGTATTTGGACGTTTCGGCTGCACATTGGCAGCCTTCTTCAGCACTAGAGAATGCCTAGGGGGGAGGGAGGAAGACCTCGAGAACAACTTAGGTAACCATGGTTGAATGTATGAACAACCATGGTTACCTATGTCAAAAATGGGTTATAAATTCGTATATTCCGTCGCTCTCTCTAATCCGGCTGTCGCCGAGAGGAATGGGTGACGGATCTCTGAACTGGCCGGAGCTAGACCGGCTCGAGGGTTCCTAGAAAACCTTCCCTTCCTAGCTAGCATTTAATTCGTGGTATTTTATTGAAAGGAAGTCAAAGAAGGCATATATGTTTAGTTTTACAGGCAGGATCTTGTTTTTCTACTAAGAAAATAAATGAAGATCAAGATAGTTAGCCGTTGCAGAGATACGAAGACAAAGTATAGTTGGGATTCGGCTAGGAGAAAAACGTCAGACGTTCAGGAAGAAATCTGTATTTGGACGTTTCGGCTGCACATTGGCAGCCTTCTTCAGCTAAAAAATACAACTTATAAGTAACGTCCAAATACAGATTTCTTCCTGAAAGTCTGACGTTTTTCTCCTAGCCGAATCCCAACTATACCTTGTCTTCGTATCTCTGCAACGGCTAACCATCTCCATCTTCACTAATTCCAATAACAATGTGAAACATTTTCTTTAAACTATTTCTATAAGTAACAAAGCAACAAATTTTAATAGTTCAAAGCTATGGAAAATTGGCTTTCCTGAATAATTACAGATATGTGACATAGTGCACTTTACCTCCGAGGTATATATACACATTATATTCTGAGCTATCAAAAAGTTAACAAATTATCTTCCCCAGAAAACGTTTCTATATTTTTTTACTGCCCTAACTGGTTTTAAGCATTCAAAGTTTGAATTTAGATGTAAGCGAAACTCATCTACTTCTTTTTTTTTTTTTTTTTTTAAGGCACATCGACAAATGTTGGCCATTAGCGCCGACATCCAGGGTGCAACCAGGAATTTTCTCAGCGAGCCCTGAGATGAGAAAATGTCTGCCACCGGTGGGAATCGAACCCACCATCTCCCGCTTATGAATCGAACGCGCTAGCCACTAGACCACGGGAGACCCCTCTTATCTACTATTATTCCAAAATTTGGAATCTTGAACTCTTTGTGCTCCTAGAATTTATCTATATACGCCTAGTTAAAAATATACGGCTTCTGCAATTATTCAAAATGAATACAATAAAATTAGGTTGAAGTATCCTGAAGAAATATAGGTATTCAGAGATGGCTCTAAAACTGATGAAGGAGTATGAATTTAATGTGACAAAAGATCCAATATCATTAATTACACATCTTCTTCTTCTTCTTCAAATATTCCATTATTTTTCTCTTTGATTGTGTTATTTCGTACCCGATGTTAAGTGAACTGCAGTGTTACGGTAGTATTTCCCTACTCCAAACTTACTGAATTTTAATGTATTAAAGCGTATAAACAAATTTTATTTATTATAACAATGAGTATGCCCTTAAGGACTATTTTAAATGTGATTTTAGCATTTACTGATTTTCTGTTATCCGACCTGTTGTTAGCCTCGGTTGCGTAAATTTTGCTTAAGAGAATGGCGATTGTATATATATATATATATATATATATATATATATATATATATATATATATATATATATATTAAATGGTGAAAACTATAGGTATTTAGTTAGTTATATAAAATGTGCTGGACGCTATAGACAATTTTTAATTACTCAGTTTAACTTCTAAATTCTAAAGCAGTGTATTTTTATATTTACAAAGTGAAATATTTTGAATTATATAGATTAATTTATTTATGTTTCTGTTAGATTGCTGATTTTTGCGTTTGATTCAGAGTATGCGCCAAGTTATTGTTTATTATTCCATACAAATTGATTTTGGATAAATGTATATAATTTTTTATTTGTTGTAAATCTGAATAGTTGTTAGTTTTGTTTCTTGTGGATGTATGTCTGTGTGCATATGTGTATGTATATATGTGTGTGTGTGTATGTGTGTGTATGTGTGTGTGTATATGTGTGTATAATTAGATTACCATTGTAAAAAAGGAACGAAGAATACATAAAATTATTATAAAAAAGTTGGATATAAGTTATATATGATTTATTTATTCTGCTCTATATTATTGCAACAAAATGTAAATAGTAACCGAACTTGGGCTGACGGTGTTATCACCATGCCCTAAAAAAAAATGTTGTTCCTGTCATGTACATAATGGATAAAATAAACATTATTATTATTATTATTATTATTATTTATTATATATATATATATATATATATATATATATATACATACATACATATATATATATATATATATATATATATATATATATATATATATTTATACATACATACATATATATATATATATATATATATATATATATATACATATCAATAGCTGCATACTTTCAGAAGAGCTAAAAAAGGTAGAAAACCGGGGGGAAAATAAATGAATAAAAAACTTCTGAAACATTCTATCTTTGGAATTCATCAAATTTGCCAAAGGATGGAAAGAGGTTTGATTTGGCCGATCCATAGCCGATGTAATGCTACCTATCGAGTAGAGTGGTCGGACTGATGAAGAATTCTCAAGCTAGGAGCGTGTGAGAGGTGCAATGCCCGCGCCGGAAGGGGAAATGAGAAAACTCATGAATTTTCCCCGCGGGTGGATCGCACCAACCCCCCTCCCCCTCCCCCTTGCTATAGGAATATCGCTTCTATTTCATCCGGGGAGTGTGGGAGGGGGGGGGGGTGTAGAAAATATAAATAAGCGAACCGTTCTTCAAGCCGAGAGGTTTTCCACCGCTGTCTTCGGTTTTCCTCTCGTACGTATAAACTTTTCCTGAGTTATTTTCCCTCTCTCTCTCTCTCTCTCTCTCTCTTATATTTATATCATAAAATTAAAACTATGTCTCAATTGTAGAAATTGAAGATAATTTCGCAATATTCATTTGCCACACGTGTTCCACGAAAAGGCAGTGAACTATTGTTAATTAATAATATAAGACGCCCAGAGGCCGTTAGTGTTGAGGCGTCCTTGACTAAGGTCATGAGTTCGATAACCACGACTGATAGAGGCTTTTCTTTAGAAAAACAAAAAGGCACAAGCCCTATGCTGTTTAGAAATAGGTGGCATCTGCTGATAACCTGTCAATAAAATATTTATTATTCATTAGCTAATTATTTAAACTTTAAATCAGGAATACATGAGAAGGCCTTTTGTGACCTATTCGTATTCAAGCAGTGACTATCCCCTCTCTTCTCCTAGCCAATACTAAAAAATCTCAGTATTCTATTGATGTGTACGCTTATATCGTTTACATAGTCAGAATCACATCATAATCACCATACAAATTAACGTTGAGAATGACCATAAGGGTTGATACGGCTATAAAAAAAAAGTTTTTGGACACAGCCGTAGGAAAAGTATTACTGTCCAGAAACCAGACATCAAAATTTTTGATTTGATACATACATAAAAAGATGAAGATTATTGGAAAAAATCAACGAAATAATACTATAGAAATGTATATTATTTGTTACGATATATGCTAAAATTTCAAGAAAATAATTACTGTTAGACTTATTTATTTGTTATTTTCATTTATTCTCATCAGACAGTTTATTTGTGAAAATCCTGAATTCTGCAAAACTAAATCTAAGAGTCAACAGCTGAAAGAATATTTGAAAACTGTAAACAAGATAGGGCTTAGATCATTACCCTTGTGAAACTCCACCTTGCAGAATTCTTTTCATATTGAAGTAACTATGTTGACACATTTGAATGTCTGTTTTAGTTTTGTGACTGATATCTACCAATTTAACCCTTAGAGATTGAGGGTTTCTATGTCACAGTCATAAGGAATATAATGTTTCCTAGAAATCAATCATCGGAAACATTGATTTGAATCATAATACTGAAAATTCTCACCTGAACTCGAAGGGAAAAATCAACATTCTATTTAGGCCTACACTTCTTGCGTTTAATAAGTTGAATCCATGTTAAAGCTACTTGTAGAAAATAATTTTCCATAATAGAAAGCTACGGGGTCTCCCGTGGTCTAGTTGCTAGCGCGCTAGATTCATAAGCGGGAGATGGTGGGTTCAATCCCCACCGGCGCCAGAAATTTTCTCATCTCAGGGCTCGCTGAGAAAATTACTGGTTGCACCCTGGACGTCGGCGCTAATGGCTAAGATTCATGTCGATGCGCCGTAAAAAAAAATAAATAAATAGAAAATAAGAAGCTAGTAAATTGTGGTAAACATGAAGCAAATAAAAAAACAAAATCCATCAGAGATAACTCCAGTCCTTATGTGTGTACGTTGAATAACAATTGATCACCAGAATTAAGTAATGTCCTAAGCCAGTACTAGGATCGGTGCACACACACCGTTAATAGCCAAACAGTTGATAATTTGCGATGTTTTTCACATATGAACTTTAATGTAGGAGGTCGGAATCGTATTTTGTTGTTCTGAAGACCATACTCACAGCGTGCTAGGGAGGCGGGAAGTAAGACGCGGTTAGCATAGGGAAGGCCTCAAGTTCGTCAGCTCAAATATTACATTATCTTTCTTGTTTTAAGTAGTTTGCCTTGGGAGAAAGTGATAAAGAACTTTGCCAAGAAGGCTTTTATCAAAAGCAGGTCGGTGAGGCTTCTTAAAGTTTCTTGTTTTCCCTCTGTATCTACTCAGACACTTCTGCTGTAGACTTAATCCTACCGTTTCTCCTATCGGTCTATAGATACTCCACTATCACTTTATACAAACCATCATTTATAACTTTTTCAGCTGTGGGGAAATTCTATTGATTGGGCTTCGAGCTGGGCTTTTATGGACATAAAAAAGAACCGCTTAAGGCCTAGTTTATAAGAGCTTAGAACTTGCCATCTAACAAGAACAAGTAAAATCTTCTAACACGATCCTACTACGCAGGAGTCTCTTACCACCTCATGTAAACAGCCCAACGATTGCTTAGACACAACCTAGTTTATATACAGAAAACTTCTAGTTCTTTATAGATTCAATATCCCTTCACTGTTACGTCTTCGAAAATTCGGAATTCTATGGCCACAATTAAATAAATTGAGGAACCACAGTAGCAAGAATGTTTGTTCAATGATTTAGGCTCAAATGAGACGTATCAGGTTATCCCATAAGTAATGTCGGTGGACTGTAGAATGTGTTGAGTTTTTCTGCTAGCTCTTAGACTGTTACAACAGAATATTCTTCTACAGTAGCCTGCAGGAGTTGGTCGTCAAGCTCTGTTGGTCGACCTGTACGAGGCTCGTCTTCAAGCTTGCGGTTTAGCGTTCGAAATTGTTCAAACCACCTCTGCACTTGTCGCTCACTAACGAAAATTTTGCCAAATATTTCTACATGTTTTCGATAAGTTGAAGCAGAATTTTCTCCTTTATCAAATTCCCAAAGCATATGATGGCGTAAGTGGTGCCTTGGGAGATCCATTTCAAATGAAATTTCAGCACAGACTAAATACGTTTTACCAACCAAAACATGATAAAAAAAAGAGTCTTTAATGCTATAAGGGACATAATAAAAGAGAATAATAAAAACGGACATTACTTATGGCATGACCTGATAGAATGGCCCCAGAAAAGGCCTCTAATGACGGGAAAAATACAAAACACCAAATAAATGAAATTAAAGAAAATTTTAGTTTTGTTTAAAAGATTTTGCCATTTTGAAAATACATTACTGAAAAAGAAAGGATCACAATCTTATAATGCTATAATATAATATTACTTGAGTATTTGTAACTTACGCATTTTTTCACGAACGAAACGAAGCCATATCCCTTTGATTTGAAGGTCTGTGGATCTCGCACCACCCTGCAGTCCCTGAAAAAATAATGATTTAAAATAAATAACATTACGAGTAAACTAATAAAATAAATTATATATTTTGTAACTTATCAGTATAATATCTCATATTTCTAATTTCAAAATTATGCAAAAACTAAAATATAGTGAGTAATTTGTAAGGCTCTTTGCTTCTTTGCGCTTAAAATGGGTGCATAAGGTCGAGAGAAAATATCCATAATGTGAGGAAACTTGAATTTAATATTACCACAAATATTATAGATGTTTTTAAAAACTTCGAATTGTATAATGATGATTAGATAGTTAGCCGTCGAGGTGATAAGTAAAGATGGAATGGTTGGGATTCGGCTAAAAGCCGAATATAGCCGAATCCCAACCATTCCATCTTTACTTTCGAATTGTATAGAAATATAAGAAGGAAAAAATACATTAATATAAATGAGGAGCTTAGTATCAAAGTTGGACAACTCCACTTTTGCTTTTTTTACAGGAGAGGCAAAAAACCATATCTACTATATTGATGTCAGTATCACGGTGATTTTTTTATATGTTATTCTTATAGGCCTCAGAAACATTATTTCAAAGGCACTACAAAATTATATAAGTATTAAGGCCGTAATTACACTTTAAATAGTGGAGTTGTCCATGTTTGAAACCAAGTCATGGAGTTGTCTGTTTTTAAAACCAAAGGGAGCCATTTGAAAATTGAACCTATCCTCTTTTGAAACCAAACAAATATGAATTTGGTATGCTCGAGGGTGTTTTAATATAATGTAATTGTGTCTAATGTATTAAATCAAAATCATATAGTTAAAAATTACATGAAAAATGTTATTTAAATACAGATTGACAAAACTGAAATGAAACTAAATTATCCTTATTTTATTAAGTTTATATTTATATAAACTATTAAAAATTTTTTTGGAAGGATACATAGCTCTACCACTTGAGTAAAGTATGAATATTTTAAATTAAATACCGGCTGTTTTTCACGGTTGTTGTTATATAAAGCCCGTTTATTAATAAAATAATTATTCTATAGAATTGGTAGTGGTCTCATTCGACTCGGCACAAAAGAAATTCTTCAAAAATCATACCTAAATCAGAAAGATTCAAGTACCTAGAGGTTTTGTCGGAACCACAGTGTGCCGGATAACAGCTAGTTATTAATAAGAATTATCGCCAAATGCACTTATTACAAGTAACTATAAACATTCAGCCATGATGGATTTGCAGTGCATGTTGGGAGCAGATTGCATGAATGCAAGCTTCTCATTGGCTACTGATGGAGTTGTCATTTTTTGAAACCAAACTATGTTGGAATTGTCCATATTTTGATTCTGAACGGTTGAAATAAACGCTATTTTACCTATTTTCTGTCCTTTTTTAATGAAAAACAGTTGCAAAATCGAATGCAGCATGAAAATCCACTTAAGAATCGACAAAAATCTCAAAACTGAAAAAAATGGAGTTGTCCAACTTTGATACTAAGCTCCTCAAATAAATAAAATACACCACTTACATAAATATGAAGAAAGGAGTATATACATAATTAAATACTTGTTACGGAATTGTAATACACTTTAGTGCACGTGCTGCATAATCTTCACTTATACTCGTTATTTGGTTATATCGCTGTGAAGACGAGCTGGCGAAAAGAAATAAATCATAAAATACATAAAAATAAAGTCCGTCACGCAGGAGCTGCATAACTAAGCACTTTCCTCAGAATTTGGGTAGTGTAGATTGCTTTCCAGAACAATTTGCTTAAAATATCCTACATAAATAAAATAAAAACATGAATAGTTCTCTTTTAAATTTGTAATGAGTAACTGATCAATTAATAATTTGCTTCCAGAGTTATGTTTACACATGGTACCTATTACACTACGTAATAAATACAAAAAACCTCATATTATCGTATTTTGATCTAACGCAGGAACAGGATACAGTCACTCTAGTGGTAGAAAGCGCTCCTTGCGGCGGCTTTGTGAACCTACGTCTGACGGGCTTTTCTATTGAAATATATTACAAATTAAACCCCCGCTTTCCGATTGACCGATTCAGCTCATTTTTACAACACTTCTTTCTCATGAGTTACCCACGACGTATACCGCGTTTCGTTACAATACAGCAGAAATTACGACCGGTATGAGTATATTAAGAATTTGGGCCAGGAGTAAACCCCCCCTTCTAATGAACCGATTTAGTTTATTTTTACAACACATATTTACCTGTAGATTACCACTACGAATACCGAGTTCCGTCGAAATATACCAAAAATCGCGGCTGGTAGTGGCGAATTGGTATTGTGGGTCCGGAGTAAACCCCCCCTCCTAATGAACCGATTTCGTTTATTTTTACAACAGTTATTTACCTGTGGATTACCACTACGAATACCGAGTTTCATCGAAATATACCAAAAATCACGGCTGGTAGTGGCGAATTGGTATTGTGGGTCCGGAGTAAACCCCCCCTTCTAATGAACCGATTTAGTTCATTTTTATATCTCACTTTTATCTCTATATTACCACTACGAATACCAAGTTTCGTTGAAATATAACAAATATTACGGCTGACATAGTCAAATAAGTGTTTTGGGTTCGGGGTAAACCCCCCCTTCCGGTGGACCGACTTTGGTGGTTAACGAACTCGTTCAATCGTTTGCTAATTGAATGCTATATACCAAGTTTCGTGACGAAAAAACAAAAACTCTGGCCGCTATCGTGTTAACAGACACATATATATATATATATATATATATATATATATATATATATATATATATGCATATATATATATTTATATATATATATTTATATATATATATATATATATATATATATATATATATAAATTTTAACGGGGGTCATTTTCGGTGTCTACTAGGTAGGATCGATAAAGATTTGAAGAAATTTTTCAAAAATTCCGTCATGAGTCCAACCTCAATAGCTACTTTCCTTCGGAGGAAAGTGCTAAAAGCAAAAATGGTATAGTTAAGCGAAATTACAGGATGCCAAAGTGCGTTGGTCAGATTGCTTTCTTCCCACATAATCTGCAAAAGCTACACCTACCCACTCTCTACTGTACAAAAATCTTTCATTGACCAATGTTTAATCTTGCGCAATGTTTTATTGTAGGAAATACAATTTAAAAGGGAATCCGTTACTTTACATGTGCCCCCTGCACAAATCCAAAAATAGTAAATTGCTATTTTATTGTTGTTTTTGTGTGCATGTTTAATGGCGTATCAAAAATTTGGCGCCTATCAACAGGTTGCCAACCTTTTCTTATAATGATAACAGCACGTGGTCACTCAACCATTCAGGTGGCTATGGCCGTTGACATAAATCGCTATTATTTGCAACATTGTATTCAATTTTTTTTGAATCAAGAAAAACATTATTACCATATATATTGATCCAGTTACATTGTACCTACGTGTAAACAAGGTTCTCTTTAGTGATTAGTGACATGTATTAGCAAACGCCACAAGAAAAATTCCATAGGAATGGCTTCTCTTTACTAAGCGACAAGTAAGCTTTCACACAACAATTCCACAAACGACTTGTCCCTTGTAACGTTGTGCAAACAGCCCAACAAATGTTTAGTGACAACTAGTCTTCATACTTAATGGACGGAACGTGCCGACCACTACTTGTCCACTAACGTCTACACGAGTTCTTGTCACTTGTCATTAACCTAACTTAGTAAGAGAGTCAAGTACTCAGTCACCGTAAGTTGGCGAAGGAGCTCGGACTCTAGTTAGACTTCAAAATATGTACAGTAGGACTTTATTACCGCAGTGATCCATCCAAAGGTTGTGCTTTATATGGATCATACGATTTACATAAATATTTGTTAAACTATTAAATAATTTACGTTAAAAATGTTAGAATATAAATGTGAGAACTGTTTTTAACTTATTTTATATATACAGTTGGTCGATTCGGAGCTTCCAGTGCCTTTTTAAATTTGCTGTAAAAAAAAAAAACTAGTCCGGGGTTTAGGTCTGAAAAAGGAAGAGTTTAGCCGTTCCGTTGCGGGGGAATGGGGAGGGGGTTGAAGAAGGCCAAGGGGGATCCAAGCCGATCTGTTTTCTTTTCATCAGCTGTGCCCGGGGTAAAAAAGGAGGGCTTTTGTCCAGCAAAGCAGGCAAAACATTACCCCTGCCTCAGCTCAATCACTGCACGTGCTCAATCAAACCTAGACTTGTTTTAGGTCTTGTAGTCTATATACTAGTCACATACAATCTATACAGATCAACGCTTAATCAATGGTATCTAACCTACTTCCTGGCTTCCTACATGCATTATCTTTGCTTCGGCTTAATCACTGCACGTGCTCAATCAAACCTAGTCCGGTTTCATGTCTTGTAGTCTATATACTAGATACAGTAATCTATACAGATCAACTGTCAATCAATGGTATCTAACCTACTTCCTGGCTTTCTACATGCATTATCTTTGCTTCGGCTCAATCACTGCACGTGCTCAATCAAACCTAGCCCTGTTTCATGTCTTGTAGTCTATATACTAGTCACATGTAATGTATACAGATTACCGCTCAATCAATGGTATCTAACCTACTTCCTGGCTTTCTACATGCATTATCCTTGCTTTGGCTCAATCACTACACGTGCTCAATCAGGCCTAGTCTTGTTCTATGTCTTGTAGTCTATATACTAGTCACATGTAATGTATACAGATCAACGCTCAATCAATGTTATCTAGCCTACTTCCTGGCTTCCTACATACATAACCCTTACTTAGGCTCAAACACTGCATGTCCTCAATCAGAGCTAGTCTTGTTTTATGTCTTGTAGTCTATATACATATCACAAATAATCTGTATAGATCAACCTAACCTGACCTAACCTACTTCCTAGTTTTCTTGCGTTGTCCATGCATTGGCTCAACCTCTGCACGTCCTCAATCAGCCGTAGTCTCAGTAATCTGTACAAGAGATCAACGCGGGGGTCTCCCGTGGTCTAGTGGCTAGCGCGCTGGATTCATAAGCGGGAGATGGTGGGTTCGGTCCCCACCGGCGGCAGGAATTTTCTCATCTCAGGGCTCGCTGAGAAAATTCCTGACTGCACCCTGGAGGCCGGCGACGATTTGTCGATGCGCCGGTAAAAAAAAAAAAAAAAAAAAAAAAAAAAAAAAAAAAAAAAAAAAAAAAAAAAAAAAAAAAAAAAATGAGATCAACGCAAATTCAACGACAACTTCCTGAATTCCTACATTCATTATTCCTGTATCACTTCAATCAGTTAACGAGACCAATCAGACCTAGTCTTGTTTTATGTATTGTATTTTATTAACTAATCTCTTCTAATCTATACACTCAATCGACGGCTAATATATTCTCTTGGCCATCTTCACCACGTTTGAGATCGGATTAGGCAAATAAGTACCTTGTTCATTTATTCCCCTTTTCGGGTACTACAAAACCTATTTTGAATCATATGATAAAAAATTATCATGGTTTAACTTATCTCTTTAGTACATCTCTGTGGGGAATACTTCATGCGTTTCATTTCTATCATGTTGAATTATCGTCGGTATTTATACTGATATCTCTGCGAGCTAGATATCATATATATATATATATATATATATATATATATATACACCCACACATAAATATATATATATATATATATATATATATATATATATATATATATATATAAAGTAGACTCTCCCATATCCGGCGTTCTCTTATCCGTCGCTCTCTCTAATCTGGCTGTCGCCGAGAGGAATGAGTGACGGATCTCTGAACTGGCCGGAGCTAGACCGGCTCGAGGGTTCCTAGAAAACCTTCCCTTCCTAGCTAACATTTAATTCGTGGTATTTTATTGAAAGGAAGTCAAAGAAGGCATATATGTTTAGTTTTACAGGCAGGATCTTGTGTTTCTACTAAGAAAATAAATGAAGATGGAGATAGTTAGCCGTTGCAGAGATACGAAGACAAAGTATAGTTGGGATTCGGCTAGGAGAAAAACGTCAGACTTTCAGGAAGAAATCTGTATTTGGACGTTTCGGCTGCACATTGGCAGCCTTCTTCAGCACTAGAGAATGCCTAGGGGGGAGGGAGGAAGACCTCGAGAACAACTTAGGTAACCATGGTTGAATGTATGAACAACCATGGTTACCTAAGTTGTTCTCGAGGTCTTCCTCCCTCCCCCTAGGCATTCTCTAGTGCTGAAGAAGGCTGCCAATGTGCAGCCGAAACGTCCAAATACAGATTTCTTCCTGAAAGTCTGACGTTTTTCTCCTAGCCGAATCCCAACTATACCTTGTCTTCGTAAGAAAATAAATGTTTCTACTAAGGCACCTGCAGCTAGTACTTATATGCACCAGGAAAGATTTAACTACATATTATGAATTTACTTTATAATTCGATACCTACATTTGATTTAAATATGGAATATTAAAAAAGGTAAATATTTTTATATCCTCAAATAATAAGGTTTTTTTGTGCTTAAGGGCAAAAAACTGCGAGGTCATCATTGTACCAGGTCATTCAAAAAGTCCTGTCGTTTTTTTGGGGGAAATTATAAATAAATAAATGTCGAGATCTCTGAATAGGTGATAATCAGTGGGTGACAGGTCAGGGGAATATGGTGGGTGAGGCAAAACTTCCCAGCCTATTTCTGTCAATTTTTGACAGAAATTTGAAAAATTGACAGAAATTTGAAAAATTGACAGAAATAGGCTGGGAAGTTTTGCCTCACCCACCATATTCCCCTGACCTGTCACCCACTGATTATCACCTATTCAGAGATCTCGACAACAATCTGAGACAGAAATGTTTTCAAGACCGTGACAACCTAATTCACGAACTGACCACTTATTTTTGCAGTAAAAATCAACAGTTTTTTAAGGAAGGAATTTGGGCTTTACCATCTCGTTGGGAGAAGGTTACCGACTGTAACGGTGGATATTTTGATGAATAAAGGTGATTATTTGAAAATATTTATTTATTTATAATTTCCCCCCAAAAAACGAAAGGACTTTTTGAATGACCTGGTATAATAATAAGGTGTTTCAAATAAGTTACCACTTTTAATTTAATTCTCTAATCCGGCGTTTTCTCTAATCCAACTATACCCCGGTACAGATGACGCCGGATTAGGGAGAGTTGACGGTGTATGCATATACATATGAGTTAAAAGAACAGTATAAAGTGTGCAAAAGTATTGAGAGAAAAAGAGGGAGGTCAAGATATGAGACATTGCCACAGGAAGATGTATAGTTTTTGGCTAAGGTTGAGAGTGCTCTTTTGGACTGAGTCCACAAGTTAGCAGCTTGGCTGGAGTATTTCACCAGGTCTCCAACAATCTAAAGCTCCTAAAATCCTTATAAAATATTTCATGTAAGAATTATTACAACATGGAACCAAACATACGTATACGTATATAAAAAGTCCGGCTCGTAGGAACTGCGTCATCTTAGCGCGGTTACATCTCGAAGAAATGGAATAGATTAGCATCACAAATCACAGGAAACTGACAGTAGTCAACTTACACAGAAGCGGATAATTCTTAATCTTTATAAGTCAATACAATTATGTACTGAAAACGTACTTACTCTTTGGCTACTGCTGAGAAGGCTCTATTCTAAACAACCAAAAATTCGTTGTCATTTTAAGTATCTTGTTTTACTAGCAAATTCGTTTTACTGTTATAATCAACTGTAAATATGTGTTTCGTGGCGAATTAAATTCCATTCTGTCGTGGGTTAAATCTTTCTATAAAGTAAGAAATATCGGTAACTTCAGTTTGAAGCTATGAGGAAGATTATATAGACCGGAGAATTCAAAACAACCTACGATTGATTCCACTTATCTCAGAAACGGGTAAAGATATCGCCTTCAAAATGGTTTCATTCGTTTTCTTATGTTAAGAAACCTATAAAACATTGAACCTGCAAGCATATGAACTCAAAAACGTAAGCGTTACGATTTTTTTTGCACGATTTTTGCCCAAACACTATCTTCTAGTGGCCGGATTCTGCTGGTTAACGAACTTGACCTTTCAAATTAGACGACGAAATCGGACCATTTTTGAGCTTGCTAGAGAGCGAACAGACAAGCATATATATAAGTATATATATATATATATATATATATATATATATATATATATATATATATATATATATACAAATTTGAGCCACCTATATTTTCTTGATCTATAGGGTCTGAAACGTGAAAGTTTCTAGTCGGCACTTCCGAATTGCGTCATGAGGTAGACCTCATAAGCGGGTTCTCCCTATGGAGATAGGGAGTAACCGCGCTAAAATGGGCAATTCATAGGAGTGTTCGATGTGTCCTGTTCGAACAAATCGATGCTTACTCTGGTATTTTTTTTTTTTACGGCACATCTGTAATCTATAATAAGATGCAGATAATCAAGATGACAAAAAATCAGTAAATATTTAGGATTTGGCTAGGAAATACAATCAGATTTCCGTAAAAATCTGTATTCTGATCGTTTAGGCATGCTCTTTGGTAACCTTCTTCAGCTAAAATAAAATTAAAATATTCATAATAACAGAATACAATACTTAAAGCCGGAAAAATTACATATTACACCATAAACAGCGGCTTTAAATAAAAAAAAACAAAAACAAATTTGTATGCCTAATAAGTAACAAAACGACGCAAAATAAACTATAACAAAAGCAGAAAATATAAAAAAGTGGTCTGTTCCAAAAACACCATACAGGTATTATTATCAAAATTATCGAAAAAGACGGAAGGTCAATAAAACTACACCACACACTTTTTATTAGACTTCCCTACATGTTTCGCACCATTTTGGCACCTCTTCAGGGGATTATACTTAAAACATCAGCCTCAACATGACGAGGAGAACCTTCCACTAGCAGGGCCTCGTCTTTGCATAGTACAAGTGTGTGGTGTAGTGTTATTGACCTTCCGCATTTTCAACAATTCTATAAATTTGAGCAACGGGTATTTCGACACGCTGAATGCGAATCCGGAGTCCGTTTGACCCCGGCACGTCAGGTTTAAGGGCATTTGAAGTTCAAATTTGGTATGAAGTCGTTAAAGAAAAAATAACTAGAGCTTCCATGGATTTGTGGTTCACCGAATTCGCTTCAGAAGTTTATTTTTTATTTTTCAAAATAAACATATTTGTCCTTGAAATGACCTTGATTTTGCGCTGATGGGGTAAAATATACCCCGGATTTGAATTAAGCGACCCTCAAAACCAGGGAAGCTCTAGTTGTTTCTTCTTAAACGAGCTCATTCGAAATTTGACCTTCAAATGCCCTTCAACGTAACGTGCTGGTGTCAAACGGACTCCGGATTCGGATTCAGAGTATCGAAATACATAAGAATATATGTATGGTGTCTTTGGAAAATACCACTTTTTTGTGTGTGCCTCTGTTATTAAACAGAAATCCCGGTAACGAAATCAGATAATTGTCCATTTATTAACTTTTTTAAATCTGTTATTTTAAACCTGTAGTATGTATATATATATAAACACCTATTTATATATGCATATATATATATATATATATATATATATATATATATATATATATATATAACCTCCTTATTATGGTATCTGAGTGTGGAAATAAATATGAATATATGTGTGGTGTTTTTGGAACTGACCACTTTTTTTTATTTTGTGTGCCTGTGTAATTGGCATAATATTCATAAATACAGATAAACAGTGATATGGTAATATTTTTAATACAAAATAAAATACTTCATACCAATGAATGTTTATGTCATTTTACTTGGTTGACAGAATTACATGGGTAATTGGGAGATCTATGCCTAGATATTATGATCATAAATATGCTTTAGTAATGACTAAACTGAAAAAAAGCGTTACAAAAAGGTTTCCGTTCGCGCATGTGCGGTGGCTATGTACGAAAAAGAAGACAGTATGTTATACTGTACATTACATAGGTTTTCGGATGGACCTAAAGCATATTTATGTTCCTTAATTTGAGCGGGAGGCTCGAAAAAAAAAATTATTTGTTTTTATTGCTAATATTTATCATTAAATGACCCACCTAATGTAATATCACGTCCTTGCTGTATGATGAATGCATTACAACCCCCCCCCCCCCCCCCCCCCGAAGCGATGCGACTAGTAACCCATGACATGCGAGTCTACTATGCTAATCCGTAATCCACCGCGCATCTAGGCCATTAACTCTGCATCAGAACCCACAACATCAACATCAAATCGGCTCTCAGCGTTCACCTTCTCAACGGCTCTAAGTGCGAGTGATGTCACAGAAGGTCGCGATGGATGCTCACTCTCTGTGGAGGTCACTCGGGTGACGATTCCCGCGATTTTTTTTAAACCATTAAAACCGCCAACGATTTAAACAGCATTTGAATAAATGGAAAAAAATACATATTTCTGGGACTCCGTCCCATAAGAATAACCAATAGATACATATGGTTGAATAAACAAGTTTAACATAAAAATATAATTATACGTAAAGAAGAAACAAAAACAGAAAGAACTAATTCAAATATGATTAACAAAACCTAAAGCAATAAATTAAAACATAAGTACATACAAATGTACATAAATGATAATAATATAAAGAAGATAGTGATTACGGGGGGATTGTGGAATACTGGAGCAAGAAGACTATGAGAGAGGGTGGAACAATGATGAAACAATATTCACAGGAGGATATGAAAATAATTAAATTGTTAAATATAAACAAATAATTATTTTTAAAAATGAGGGCTACGAAATAAAATATAATAAAAATAAATGCATACACATGAGAGAAAAAAAAACGACAATACTTCTTAGGTTCCTGGCTTTACCAAACCAGTTTTTCAAAATAAATTTGGTTGAAAGTACAGTAAGATTTTATTTGATTAAATAACCAAGCGAATAAAATCGTTATTTGCAATATTATTAGAATTAGCGCGGTTCCTCCTCCCTCCATAGGGAGCTTATGAGGTTGACCTCAAGCAATACCGAAGTAGGAACTCGTAAACTTCACGTTTCAGAAACTGTAGACTACAAAAATAACTGCCGTTTAAATTTGTACATATGTGCGTATATATATACGCATGTACATAAAAAAAAAAAAAAAAAAACAGTCCCGTAACAGGCCACGAGGGCCCTGAGGGTCAGATACTATAGAGGTATCTGATTCATGACCATATGGCACACTAGGGAAATAGTGTGGTCTGTACTATGCTTCGGCCGCCTGATTTTTCCCCTTGGCCGCTTCGACTGCTAGAGTCATTAGCACCCAAGGTACCCATTATTAAATTAATTAAAGGCTAGGTTGGCTTAGGGACGGTCAGGGAGTCCGAATTCAACCCATGAACGAAGACACTAGAAGAAAAAATCTTTAGTGCTTGCTCGGGATTTGAACTCAGGTCCTCCAGCTTATTAGTCCAGTGCTCTACCACTGAGCTAACCTCGCCCCCACATAAATATACATATTTGATATTTGTCAGTTCTCTCTTTCACCGGCTGAAAAATGGTCCGATTTCTATGAAATTTTGTAGAAAAATCTTCCGTTTAATTTGAAAGGTCAAGTTTGTTAACCTGCAGAATCCGTCGATAGGGACATGTTTTTTCGAGCTAAATTCAAGCGAAAACTCGTTGAATACAATTGAAATACTTTGTACATGTTTGTAATTCATCAAAACAAAGATGTTTAAGTTTGGGTTACATTTGGACGTAAGGAAGAATTCGAAAAAAAAAAAAATTAATTAATAGACATGGAAGGCTTCGTATTTCTCAACACAGGGCATTAATTTCCGCTTAGAATACTATCAGATTCTTGTCATGGCTCTTTAAATCCTGCTTCTCATGGAGATTATATTTTTCCGAAAGATCAAAACTTATCAGAAAGCTTTTCTAATCCTGTACTAAAGGCACTAGTTAATATGAACGGAAACGCGCTAAGACCTTGCAGTTCCTTTGAGTCTGTTTACATAGGTTCTTAACAAAGGAAAACGAATGAAACGTATTAAAGTGATATTTTTAACCTTTTTTTGAGAAAAGTTGAAAAAATACTTTTGTTACTTATTTTCGGTTTGAGAACTTAGAAGCGCGGGATTCAATCGAAAATACTGTCCACTTGTTTGAAATTCGTCTAAATTATGATGTTAGCGCGGTTACTCCCTATCTCCATAAGGAGAACCCGCTTATGAGGTCTACCTCATGACGCAATCCGGAAGTGCCGACTAGAAACTTTCACGTTTCAGACCCTATTGATCACGAAAATATAGGTGGCCAAAATTTGTATATATATATATATATATATATATATATATATATATATATATATATATATATATATATGCTTGTCTGTTCGCTCTCTAGCAAGCTCAAAAATGGTCCGATTTTGATGAAATTTGGTAGAAAAGTTTGTCATCTAATTTGAAAGGTCAAGTTCGTTAACCAGCAGAATCCGCCCACTAGAAGATAGTGTTTGGGGCGAAATTCGCGCAAAAAAAATCGCAACGCTTACGTTTTTGAGTTCATATGCTTGCAGGTACTTGTTTTATAGGTTACTTAACATGGGAAAACTAATGAAACAATTTTCAAGGCGATACCTGTAACCGTTTCTGAGAAAAGTGGAATCAATGTTTTTGTAAGTCATTATTTTTTTGTGGGTACTTAGAATCGCGGGATTCAATTGAAATATTTTCTACATCTTGGAAATTAGTCCCACCTAATATGTTTAAATTTTAGTTATATTTGGATATAAGGATGTATGCAAAAAAAAAAAAAAATTATTTTATTAATAGACATGAAAGGTTTTCGGATCTCCAAACATTTTCCCTAAATATCTCGATAACAGTTGGAAAATCGTGGTATGTAGAAAGAGACCATTCGAATGCTTACTAAATTTTCTACAAAAAAGGTTCTGAAGCAATATTCGATGGGGCAACGTCAAAGAGAGATATAAGCGCTTAAAACTTAAAAAGTGTTTGTTTTGTTGTTTTAAAATGGTTTTTTTTCTTTCTTTATCTCACTTTTTAATTGGTTGTTTCGAGTTTTAAATTACATTTATCAGTAAAATTAGTATTGTAGTAAAATAAGCTAAGAAACGGCGAAAGGTATTTATAATAAGTTTGGAGTGGCTGTAGTAATCATTATGGCAGTGGCTAATCATGATGACGTAGGTTGTTTTGAATTCTCCATCTATATAACCTTCCTCATAGCTTCAAACTGAAGTTACCGTTATTTCTTATTTTATAGAAAAATTTAACCCTCGACAGAATGGAATTTAATTCGCCACGAAGCACATATTTACAGTTGATTATAACAGTAAAACGAATTTGCTAGTAAGATACTTAACACGACAAGGAATTTTTGGTTGTTTAGAATGAAGCCTTCTCAGCAGTAGTCGAAGAGTAAGTACGTTTTCAGTACATAATTGTATTGAAAACAGATTAAGAATTATCCGCTTCTGTGTAAGTTGACTACTTTCAGTTTCCTTTGTTTTGTGATGCTAATCTATTCCATTTCTTCGAGATGTAACCTCGCTAAGATGACGCAGTTCCTGCGAGTCGGACTTTTTTAATTTTGGTTACATTCGGAGTTCTAAAGTAATTTTCGATAGGGCGATGTCAATCGGAGAAAGAAGTGCTTAAAACTTTGGAGGTGTTAGTTTCGTTCTTTTGAAGTCACTTTGTAATTGGCTGTTTATTTAATATTTTAGTAAAATAATGCAAGAAAATGAGAAAATTATTGGTAAAATACCAATTAGTTTCTGCACTATCAAAAAAAAAAAAAAAAATCAGTCCCGTAACAGGCCACAAGGGCCCAGAGGGGCAGATACTGTAGAGGTATCTGTTCTTGACCGTACGGCACACTAGGGAGATAGTGTGGTCAACACTATGCTCCGGCCGCCTGATTTTCCCCTTGGCTGCTTCAACTGCTAGAGACATTAGCACCCAAGGTACCCATTATTAATTAAATTAATTAAAGGCTGGGTGAGCCTAGGGACGATCTGGGACCCCAAATCCAACCCTCGAACGGCAGCACTAGAAGAAAAAATCCTTAGTGCGCGCTCGGGTTTTGAACCTGGTCCTCCAGTTTATTAGTCGAGTGCTCTACCACTGAGCTAACCTCGCCCCCTTCTGCACTATCACAAATATAATTATTTTTAAACGTCATCGTCAAGAATTGGATAATCATCAAATGTTAGCATTCCTCAACAAGTTCAGAAGAAAATTTGTTGAATGGACTTTTTCCCAAATTTGAAATTAATTATTACACTATAAAGTACGAACTTGAAAATTTATATATTTTTTTAATTTATTGTATTATACACTTATAAATAAAAAGTAGCTTTTTAGCACTTTCCTCCGAAGGAAAGTAGCTATTGAGGTTGCTCTCATGACGGAATTTTTGGAAAATTTCTTCAAATCTCCATCGATCCTACCTAGTAGACACCGAAAATGACCCCCGTTAAAATTTATATATATATATATATATATATATATATATATATATATATATACATATATATATGTGTGTCTGTTAACACGATAGCGGCCAGATATTTTGTTTTTTCTTCACGAAACTTGGTATATATATGGTCTACCGGAAGGGAGGGTTTACCCCGAACCCAAAACACTAATTTATCCATGTCAGCCGTAATATTTGTTATATTTCAACGAAACTTGGTATTCGTAGTGGTAATGCAGAGAGAAAAGTGAGATGTAAAAATTAACTAAATCGGTTCATTAGGAGGGGGGGTTTACTCCGGACCTAAATTACAAATATACTCATACTGGTCGTAATTTCTGCTGTATTGTAACGAAACGCGGTATACGTCGTGGGTAGCTCATGAGAAAGACGTTTTGTGAAAATGATCTAAATCGGTCTATCGGAAAGGGGGGTTTACTTTGTAATATATTGATGTAATAGCATAGCCCACCAGGCGTAGGTTCGCAAGGCCGCCACAAGGAGCGCTTTCTACCACTAAAGAGACTGTATCCTGTTCCTGCGTCAGATCAAAAGGCGAAAATATGAAGTTTTTTTGTATTAATGAAGTAGTGTAGTAGGTGCCATGTGTAAACATAACTCAGGAAGCAAATTAATTACAAAATTAATAATTGATCACTTACTCATTACAAAATTAAAAGAGAACTATTCATGTTTTTATTTTATTTGTATAGGATATTGTAAACAAATTATTCTGGAAAGCAATCTACACTACCCAAATTCTGAGGAAAGTGCTTAGTTATGCAGTTCCTGCGTGACGGATTTTTGACTTTTTAAGTGTAGATTTATAACAATTTCTACCTTCTAATGATGATTTCCTCCACTATAAATCCCAACTTCTCACAAGGAGCAACTACTGGATCATGATTGAGGTGGAAGTGGTTCCTGTTCAATATTCGGAATGGATATAAATCTTGGAGATTGAGGATTTGAGGATACAGAAAGGGGTTGAGGATATTACAGGTCTAGGTTCTTCCGGATACACTTCTCACCCTTTCAGGTCGGCTCCGGTCCGTTCTATCTATAGGGGTGGTTCCGTGTGGTTATATGCACTTAGAAACAAGGATTATTTACTGTTTGATCTTAAGAGTGTTAAAACATTTGTTCTAAATATTAGAGCCACATTCAAAGAAACTTGACATCTTAGCGAGTTGCCGTACTTATCCCTGGTGTCATTCGAAAAGCTTGGATTAGAACTAGTTATACCTTTTGGATACCTTGGATTAGAACTAGTTATACCTTGGATTAGAACTAGTTATACCTTTTGGATACCTTGGATTAGAACTAGTTATACCTTGGATTAGAACTAGTTATGCCTTTTGGATACCTTGGATTAGAACTAGTTATACCTTGGATTAGAACTAGTTATACCTTTTGGATACCTTGGATTAGAACTAGTTATACCTTTTGGATACCTTGGATTAGAACTAGTTATACCTTTTGGATACCTTGGATTAGAACTAGTTATACCTTGGATTAGAACTAGTTATACCTTTTGGATACCTTCGATTAGAACTAGTTATACCTTTTGGATACCTTGGATTAGAACTAGTTATACCTTGGATTAGAACTAGTTATTCCTTTTGGATACCTTGGATTAGAACTAGTTATACCTTTTGGATACCTTGGATTAGAACTAGTTATACCTTGGATTAGAACTAGTTATACCTTTTGGATACCTTGGATTAGAACTAGTTATACCTTTTGGATACCTTGGATTAGAACTAGTTATACCTTGGATTAGAACTAGTTATACCTTTTGGATACCTTGGATTAGAACTAGTTATACCTTGGATTAGAACTAGTTATACCTTTTGGATACCTTGGATTAGAACTAGTTATAACTTTTGGATACCTTGGATTAGAACTAGTTATACCTTGGATTAGAGCTAGTTATACCTTTTGGATACCTTGGATTAGAACTAGTTATACCTTTTGGATACCTTGGATTAGAACTAGTTATACCTTGGATTAGAACTAGTTATACCTTTTGGATACCTTGGATTAGAACTAGTTATACCTTGGATTAGACCTGGTTATACCTTTTGGATACCTTGGATTAGAACTAGTTATACCTTGGATTAGAACTAGTTATACCTTTTGGATACCTTGGATTAGAACTAGTTAAACCTTGGATTAGAACTAGTTATACCTTTTGGATTCCTTGGATTAGAACTAGTTATACCTTGGATTAGAACTAGTTATACCTTTTGGATACCTTGGATTAGAACTAGTTATACCTTTTGGATACATTGGATTAGAACTAGTTATACCTTGGATTAGAACTAGTTATACCTTTTGGATACCTTGGATTAGAACTAGTTATACCTTGGATTAGAACTAGTTATACCTTTTGGATACCTTGGATTAGAACTAGTTATACCTTTTGGATACCTTGGATTAGAACTAGTTATATCTTGGATTAGAACTAGTTATACCTTTTGGATACCTTGGATTAGAACTAGTTATACCTTTTGGATACCTTGGATTAGAACTAGTTATACCTTTTGGATACCTTGGATTAGAACTAGTTATACCTTGGATTAGAACTAGTTATACCTTTTGGATACCTTGGATTAGAACTAGTTATACCTTTTGGATGCCTTGGATTAGAACTAGTTATACCTTTTGGATACCTTGGATTAGAACTAGTTATACCTTTTGGATACCTTGGATCAGAACTAGTTATACCTTGGATTAGAACTAGTTATACCTTTTGGATACCTTGGATTAGAACTAGTTATACCTTGGATTAGAACTAGTTATACCTTGGATTAGAACTAGTTATACCTTGGATTAGAACTAGTTATACCTTGGATTAGAACTAGTTATACATTTTTTACCAGGACCTTACGAGACAGGCTAAACACCAAATCACAAACAAATGGCAAAATGACTGGACAAATTTATCTACCAACAACAAACTGAATGGCCTTCCAGTCACAGACAAAACAGAAGAGAAGAAGTAGTACTAACTAGACTCAGAATTGGACATACACGAATAACACACGAGTACTTAATGACTAAAAAAGAAAAGCCTACATGTAAAATCTGTAACACCGAACTAACCGTAAAACACACACTAACAGAATGCCGACAACGTCAAAATCTAGACATACCGTATGACATGACCGAATTACTTACTGACAGCAGTCCACACATACAAGCAATCCTTACAAACCTCAAAACTATTAATATGTATGGAAAAATTTAACACTTTCAACCACCCCCTTTTTTTTTTTTTTTTTACCCCATCTCAATATTATATTCAAACAATTGCAATAAAAAACATAAGGAAGGTATTACGCCACTTGGTAAACTGTAAAGAACGATAACATGTAATTAATGAATTAGTAACTATGTCTAATTATGTAATCCGATTGATCAACCAGATGTATATAAATAATACCATTTGTTTATATATATATATATGTATTGTTTGTTTTTAAATGTATATATGTATACCATTTGTCTTTAGATGTACATATATTGTCATTTGTATATACTATTCGTTTTAGGTGTGAATATATTGTCATTTCTACATATAATTTGTTTATAGATGTATAATGATAGATGTAATATATATATATATATATATATATATATATATATATATATATATGTGTGTGTGTGTGTGTATGTATATACATATATATATATATATATATATATATATATATATATATATATATATATATATTTATATACATAAGCGGGAGATGGTGGGTTCGATTCCCAACCTCCGGCAGGAATTTTATCATCACACGGCTCGCTGGTAAAATTCCTCGCTGCACCCTGGATGTCGGCGCTAATGACCTAGATGTAGATGCGCCGTAAAAAAAAAAAAAAAAAAAAAAAAAAAAAAAAAAAAAAAAAAAAAAAAAAAAAAAAAAAAAAAAAAAAAATGTATATACATATATATATATATATATATATATATATATATATGTATATGTGTATATGTATATATATTTAGATGTATACCATTTGTTTTTAGATGTATATATGCAATAACTGTTTGGAGCGAACCGCCTTAGACGCGCATGGATGCTCATAAATAAATATTAAAAAAAAGTTTTCCTTACGTGAAGGCGACCCACACGGCCTTAGATACCCGTGGAGCGGAGCTCGTTTCACTCTCCTGGCTCCACAGGACTGAATTAAAATAGCTCAGCCTCTATCGCCCATCTTTTCTCATTTCTTCTAATCCGCTTTCGCTATTTCTTTCTTTAAAACTTTTTCCTTACAATTTTCTAATTCTGGGTTTTGTACCAATCAACAGCAGGCTTAAAAATATATATTTTTTTCATTTTTAAATGTTGTTAGGCCTGGTGGCCGTGAGTACCAAAGGTCGTAGCTTCGATCGTGGCTTTTTCTTTAGAAAAAAGAAAATGAATCAGCCCTATCCTGGCTAGAAAAGGGTGGTAACCTATAGATAACCCGTCCCAAAATTCGTAGTTAATAATAATGGACGTTAACATTTAAATAAATAAATAAACATTATTATTTTTTTCAATAAGTTTTGAATTTTTTTTCATAAATATGTCAATATCTCGGAGTTGGTATAATATTTACGGGACATGATATCTATGTACACATCGTCTGGTAAAAAACAAATTAGTTTCTTGAGAGGGACTGGGTAGCAGGGGGAATTCCCCTTTCAATAGGATTGGGTAGCAGGGGGAATTTCCCTTTCACTAGGACTGGGTAGCAGGGGGAATTCCCCTTTCACTAGGACTGGGTAGCAGGGGGAATTCCCCTTTCACTAGGACTGGGTACCAGGGGGAATTCCTCTTTCAATAGGCTCAAATTGCATATTTAAGCCTGCCCTATGTCACGAAAGTGGCTAATAGGCCACGGGGCATGCCTGGCCTTGTCACGAATGCAGGTAACAGGCCACAGGGCATGCCTGCCCTATGTCACGAAAGTGGCTAATAGGCCACGGGGCATGCCTGGTCTTGTCACGAATGCAGGTAACAGACCACGGGGCATGCCTGCCCTACGTCACGAAAGTGGCTAATAGGCCAAGGGGCATGCCTGGCCTTGTCACGAATGCAGGTAACAGACCACGGGGTTTGCCTTCCTGTTGTCATGAAAGTGGCTATGGCTGCCTGTTGTCATGAAAGTGGCTATAAGGCCATTGGGCATGCCTGTTCTTTGTCACGAAAGTGGCTATCAGACCAATGGACATGCCTATCCTTTCTCACGAAAGTGCCTTTCAGTCTCGAATGGGATAAGGAAACCTCAAACATGTCCAACCGTGTTTACCTTCATCAAACCCATCTCCTGTTAGGGTACTTACATAATGGACCTTAGAGAGAGAGCAAAGAGCATAATAAAGAAATAAAACACGAAAGGTTGAAGCGAACTAAACAGAGTGAACCAGCTGGCAAAGCAGAGAGCATATCAACGATTTCAACTCAGTTGGCATAGCAACGTATATTGCTTTGCTCTTTGCTTGCGCTTAACTCTGTAAGCACCCTTATGCAGAAACATCTGGCAGCTACTTAGCAATAACAGACCATAAAACTTTGCAGTCAGGCGATTAGAATAAAAGGACACAGCATTATCTGAAAAATTGCTTGAGCATGCTATAATCTTATAAATTACATAATTTTTCTTCTTCTTTTTTATAAAGAATAAGGCCAATTTGGAAAAGTAAAAATGGTTCCCAGTCTCAAGTGTAATCTGATTTACAGAGAACGAGTGTGTTTACATTAGCGACGAAAATATCTGCAAAAGCGTAGAAAATATCTACTCTCCTAATATCCCCTAAAAGTGGGGCTGGAATAAAGTCACGGTATAGAAATATATAAAAGTGTTATAAGGGGGGGGGGCGAGAGAGAGGGGGAGGGGTTGTCGCAGTCCCAGACCGGCTCTATATCATCCACTCGCTGTCGTGACTTAATTCCATAATGGCCACCCCCGACCCGCCATGGCCACCCCCGGACCAGCCATCGGCCACGGCAGAACCTTCCGCTCTCCGGCATTACCATATATAATTAGGAACAGGCCTGTTATTACCTCAGCCCTTAGTCCTCTCCACTGTGCCACCGGCAAAAAACATCCACCTATAAACAACACCCTTTAGAGGGACGTGACTTTTTGGCGGGCGTCACTTTGAAATGTGAAAACCCACAGTTTTCTCCTGCGCCACTGATTCTCCATGGACCAAGTTTGATAAAACAACAGCCAAACAATAAATTGGTCAACTTTGGACGAAACAGAAAATTGCCCATAAGTCTTTCATAGATCTTAGAAGTTTAGGAATAAGGAAATTTTCTTGGGTATTGCCAGAAAGGTCTTAAGAGAGATGTGGCGACCGTGTCTGGTCATTGCACCCCGATTAAGCAAATGTTTACAACGAAGGTCAGGTTACCAACAGTCTACAGATGATGTGGACAACTAATGCAGGCAACACACGGTCAGGTAGGCCTGTCAGTTAGACCTGAACAGTAAGCCTGAAAGCCAGTCACCTGAACGTGTATATATTCCGGCAGGTCTGTCAGTTCAGGCGACCGGCTTTCAGGCGGACTGTTTAGTTTTAACAGGCCTGCCTGAATCGTGTGTAGCCTGCTTAAGGATGGGACATCCAAGCATGTTACATTTGAATGTGTAGCACTTGAAAAAATACGATTCTTACATGGGGAGGACCCCAATCAAAGGGGTCAACTGAAGTCAAACTATGACTGAAGTTCATCAGGAGTTTATGGCAAGGTTGCCCAGCGTAGGTCTCGCGCAATAGTACAAATGCCCAAGGCTCGCACTGTGAGGCGTAGGGCATGAGTCATTATCTAATCTAATCTTGATAATACAGAGTTCTGGGTAGGATATCAAACACAAGAGAAGGATTCATCCGTTGTTTTTATGTGATTTAATTTAGAGTCTGGTACCTGGGCGATTTGCTCTACTAACAATTAACGTCCATTAAAAGTAAATAATTTAAAGTGTAATGGTGCAACTAAAAACGACAACAACAAAATTCAAATAGTAAAAATGATATCCTACAAGACTATAAAGATCTATCGATAGATGAGATAAGACAAACCGCAAGAGTTCATCGCCACATTGGAAAGGTTGACATACTCAATAGAATCAGCTGAACTCGCAGTGTCTCTTTTCTTGAAAACAGCATTCATCAACAGCGACTGAGGGATACTACAGAATATTCTTACATACATTTCTCAATTTTTTTGTTAAGACAAGCATAATTCTTTCCGGTGTGAAAACGGAGTACCGCAAGGCGCTCTACTGTGGCCCTTATTATTCGATATAGTAGTTTATTCTGCCTGTACCTTTATCCCCTAAAATGCCTACGACATTCTCCTTTAACATCTTTCGAAATGCTATGTAGATGATATGAAATTAAACAGTTTATCATTAGAGGAGAGCACTTGCAGAGCATATGCTCCACCTGGAGTGCTCTGGAGTCCTAGTACTAACGAGAATAGCCCCCAGGACAACCATAGTCCTATGTATTGTGCGTTGAAAATACAGCTCTGAAAGCGCTCTGCGCTAAGGATGAACGCATTGTTGACAAGTCATTGCATACTTCAGAGTCTAAATATCTACCCTCTCTTGCAGTACGTTAAATTTGTCATATTTCAGAGAAATATAGAAAGCGACTACCTCATCTGATATTGTTGCCTAAAGGTTACTAGAGGCACTGCATCAAAAAAGTCCGATTCGCAGGAACTGCGTCATCTTAGCGCGGTTCCGTTCTTATCTTTAGTGTTTATGAAGGCATAAAATAGAAACAGTTATTACTTTGTTTAGATCAATAGCGAAACCCCTATCCAAATGAAATCTCAAACAAACCAGTCTTGAAAGGTCTTCATTTACAATCTTACCTGTATGGGTCAGCTATCCCATAAGTCGGGCAGAAAGGCCTCCACTCAGAGGCATTTGGAAAGCCTTGGGATCTCTCTCTTTGAACGCTACATTTTTAACAATAAATTGATCTTCTTATTTTACTTAATCTGTTTTATTGTCAAATACATTATCCGACTATAAGCAATTTAAAAATAACAAGGAATAAAACAGACAAAAAGAACAGTTCGAATAAACGAAATCAATTACTTTAAAGTTTTAAGCACTTATTTCTCCGATTGACATCGCCTGATTAAAACTTTCTTTAGAACCTTTTTTGTAGAGCATTTAGTAAGTTTTCGAATGGTAACCTTCTGCTTCCCAAGATTGCCAACGGTTTTCGAGATACTAACGCAAGTATACAAAGTTACCAAAACTTTTCTTGTCTGTTAATAAAATATTTTATTCTAACCCTTTCTTTTCTCCAAACGTAACCAAAATTTGAAAATATTAGTGTTGATGAAATTCGAACATGCAGAAAATGTTTCAACTGAATCCCATAATTCTAAGTACCAAAATCAAAGACAAAAAGAACCGTTCGAATAAGCGAAATCAATTACTTTAAAGGTTTAAGCACTTATTTCTCCGATTGACATCGCCTAATCAAAACTTTCGTTAGAACCATTTTTGTAGAGCATTTAGTAATCTTTCTAATGGTGATCTTACTTTTCGCAAGATTCTCAACCTTTTTCGAAATATTAAGGAACGTATACAAAGTTACCAAAATTTTTTATGTCTGTTAATAAAATATTTTATTCTAACCCTTCCTTAACTCCAAACGTAACAAAAATTTCAACATATTAGTTTTAATGAAAGTAGAACATGCAGAAAACGATTCAACTGAATCCATTGATTCTAAGTACCCAAACCAAAAACGGCATTCAAAAACTATTTTTCCAATTTTCTCGAAAACGGTTAAAGCTATCGCCTTGAAAATGGTTTCATTCGTTTTCCTAGCTCAAGAAGCCTATAAATCGAGTACTTACAAGCTTATGAACTCAAAAACGTAAGCGTTACGATTTTTTTGCGCGAATTTCGCCCCAAACGCCATCTTCAAGTGGGCGGATTCTGCTGGTTAACGAACTTGACCTTTCAAATTGGAAGACGGATTTTTGTACCAAATTTCATCACAATCGGACCATTAGGGAAGCCAGAAATGAGCGAACAGACAAATATATATATATACAAATTTGAACCACCGTTATTTTCGGTCTCTAGGGGTTCTGAAACGCGAAATTTTCTAGTCGGCACTTCCGGATTGTTTCATTGTATCAACCTTATAAGCGGGGTTCCTCCCTATGGGGGAGGGAGGAACCGCGCTAAAATGCGGAAAGAATATACATCCTCGGCAACAAGAGTTGTCAGTAGGGGTTATCATTTTGAAAAGTTCTAAATATAGGTTACCCTGTAAATCAGACATTTTGATCCGAGTTATCCCCTAATAGAACGATTTTTTAATTTTTTTTACGGCGCATCGACATGTGGGCCGGGAATATTCTCGGGGATTCTGAAATTCTGAAGAACCCCTGCTGCAGGCGGGACTCGTACCCCATCTCCTCCATGAGAATCTAAGGCGTTAGCCATTAGACCACAGGGAGACCCGGATTCGCTTTAATAAATTCAAAATTACGGCCGTTATTTATTAAATTATAGTTTGGGTCTAGAGTAAACCCCCTTTCTAGGTTCTGTTTTGAACTCGTTTATCGTTTGTTATGTGAATGATATATATATATAAGTCAATTTTGATGAATATTTGATATTTGAAGAAAAGTTTTAAAAATTCTTTCTTGAGTGCTCAATAGGACGTTATAGGTAAAAATCAGAGCTATTTGATTTGATTTTAAAAACAAATTGAATATTGTAAGATTTAGCTGAAATGAAATGGAAGTAAATTTTTGATTTAGGTTTGAGATTTTACCTCGGAATTCCAGAGTTACAATCATCCAGCCAGGAAATTTGTCCATGATACAGTAATGAATTAAACATTTAGCACACTGAAGGCCTATTTCTTCCTCCAAAAATATAATTATATAAGTCCTAATATTAAATTTGAATTCTTTCGTATGTTTTGGATATTCCTTAAATGGCAAATACTATTTTCGCAGGCTTTCTGTAGGTGGAGTTTTGGCTAGTGAGACCAATTCTGCTCCTGTGATTACCAAGTCGACGAAATGGGTAATTTGAATGTAAATTGGTCCCCAAGGTAAGTGCTACTTCTGGCAGATTTATCGGGATCAACTCGGAGGCAATCTACCATTTTTTTTCATCAGATTCCAATGAATATTAATGGCCATATAAATGAAGCCCTTAAAAACTCGCATGAAAAATGGTTATTCGACCTCGGTGTGTATTTATACATCCGAATCATTTTTTGGTAATTGTAATTTATAGATCTTGTCCGGTTAAAGTTTCCCCGAAGTCATTAAAAGAAGAAGAAATAATGAATGTACTTTTAACAGTTGATTTACCAACGCAGAAAATTGGAGCTATTTAAACTTTTATACCGTTTCATTGCGGGTGTACCACGCTTGATGTTTCAGGATAATGTCCCTATACCCGTTTCAGATTAATTAATACGATTTTTTCTCTGAATTTATGCTGTCCATGTAAAAAGGGCGAGGAAGTAGGTGTGTGAGAATGTGGTACTTTGTGGAAGAGTATCCGTGGATTTGGCTCCGTCGGTTTTGAGGATTGTCTGAATTTTCTTTCGTGTTTAAGGGCGTTTCACCTATTGGGCTATTAACACCTGGCTATTTACAGTTTTCCGCCCTTTTATAATGCCAATAATAGGAGGTCGGTCGCCCATTCAAGTACTGGCCACGTCTGCTTAACTTTGGTGATCTACGGGAACCGGTGCACTCAACGTGGCTACGGCCGTTCCCCATAAATTGCACTAAAAATACTGGTTGTTTGAAAAACGATATCGGAGTTATAATGATTTCGAATATTCAAGAAATGGCACGTCACACCCAAAAAGAAGATTAGTTAGCTGATCTGAACTACAGGAATAAATTAAGTCTAAGAACAACATGTATATACAGCATACCACGTATATACAGCATACCATGTATATACAGCATACCATGTATATACAGCGTACCATGTATATACAGCATACCATGTATATACAGCGTACCATGTATATACAGCATACCATGCATATACTGCATACCACGTATATACAGCATACCATGTATATACAGCATACCATGTATATACAGCGTACCTTGTATATACAGCATACCATGTATATACAGCATACCATGTTATACAGCATACCATGTATATACAGCATACCATGTTATACAGCATACCATGTATATACACCATACCATGTTTGTGTAGGTACAAATCAATAGGAAATATTCCAGCCTGATTTCTAAAAGACTCATAAAACTTACAGCTGTAAATGATGCATCGAAATGAAAGAGTAACTCATTTCGCTGGTACCATTTGCCGTTTTTGGTACTAGCTCTTTCTAAAGGATGGTTGTACACGTCGGAAACGTTGTACACTGGTTGAACAAACAAAACTGGTTTGCTCATTCGTTTGCCGAATCATTTATTACATATTACATGAATGTTACAGTTATTAATGTTATGAAAAATGAAGAACAACTTATGGCCGACTTTTGATCGTAGTAGTGCCAATAAACAAAACTGTTTGAGTTGCTCTATTATTTGAAATATATACTACTATTTGAGGTCTCCCGTCATTTAGTGGCTAGCACCTTAATTCATAAGCGGGAGATGGTGGGTTCGATCCCCACCGGCGGCAGGAATTTTCTCATCCCACGGCTCGTTGGGAAAATTCCTCGCTGCACTCTGGATCTTGGCGCTAATGGCCTAGGTGTCGAAGCGCCGTAAAACAAAACAAAAAAAAATAAAAGAATACTATTTAAAAAAAAGATTGTAAAGCATTAAAACTCCCGATATTCTTTAAGAAACACTAGACATTACAGGTAATGTATGCATTGGGATTTTAGTATATATTAAGAAACACTAGACATTACAGGTAATGAATGCATTGGGATTTTAGTATATATTAAGAAACACTAGACATTACAGGTAATGTATGCATTGGGATTTTAGTATATATTAAGAAACACTAGACATTACAGGTAATGTATGCATTGGGATTTTAGTATATATTAAGAAACACTAGACATTACAGGTAATGTATGCATTGGGATTTTAGTATGTATTAAGAAACACTAGACATTACAGGTAATGTATGCATTGGGATTTTAGTATATATTAAGAAACACTAGACATTACAGGTAATGTATGCATTGGGATTTTAGTATATATTAAGAAACACTAGACATTACAGGTAATGTATGCATTGGGATTTTAGTATATATTAAGAAACACTAGACATTACAGGTAATGTATGCATTGGGATTTTAGTATATATTTCGGAAACAAATATAAAATAAAATCTCAAAGAGAGCAATATTTAAAGTGCCAAAAAAATTATCTGATAGTATTCAAAGCGGATATTAATGCCATGCGTTCGAGGTATTTACGAAAATATAGGAAGCTCCCAAAACTTTTCATGTCTATTAATAACATTTTTCTTTCGAATACTTCCTTAAGTCTAAATGCAACCCAAATTTAAATATCTCAGTTTAGATGAATAATTACGAACATAACCATTAACCATTTTTTAATCTTTGGGAGCGCGAACAGGCAAATATATACAAATTTAAATGACCGTTATTTTCGTCATCTATGGGCTCTGAAACGTGAAATTTTGTGGTCGGCACTTCCGGATTGCCTCATAAGTTCGGTAAGCGGGGTTTCTTCCTCCTTTCATAACAGAGGTTTTTTTCCCTAGAAGTGTATTCATGGAATACAAACCTCGCCCTTTTTTTCGTGGCGGACTATCTATCTAGGCAATTCTAGGCTAAGGTTCCTTACAATCGAATTAAATAATAAATAAGAACGGAAATCTGATCTCAAAAACCGAGACTCTACAATACATAGATGTTAACCCTCTTCTTCCATCATGAAGTCCGGATACCATCATGAGGTCCGGATACCATCATGAGGTCCGTCCATCATGAGGTCCGTATACCATCATGAGGTCCGTCCATCATGAGGTCCGGATACCATCATGAGGTCCGTCCATCATGAGGTCCGGATACCATCATGAGGTCCGTCCATCATGAGGTCCGGATACCACCAAAAAACGATGCCGGGGAAAAATCAGGCGGCCGAAGCATAGTACTGACCACACTCTTTCCCTAGTGTGCCATATGGTCATGAATCAGATACCACTACAGTATCTGCCCCTCAGGGCCCTCCTGGCCTGTTACGGGAGTGATTTTTTTTTTTTATTTATGTAAATGTATATATATATATATATATATATATATATATATATATATATATATATATATACGCACATATGTAGTTATATATGTACAAATTAAAACGACTGTTATTTTTGTGGTCTACGGTTTCTGAAACGTGAAGTTTACCAGTTCCTACTTCGGGATTGCTTGAGGTCAACCTCATAAGCTCCCTATGGAGGGAGGAGGAACCGCGCTAATTCTAATAATATTGCAAGTAACGTTTTTATTCGCTTGGTTATTTAATCAAATAAAATCAGAACTCTGACCACCCTTTGAAATAGTTATCCTACAATCCTATAAAAATGTTAGCAGGGTAGATGTATCAACTTATATAATCATTTTTTTCTTTTCCGATATATCTATGGGTTTTTCATTTTGGCAATTTTTTTTATAACCTAGCTGACTTAATTTAAAATTAATACATTATTTATTTTGAAATATCATACATTTATAATTTTTGAATTTATATTTTTTTCTGTGCTCTAGAATAATAATACATTCGTAGTTTTTAAAATATTATTAGGCTTGTAAAGTTTATTTAGATGGCTGAAAAGTGTCCCTTTGGAGTGTATATTTGCTTTGCTATTCATGCAGTAGCGAGGGGAAGGGCCAGGAGAGAATTAATGCAGGGGGGGTAATGAAATTACTGGGGGGGGGAGGGTAGATTCCCCTCACTCTGGTTCATGATTATTCACAATTCCTTAAATTAATATTTAAATTGATTATCCTGTGTTAAGCATACAATTACTAACCATAATCATCAACTAAGGCTGTTTATTGGTTATTAGGCTCGTTTTGTGTTGCTTGGGGAACAATGGTATCACCGAAGCATATAGTTTCAAACATGAATATAAACTATTTATAAACCTTAACAATTTTCCTTTCTGCATATACCAATCACAAAAAATAATTACTATCACGTAATAAGAGAAAAAAAATCAAAATAAACAGTGCCAACAAAAAATAAGTAAGAAGTGTCATCGTTAAGTGATTAAAATATGTAGTTATTTTCATCACTAGTACCAAAAGTGGTTGTTTTCGGTGCGCGTTCGAGTTTAATATTTATAGTACAATTCTGATTATTCATTATATTAAAACCTTTGTTTGGCATTGCCTTTTGGAATACAGATAACTTTTGATTAAAGGAATTTTTTCCATGTTGTATTGCACTTTAAACACACTACTTATTATAAGTAAACAAATATTAGAATGAATCACAATAGCCCCGTTTATATGTACGCTCCAAAACGACACTCCTGGCGCGCCGCTCCGGAGCGTCGGTTTGGAGTGGCGCATCAGGAGCGTGAGGTTGGAGTGTGGTAGACAAAAAGAGCAACACTCCTAGACCGCGCGCCAGAAGCGTGAGTTTGGAGCGTACGGTCCAATGCTCTTCGTGTAAATAAAAAAAAGTCCGACTCGCAGGAACTGCAGCATCTTAGCGCGGTTCCGTTCATGTCCCTAGTGCCATTTGATAAGCTTAGAAAAGAAATAAACTTATTTTTTTTATATATCTCGTGAAAATTGTCAAAATCCTCTCGAACATCTCGAATAAAAGTGATATTAAGGCGTCAGGGACACCGACAGTAGCTAACTTTTACACAGAAGCGGAAATTACAGAATCTGGCTCTCATTCTAAAGCAAAGCTCTATAAATCAATACAAAATATGCCTAATAAAGCCTTTATAGAGGATACAGAAGCATGGGCGTATATGAGGGGGGGCTGAGGGGGCTGCAGCCCCTCCCGAAATTTTGAATTGATGATAAAAACTTCTCGTAAAACCCTTAAAAATAAATTAAATAAGATCACTTAGTTCATAAAACATATTTTATTTTACGTGCAATAGCGTTTTAGTTGCCTAAAACTATTCCAAGCTCTAAATATTTAGTATTCCATACCCTGGAAATGGTCTCAGCCCCCCCCCCCGAAATTGTTTTTATATACGCCCATGTACAGAAGGATCAAGAAGAAGTACACAAGATTGAGTAGAATACCCTGCCTAATATAGCCTATATAGAATAATATGCCGAATAAAACGTATCTAGTAAATACACAAGGACAAATAAAAGTCTTGACGAATAACAAGTCAAAAAAAAAACTTTATTTAACAAAATAAAACAAAGTTTAGTTGCCCAACTACAATAGAATAATATACCTAATTAAGTCTACGGAGTAGATACAAATGGACCAAAAACAAGTCTTGTGGAATATTGATTTTTTTCAATATTTAGTATATAACCTTTGTTGAAAATTATTGATTGCTAATTGATGAATCGGTTTACACCTAAGTAGTCTTTATGAATATTTAGTATATAACCTATTTTTGGATCTGTGTTTTTGAAGTGCTCTCCGCCTAGGCTTTGTATTTGTGTCGGCAGATACCTGGGGTATATTTACAGCTCTTGAGGATTAACTCTTAGCAGGTAAATTTCCTGCGGCCCCATTGTGTTCTACGGGCATTGAACCGCCATATACGCTCATAGTATCTAACCGTTGTGAAGTTTATTTTTTGGATTTAGGACTTAATATACATATGTAGACTAAATCATAGCAAGAAGTAATCCTCCGTCGTCGGTTCTTAACTATGTAGACTCGCTAATGTTATCCAATCTTAGATACATCGTATTTAAAATCCACAGCAAAAACACGACATTTCATCAGAATCCCCTGCTGAATAAAACTTATATAGAATAATATGCAAAATAAAGCCTATCTAGTGGATAAAAATAGAGGAAAAAAGCCGTTCGTGGTGGTAGAAAATCTTAAAAGTATTTCGCTCAGAAATCTCCGAAATATTGTCACTAATTTTACGTATCCTGTTTTATAGCCAAATAGATTTATATTCTATAATCAATAAGAAAAACCTACTAACAATAAAAAACTATGGGTAACAGATGAAAATAGGGAATACCAAGAATAATTCTAAAGAACGAAATCAACACCAGTACTGTAATCTAGATATTCATACGGCATCATCGAATTCTAACAAACAAAATATTGATTCTAATTATACGTATCCTGTTTTATTGACAAATACATTTGACTACTATAAGCAATTAAAAACACTAGGGAATATGCCAAAGAACTCAGAGTAGGAGCCTCGACAGTTTCAAGACATTTGAAGGAAATCGACAAATCCAAAGCTGACATTACTTCGCTTATTCAAAACTTTCTTTAGAACCTTTCTTGTAGAGCATTTAGTAAGCTTTCGAATGGTAACCTTTCGCTTCCCAAGATTTTCAACCGTTTTCGAGATATTAAGAAATTATACGAAGTTCCCAAAACTTTTCATTATTTCTGACAACAGAAAATTGGTCTCATTTTACCTATCCTGTTTTACACACACATACATTTTCCTTACAAATACAACATAAGAAATTAAAGAAATAAAAAGCAATAAAAAACCAAGGGAAAGAGACAAAAATTACAAAAAGAACGACAAAAACCCGTTCATAAGAACAAAACAGACGTATTTGAAGTTTTAAGCATTTATTTCTCCGATTGACATAACCTAATCAAAAATAGTTTTAGAATCATTTTTGTAGAGAATTTAGTAAGCTTTCAAATAGTTTCAATCCACTTACCACGATTTCCCAACCGTGTTCGAGATATTAATGAAAGTATACGAAGTTTCCAAAACTTTTCATATCTGTTCATAAAATATTTTATTCTAACCCTTCCTTAACTCCAAACGTAACATAACTTTCAACATATTAGTTTTAATGAAAGTAGAACATGCACATAATGTTTCAACTGAATCCCGTTATTCTAAGTACCCAAACCAAAAACGGTATTCAAAAACTATTTTTCCAATTTTCTCGACAACGGTTAAAGCTATCGCCTTGAAAATGGTTTCATTCGTTTTTCTAGCCCAAGAAGCCTATAAAACGAGTACTTACAAGCTTATGAACTCAAAAACGTAAGCGTTACGATTTTTTCTGCGCGAATTTCGCCCCAAACGCCATCTTCCAGTGGGCGGATTTTGCTGGTTAACGAACTTGACCTTTCAAATTGGACGTCAGATTTTTGTACCAAATTTCATCAAAATCGGACCATTCGTCTTCTATTTAGAGAGCGAACAGACAAATATATATATATATATATATATATATATATATATATATAAATAAATATATACATATATATATATATACAAATTTGAACCACCGTTATTTTCGGTTTCTAGGGGTTCTGAAACGCAAAATTTTCTAGTCGGCACTTCCGGATTGTTTCATTGTATCAACCTTATAAGCGGGGTTCCTCCCTATGGGGGAGGGAGGAACCGCGCTAATATACGAAGGTTTTCCACCCTGGCGGAAACTCCACGCGCCGCTCCAACATTCCTAGGTAACTAGTCAGTCGAATTGAACACTTTGCAGTGAGAAGACCACTTTTTTTAAATGAGTTCAAGAAAAAAGAGTGCTATTGCTTGTGTAGCACTGTATTTAATGTGTCAAAAGAAACAGAGAAATCCGCGACAAATATAGGTTAAGGAGTGGAGAAGAAATAGAGAACGCTTCGGTCATATGCCTCTTTTGCGGGAGCTGAGAAAAATAACCCAGAAGATTACAGAAATTATTTAAGAATGGACGACATTACGTTTCAAGTAATTTTAAATTTAATTCGCCCTTATATAACGAAAAAAGATACAATTATGAGAGATAGCATTAATGCGGAAGAACGTTTGGCTGTTACTCTCCGTTATTTAGCCTCTGGACGGTCACTTCAAAATCTAAAATTTTCATCTTGTATCTCAGCACCTGCTTTGTGTTCTATTATTCCAGAAACATGTTGGGCTATTTATACCGCAATGAAAAATAATTATTTACAGGTACATTTTACAAAAAGGAATAACTATTTTTTAATAAATTCTGTAATTTTTTATGAGACAAAAAATAATACTATATACATAATAATAATAATATAATAATAATATAATATAATAATATTATATACATTATAATTAAATAACATTTTGAGTAAAAATATTCTAAAAACATATTAATTTTACAAGTTTGCTAATTCGTGTTCAAAATAGGATGTATGTGATGAAATTGAAGATTGGTTTGATAGGGTTAATACCATCGGGTCTCTTTCAATAATGTCTGTGTTTGGTGTGATTTCATTCAATAAACCCTTGCTTAAAATTGTATTTATAAGACGCTCAGCATAAATTGCTTGAACATTGTTCATCTTTTCTAATTTTTTGGCCACATTTACTGTACTGATGTCTAGCAATCACTGACTGGCAAGATCTGGAGCGTTTGATTGGAGCAAGTGTGTGAACATGCCGCTGCAGGTCGGAACTTGCACTCCCGGAACGTCGCTCAAGGTCCGCACTCCTGGAGCGTCCGCTCCAAAACTGTCGGAAAACCTGTGTGTGTAAACGGGGCTAGTATCTAAAAGTAACCTCCTTCAAACGCATGTTTATTAGTAGCAGGTAAGGTTAGCGCACCAAAAAGATTTTTCGGGCCTAGGCGCGAAAAGTACTATTTTACGGACTCAAGCCGAGTATTGAAAACACATGTTTTTTGATGCAGTATAATGAAAACATCTTTAGGCAAAGGACTAGACTGATCGTCATGCCCAAGTCTGTCCAATGTCTATATAATTAAGATTTTGAGTACAGTCAATTTGTTACAGGTATTCAGGGAGAATTGCTTGCGAATCTCTGTCTGTCTGTGTTCCGTCTATATGGTTTCTTTTCCTTTTGTTGTGTCAGTACACTACTGATACGGATACTGAAACGCATTGAATGTACGCGACTAACAGGAGAATTATCAAGACGACAAGAAGACGTACACCATTATGGAATGTACGTAACGTATAACATGTGATCAATCATTTACTGTCAGCCTATGCAATGTTAACAATCCGAATGATATGCAAGAACTCCTAGGCAATGCTAACCAGTACATCAACACTATACTGACTTACCACAAGATAGGGCTCTACAACCTCATTTCATCATCTTCTGCATACTAGAAGATAAAAATATTTAGTGCTTTTTTGAGTTCAAATCCCCTGCAATCATTAAACATTTTTTGTTCTAGTGTCTTCGTTCGTGGGTTGGATTTTGCCTCCCTGACCGTCCCTAGGCCAATCCAGCCTTTAATATATTCATAATTGTTTATCTGCAAAGGGGAAAATCAGGAGTACTGACCACGCCCCTAGTGTGCCGTATGGTTATAAATCAGAAACCTCTATAATGTCTGTCCCTCAGGGCCCTCGTGACCTTTTAAGGGACTGATTTTTTTTTTCATACTCTTATGTATATATATATATATAACTAGAATAATCATACTGTTGTCCTGCAATGATTAAATTCACAGCTAACGGTTCTTTGTGTAATCTCCATTGAAGGGGCATTTCAAGAATAAATAAGTAAATAAATATTTAATTAATTTATTCCCTGATAAATTTATATATTTAAATTTTAACCTCTATTTATTATTAACTACGAATTTTAGGACGGGTTATCTATAGATTAGCACCCTTTTCTAGCCAGGTTAGGGGTGATGTATTTTATTTTTTCGAAAGAAAAGCCACCACCCCTAGTGGGAATCGAACCCACGACCTTAGGCACGCAATGCATACGCCATAGTACTCACACCCATCGGGCCTCCAACTACTAAATTAAATTAAATTTTTTTTTCAGTTTATTGATTTTTTATTTATCAGTTTAACTGACTCAATGTAATTATATGCTTTTCATATTGTCAGTTTAAGTAATTTCTCACGTACAGCCTATCGGACTCAATTTATATTTTTATTCTTTATTTTAACATTTTATGTACTTTCTATTTTGTAATTTATATAGAATAAGTATTTCTTATTATCACTAACCTCCAGTATTGTCGCTCCACTATTTTTTACTCAAAGTTATTGCTGTTGAGGTGACAAATAAAAAGTGTTATAAATACTTCGTGATAATGAAGGAGCCCACGCAGTAGACAACTACCTTTCCCAACGAACCGAAGACGCACAGAAACCCCCTCAACCATTAGTCGAAACCCCCCCCCCCCAGACAGGTAGGAGATGTTAATCCCCCCAGCTCTTGGGATATATAATGCTCACTGGAGTTGAACCCCAACTTAGTTGGAGACAAGTTTAGTCGGGGCTGTATTTCCTCTGAGGGTGTTTGCCGGTAGGGATTGAGCAAAACCCCCCCTCCCACCGCTCGCTACCTACCTACTAACCCCCCCCCCCCCCGCCTTTAAAACACCTTTTCAACTCGCGTATTTCACACAATCAAGGGATCAACTATAGTATACATGTTAGGTCTGGCTACTTGGAAATTTCTGAAGCATTCCACAAGAAGTTACAGCTCCGTTGTCAAATGGAATTTTAAAAATGCGTCTTTTCAACTAAGTCTGTCTATGTCATATTGCTTGGAAAACAAATTTTTCAACAACATTAGTTGTGCAATTAAATTAATGTCAAACCCACCTTTGCCCTAAAAATAAAACACACACTCATTGACTAGTCCGCCTCATTAACCCTTTAACGGGCACATTTCGCTAGCTATGTTGGAATTTTTTTAATTTATATTTGGGAGTCGGGGGGCATCCATTTACTAAATATTAACCCAGGATGTTAAAAAAAAAAAAAAAAAAATTATTCATAAATAAGGGGTAGGCCGCATAAGCGGCCCTTGCCCATTCCAGGCATCGGGAATCCCCGATATGAAATGCAGCGATACGTCGTAAAGCCGATTCCAAGTCGCAAAGGTCCGAAAATAAAAATGGTTCATTGGTTGGCGGTCCTCTAAGATTGGCAGGCTTTAAAAAAAAAAAAAAAAAAAAAAAAAAAAAAAAAAAAAAAAAAAAAAAAATATATATATATATATATATATATATATATATATATATATATATTTGCTGAATAATAGTATAATGCTAGCCCACAATATCATTTCAGACAGAATTGAGAAAAATATTTCATTAGGAATGCCAAAAAAAGTATTTTTTCCTCCCAGTCTCACGAGAGTAAGGTACTTATGAGACGAATCAATGAATAACATGTAAGCGATATACTCATTTCAATTAAAATCAATTAATTCCTAATCTAGAATGTATAAAAGAATTATTACATACTTTGAAATGATTTCCGGATAAGATGAGTGATCCAGAGAGCCAATAATGCTCGGCCAACACTGATACAAGACGAGTGCGGGAATGGGCAAGGACCGCTATAGCGGTCAACTTCGTCATATATCTGCTCCTCGGGCCCAAGACCTCCAAATACTATTTTTTGGCATACCCCGGCATCTAGCAGGAAGCATTGGAACCAATTCCGCCTCACTCGCCTCATTTTTTAATTTCAGCGAGCAGCGGCCGCTTAATCGGCCCTTGCCCGTTAAGGGGTTAAACTAGGTTGCGCAAAAGTTTTTTTGAAATATGAACAGTAATTTATTACGTAGTCATCACTTATTTTACTAGGTTGTTAAAATTAATTAATAAAAACTTTTCCCTCAATTTACCTTTAATAAAAAAAAAAATAAAATAAAATAATATAAAATCGACATTTCATGACAATTTTAATCTAAAACTTTTTTGAAAATATCATTTTTTACAATAATTAACAATATTGTGCTTAAAAATGTAAAACATAAATATTACATTATTTAAATATTACTTTATTTAATGACTTTTTGGTCAAATAAATCAATCAGTTTATTTATATTTATTTAAGAGTCCAGCTGACCTTATTTTTTTATTTAGTCAGTATTTACAAGTAAGTGAATTGATAAGGCTAAACTGTAGAAAGAAAAACAAAAACGTACATACTACAAAATAGAAAATAATTTTATAAATAGAGTCAGCTAAGTAGAAAATATTTAAATTATTAAAATATATAGGCAGTGAATAATGAAAATAAATTGTTCTAGGGAATGCTAAATAGAAGAAGAATAGGACAGAAAAGAAAGCTGAGATATAAGAATATTTTTGAACCATGTACTTTTGTATCTATTGTAAAAAAATTAAATTTATCACTATGTTTATTAATAAAGATTAGTTGAAAATTATTGTTATTCGTTTGCTGATGTGTATTTTTAGTATTTTTTAATTGGATCCTTTATTTAGTTTTTAACGTATTGTCATGGTTTATATGTTTTTCATTATTTTTTTTTTGTTATTGTGTATATTTATTTTTTATATGAAGAAGGATTAAGTTTTTTTCTTTTAAAGCATTCCTTGACTTCTAAATTCACATGATTTTAGCTCACTGGATCGTGGGCTGCTTGGGAAAAATTTATCCAAAGAGATTATTTCTTACCGCTTTACAAAACAATCATTCGACCAATATGGACATAGGGACTCGAACTCTGGGGATCAGCAAAAACATCCAACATCAACAGAATACAGGCATTCCAGTCAAAAGTCCTCCGTAAAACTGTAAATGCCCCTTTCTATGTATCCAACAAAACCCTACACAATGACCTTAACATCCCATTTGTCCTTGACCTCCCTGAAACCCTTTTCCAAATTTTCCATTCCAAATTGTCTCACCATCCTAATCCTGAAGGTCAATCCTTATCTTCACAATCCCACCTGGACAATCCTCCCAGGAGGCTTAAGAGACAGTGGCCCCGAGATAAGTTACTTGCCTGATCCCTCTGGAATCATTGAAATATTTAGTGTGTGAAATACAAGTGAAGTGCCAACAATGTTTGGTTTCTTCCAAATTTTGTACTTATTTTATTTTATTTTTTTCCGTTTTGATCATATGTATATATCAATATCTGTATCAACACACTTGATTATTGTACACTTTATATTTTGTACAGATTTCAAATAAATAAATAATAAAAAAAAAAAAAAATTCTTACCACAAGAACCTGTAATCTTGATATCGAAAAACAAAAGTAGGTAATCTACAATGTTTGAATTTAATTATAACCTTCCAGCAGAAAATACAATTTGTTATCACTAAAAAAAACTGTGATAAAAATTAAATGTTTGTCCTATCATTAGAAGAGTTTATGGAGTGTCTTTTACAGCAAAAAAAAAAAAAGTCCCCGAGGAAAAGGTAAATGTATTAAATATAAGCAAAGCTTGTACTTTGTCGGCGTGAGAAGGCGGTTTATCTGGATAGGGAATGGTCGACACAAGACATAAAAAGCAGGGGTTGTTGTAGAAGGGAAGACTTTGAGGAGACAGGTAAAGAATAAAGATAAGGAAATGAGGGAGAGGATCCTATCGGGACCATCCTTTCGAGGACTTTGCCTCTTTCTTAGCAACAGAATTTAAGTCCAAAGGACTTAGCTTTGTCGTCTAAGGTATCTCCTAAACATTCTTTATTTAGAGGGGAATGTAGTCATTGATACATTCTTTGTGTATTAAGACAGTGGAAGTGAAAATTATTTAATCTATTAACCCTTTGCGTGGGTAAAGCCACCAGAGTGGCTAGAGCCAGACTGGTTTGCTGAGTCCATAAACTCGTGTGTGCCGTGCTGCAGTTGCGCGCTGACACTATAGGTTCGTTTTAAGTCTGCATGTGCCAAACCACAATAATGGCACAGTAGATAGTTTTCTGTTAAGATACAAAAACAAGCTATAAGTAAACAAGCAGTTACATTTACAAGGGGAGTATACAGCGATGGGGTCGCCGATCTGGACCAATTTTTTTTCTGGCGATTCTACATCGAAAAATAGTCGACACATGTCTAAGCGTTCCGTCCAATGCGCCTTAGGAGCCGGGAAATAAAATAAAATAGGTTGACAGGTTATTTTTTATATCGAGTTTAGAAAATGTTATCGACCATGGGCGTATATAAGGGGGCTGCAGCCTCCCTCCCCCCCCCCCCCCGAAATTTTGATTTGATCGGTAAAAATTTCATAAAACCCTTAAAAATAAATTAAATAAGATCATTTAGTTCAAAAAACGTGTTCTATTCTGGGTGTAATAGCGTATAAGTTGGCTAAAACTCTTCCAAGATCTAAATTGTTAGTATTCCATACACCGGAAATGGTCTCAGCCCCCCCGAAATTTTTCCAGCCCCCTCCGAAATTATTTTCTATATACGCCCATGATATCGACATGATTCTTTCACCAATTCTTTTGTATTATAGAGTAGATTAAAAGAAAAATATAATCGTTAAACAATAATTTATATTTCGTCAAATATATTAAAAAATATGCTAACGTTTTCAAGTAAACTCGTATTATACATTTTTTAAAACCAAAATTAATAGCAGATTAAGAATCAGCACCCCAAGAAACCCTAATGTGGTGAATATAATTGAAAACAAAAATATTGATTTTTCCCTGTCTGGAAGAGACTAAAAGTTTGTGAGCGAAAAACTAACGTGATGTTTTGAAATTCAATATCTTCCCTTGAGATAATCCGATTTTTACGTCGTTAAAATCTTTCAAAAGAAGAAATACGGATCCCATGTCATATTATGAAGGTACTTGCTATCGGTTCTTTCACTGAAATAGGATGAAATACTGGCCCAAATCCCCTACTGGATGTCATGGGCGTATATAGAAAATAATATCGGGGGGTACCATTTTCGGGGTATGGAATATGAAAAACTCAAACGCTATTACGCCTAAAATAAACTATTTTCTATTAACTAAGTGGTCTTATTTAATTTATTTTTAAGGTTTTTATGAAACATCAAATAAAAATTTCGGGGGGGGGGGCTGCAGGCCCCTCAGCCCCCCCTTATATACGCCCATGCTGGATAAAACACATTTACACAGTTATACAGTGGAGTTTCTTGACCAGCTACGGCAGTACGATGAACCGTCACCAGCCAAACTAACCTAATTGTAACGGTTTTCTAAATTTAGGAATCTGATGGGGATTAAACCAAAAGGCGACAGAAGTCAGACAGTATCTAATGCTCATCTGGAGTTTTAGGTAAGGGTTGACCATTTCACGACTTGGCTCATAGGTGAAGGTATGAGTCATATGAAACCTCGCCAATCAACTCGCCAACTTCCGCCAGACCGTAATGTGGTCACTTTTACAGTTGGTCTCCTCAGCTAATTCTCTTACGACCGTAATATCAAACCGACAAAGACGAATGTAGAGAAAATATAAAACGTAAAGAGTCTTCCACATTCTTCCCTCCAATTCCCAGGAGAGTAACAGCCACAGGTGTTCATCAAGACCCGACGCTAAAACCTAAACCGTAAAAGGAGCCATGGAAAAGGTTTTTACCTCCAGAAGACCCGAAGGGAGAGGACTCCCCCCTTTCCTCCCTTTATTTTAGTGCTTCTATAAATTCACCGCCAGCCCTCCCATCTCACCCCGTCCAGCCCTCAATGCCTCCTGTTATGAATAAAGATGCCCGTCGTAAAATCGGTTGTAAAAAGTTATCAGAAAGGTTATTTCGATAATCTTCGGCCAGGAATAATGGCAGAATTAAAGAGCTAGGTTATAAAAATGTAATTGAGAGAGGACCACTCGTCCCTTCCCCCGCACTCCTGGGTCTTCCTGTGACCTTCGCATCTTTATTTCCACTCCTCTCGGATATTAAAAACCATAGATAACCAATAAAAGTACGAACTCCATATATAGGTAATACACTTTCTGGAGACTTATTCTCCAATATTTATAAAACGACTTGCTCAAAATTGTGGGAGGGAAAAATTCCCATCTGTACTGCCATTTGCAAAGCCGTTTAATGAACGAAACTTTACATGAAACTGTAAAGACTGATTTTGACTAGGACCAGGGAACGCTTTAGAAAGCCAGATAGAGAAAATAGTGTTCAAAATAGGAAATACCAATAGACCAAAATAGCAATACGTATGAACAATAGAGCAACAAAAATACATCTTTTCCGCTACTTATGAGATAACTATGCCCAGTGATGTGGGGTGGGTAAATACCCAGTGGGTAGGTAAACATAAATTGGGTATTTACCCCCAGGGAAGGCAAATACCCAAAAAGTGGGTATTTTCAGTTTTTGGGCGTGATACAACTTCTTTGAATATTTATTCGTGCAAAGAAGGACTAAAACTAACTCATTTGATTATAAAAACTAAATAAACATTTATATTAACCAAGTAATATTTTAAAGAAAGTTAAAAGCATATCTATGAATTGTCATGATTACTTTTACATAGGAGAAGGTTAATTAATTTAAAAAAATGTTTTAATGAAGCCTATTCAATTATTAATGAATTATTTAAATTTAAGAAATTATACCTGTTAGAAAAACACTTATCAGGTGTCAAAAACAGGCTTTATAGTTTATTATAATAGCTCAAACCCATTTTAAGTGGTTTGTGATCCTTGTCAATATTATTTGAAATTATGCTCATTCAGTATTATCAAAATTATAGGAAACTGAAATCTCACCAGAAATGAAAATATAGCTTCTTGATGACAGAGTGTTTCATAAAAAAAAAAAAAAAAAAAAAAAAAAAAAAAAACAACAACAAACTAACTTTGATAAAGATAATGATCAATGAGTAGGTAACTTAATTTGTGCTTTGAAGAATTGGGTATTTACCCTGAAGAATAAATATCCGGGTATTTCACATCACTTACTACGCCTAGTAACTTCTCTTTTACTATTTTTCTGTTATGGGCTTAAATTCTTCTTTATCTAATCAAAAATTATACCCAAGAGTGTTTATGTGAAGAAAAAGTTTTTAAATGGGCAAAAAATAGCACGATTTTCCGAGTGAAGTCCCGATGCCAAGTGAATTTAACTTTTTGAGCGAGTTTAGATTGGTCCCTTTTTATTTGTAAGTTTTTTTTTATTGGTCCTCCTTTAATACATTTCAAAACTAAAACCCATTTTTTAAACTTTACAACAAGAAAGTATGAAAAAAAAATTAATTGGAAAAAAATGAACATTTCATAACATTAAAGTCGTTATCTCAAAACTATAATTTTCAAATCGGGCAATACTCTGGCGTCTTCAATTTTTGCCCTATCAACTTCAAATTTTAACTGCAACTTCCTTATGATATTTACTAGTAAAGTTTTTTTTATTTATTTATTTACAGAAATATTGCAATCTACAGTATGTGTATTATGTAATTTGACATAGGTATAGGTATAGCTTGACCACGCCTCAGGTGCCACCAGTTGTCAACCGAATACCTTCCTTGTTAGGAAGGATTCTAGGATGACCTGGAGTTACCTTACGCCATCCAACCACACTCTGCGACTAGCAGGTAGGATTGGAGGCGAATGAGGCGTGGCCTGTGATATCACGAGGAGAGAAGATATCCATCGATATCACTCTCAATTATCACTATTACAATCACAGTGACTTTTGAGCACTCCACGACACTTCACTGCCTTAGTAGATCCCGGGGCCACTTCCTATGAAGACCTCTGGGTGGAGAGGAAGGATGATTGGTGCTGGATAAGGATTGGGCTATAGGATTAGGATCATTAATCAATTTACTATGGAAAGATGAGAAGCGGATAGGGATTATATCTTGGACAAAAGGAATATTTAGGTCATTATGGAGGGTGCGATTCGAAACACTAGTAAATTACGTCGAATTTTTTGACGGATGTATTATTAGAAAATTAATAATGGTTCACCATTTTCGAAAAAAGTAATATTTCTCAAAAATTCTACGTACTTTACTAGATTTAACCTTCTTCTTTTGAAATAATTTTAGTTTTTCGTTGTAGATTAAAATTGCAGACTGCAGACTATCGCCCGTGTAAAAAGAGGGGTTCCGTTCGTCAGACTCAGCGCCGCCATTTTTCTTTCGAAGAATTGAAACTTATTTTTTTTTCGCGATACTTTAACAGTATAGAACGATTAATATAACGAATTGAAAAATATTTATTTGTAATTTATAAATTCAAGAAATTGACTTTGATTTTAACCGCAAAAGTTATTATTCCTCCAGCGTCAATACCTTTGGAGTTATGAGTAAATAAAGTAAAGGTAAAAATGCAGTTACACGCCCTCAAAACAGTGTTGGGCATAAATCATTCAGAATAATGAATAACGAATAAATCAGTTATTTCATTCTGAATATGAGTATGAAAGTTATTTATTCGAATGAAACAATTTAATGAATGAAATTGATTTATTTGACTGACATGTTTTGTTAAATACAATTGATTTATTTTAACAGTATTTTCTAATAAAAATTACTAAGTTCATTAAACTTTTTCTTACATTTAATGAAAATTATTTATTTAAGTGATATTGCTTACTGTACTTAAAGAATATGAGTTAGTTGTTCCATGAACCACATTATTTATATGTATAAAAATAATGAATGAAGAATTAAAATAATTAATTACTCGTTAAATAATAAAAAAAATCAGTCAATGAATAACTGAATAAATGAATAAATTTTTATTCAATAAAAATTTATTGAATAATGACCGAACCCTGTTATTCATAGAATAAAAAAATAATCAGTGGATGAATAAATTATTCAATGAATAAATTCTTATTCAATAAAAATTTATTTGAATGATTATTGAATACAAAAATTATTGAATAATGCCCTACTCTGCCTCAAAACCGATTTCTTTCAAAGTTTGTACAATAACGTATTTTGATGCACTAAACACGAATACGATAAAAAAAACCCTTCGCATTTAACTAGGAAAGAAGTTATTAAGCAATAAAGTTCACTGTTATGCAGGTTATGAGAGCTAATGTAAACAACTAAATTTGTGACGATTTTAAGGCATAAATGAACGACTTTAAGGCATACATGCTATGCGTTTCCGCTCGCTACGCTCGCTCAAGAAGATAACAAAACCCCAGTCGATCCAACTCGCTAAAATTAATATAATATAATATTAAGCACTAAAGTTAACTGTTAGGAAGGTTATAAAACTAGGCGTCATCAGCGTATTTGTAAACACGCGCATGCGTAGATATGTAACATTAGGAAACAGAGAACTCTCATTTGAAATGTTCAGGAACCATTTATTCGAAAATATTGTTAATTTTAAGGGCATCTTCACCTGTCGATTAAGGACATACGTGCTATGCGTTTCCGCTCGCTCAAGAAAATAACAAAACCCCAGTCAATCCGACTCGCTAAAATGAATAGCTCTCATAACCTGCATAACAGTAAACTTTATTGCTTAATAACTTCTTTCCTAGTTAAATGCGAAGGTTTTTTTTAACGTATTCGTGTTTAGTGCATCAAAATACGGTATTGTACAAAATTTGAAAGAAATCGGGTTTGAGGGCGTGAAACTGCATTTTTACCAAAGTAAAATAAAATAAAAAACGTGATTTTTTTTTGAAAGTCAAAATTTTCCGGGAAATGTTCGCCTTACGCATACCTGCCTTAATTATTGTTAAATAAGACCTTTCGAAGATATTGCTGCAAGAATTAGCCTAACCAATATCAACAATAAACACTAAAGAGATGCGCTCAGATAACTATCCTTATCCATTCATATACATGGTGGTCCCGAAGGAAATCGCCATGCTTGAGGGGTGTGTACTCCCACTAAATTGTAGTTGAATGCCACCAAGGAGAGGGTTTTCCTTGGTGACATGGAATACGTTTTACTTGCATTATTTCCCTAGATATAGGCGTTTTCGTGTTTTTTTGTCTAAACGCTAGTTTTTGGCCATTTTTCTATTTGTCGGCGACGACGTAGGAAAAATTTAATTCCGATAGCATTTTCAAAATCGACTTCAAATTTCCTTGAAGATCTTATGTCCCTTGTGCAAAAATTTCTCAAACCAAATTCAAAACAGCCACCCAAACAAATAACTTATCACGAAATAATGGTTCTTCACTTTTAAAGTCCCACTGTTAGGTGGATGGAACTCTCAGAAAAGTTGCATTATTTTATGACCATGGCTATTTTGTTAGAAAGTGTTGAAGGCCAAAAAAAGGATGCTTTGCATGGGAAAATTGTGGTATGTTAAAACAAAAAATGAGACTACCATCTACCTTACCAAAAAAACGTGCAGGGTGTAGAATATTATAAATAAAAAGGCCGTCACGCAGGAGCTGCATAACTAAGCACTTTCCTCAGAATGTTTGTAGTGTAGACTACATTACTGAATAATTTGCTGTAAATAACCTATATAAATAAAATAAAAACGTGAATAGTTCTGCTCATTTACATTTCTTATGAGAACTGTTCAATTATTAATTTTGTAAATAATTTGCTTCCAGAGTTATGTTAATACATGATACTGTACTACTTAATAAATACACAAAAACTACATTTTCCGTCTTTTGATCTGACGCAGGAACAGGATACAGACCCCCTAGTGGGAGATAGCGCTCCTCGCGGCGGCTTTGGGAACCTACGTCTGGTCGGCTAATTCTAATGAAACAGAGTTTAAAGTAAACCCTCCTTTTCAATAGACCAATTTACTTCATTTTTACAACACTTTTTTCTCATGAGATACCCACGACGTATACAGCAGAAATTACGACCGGTAAGTTAGTACTTTTGGTCCGGAGTAAACCCCCCCCCCCCTTCTAATAAACCAATTTAGTTTATTTTTACAACCCATTTTTATCTGTTGATCGCCACCACGAATACCGAGTGTCGTTGAAATGTAACAAAAATCACGGCTGGTAGTGGCAAATTGGTAATGTGAGTCCGGAGTAAACCCCCCTCCTAATGAACAGATTTAGTTTATTTTTACAACGCATGTCTCTCTTTAGATCAACATAACGAATACCGAGTTTCGTTGAAATTAAACAAGAACTACGGCTGGCATGGTCAAGTTAGTGTTTTGGGTCCGGGGTAAACCCCCCGTCCCGGTGGACCGATTTTGGTGGTAACGAACTCGTTCAATCGTTTGCTAATTGAACGCTATATACCACGTTTCGTGAAGGAAAAACAAAAACTCGTCGTACTATCGTGTTAACACACACACACACACACACACACACACACACACACACACTACTAGGTAGGATCGATGGAGATTTGAAGAAATTTTTCAAAAATTCCGTCATGAGTGCAACCTCAATAGCTACTTTCCTTCGGAGGAAAGTGCTAAAAACCTTTATTTCGTGATAAGTTATTCGTTTGGGTGGCTTATGTGGATTTGGCGTAGGAAATTTTTGCGCTATGAAATTTGATGGAGATTTTCAAATTTTCATCAGAATTAAATTTTCGCTATGGCGTGGCCGAAAAATAGCACAAAAATGGTCAAAAACTAGCGGTTAAACAAAGAAACACGGAAACGCCTATATCTAGGGAAATAGTGCAAGTAAAAATTTCTCCTTGGTGGCATTCAACTACAACTTAGTCGGCGTACACACCCCTCAAGTATGGCCATTTCCTTCGGGACCACCCTGTATAACAATATGTGTCCAAGAATGTCTTCTCTTTCCTTGTAACTTTTAATTCTGCAAGTTATTCGCTCAGAGAATAAAGTTAGCTTATAAGAGAATAAAATTTAGTCTATTCAACTCTAACTTTAATTACAATTTATTTTACACAAGAGGCATCTAGAAGTTCCAGAAACTTTGCGTGGATATTTTATTTAATTCGAAATGTGTAAGAATAAGTAACCATTGTGCGGTTGTTGGCTAAACGAAAGTTGTTCCTAGATGGATTAACCGAACAGCTTCCATTTAGTTTGTAATCTCATCAAAATGTATACCACCATTAGCCTGATTGGTTTGAAGTTCAAGCAAATTCGGTAATTAAAGCGGCTTTGAGTGAATTTGTAACTTTTGAAAGGATTGTTCGCAAGGAATGCATATGTATCAGATTAGTCCAAATATTTGAGCGCTTTTTGGGAACATTTTAAAGAATGTAAATAAAACAAAATTTTACCCAACTCTCTACAGTTTCTAGCCATCCTAGAGGTAGCTTTTCAAAGTCTGTAGAAAGAATTTTAAGTGTAAGTCACATGGGTAAATGTCTGGGAAGAAAGCAGGATGTGGAAAAAGGTCTCAAATAAATGTACTTATTTTTACTGATAACACTTTTCCAGGCGATTTTTAATCCATGAGACGAATCAATAATTTCTACCATTTGTTATGCTGTTAAAATCAGCATGATTTTAAGAATTTATTATTATGGAAAATATAAAAGTCCGTCACGCATAAGCTGCATAACTAAGCACTTTCCTCAGAATTTGGGTAGTGTAGACTGGTTTCCACAACAATTTGCCTAAAATATCCTACATAAATAAAATAAAAACATGAATAGTACTCTTTTAATTTTGTAATGAGTAACTGTTCAATTATTAATTTTGTAATTAATTGGCTTCCAGAGCTATGTTTACACATGATACCTACTACACTAATTAATAAATATGTAAAACCTCATATTTTCGTCTTTTGATCTGACGCAGGAACAGGATCTAGTGGTAGAAAGCGCTCCTTGCGGTGGCCTTGCGAACCTACGTCTGGCGGGCTAATTCTAATGAAATATATTTCAAAGTAGACCGCCCCTTTCCGATTGACCGATTTAGCTCATTTTTACAGCACTTCTTTCTTGAGTTACCCGCGACGTATGCCGCGTTTCGTTACAATACAGCAGAAATTACGACCGGTATGAGTATATTATTAATTTGGGTCCGGGGTAAACCCCCCCCCCCCCCTAATGAACCTATTTAGTTTATTTTTACAACACATTTTTACCTGTAGATTACCACTACGAATACCGAGTTTCGTCGAAATATAACAAATATTACGGCTGGTATGGTCAAATTAGTGTTTTGGGTTCGGGGTAATCCCCCCCCCCCCCCACCCTCCTTCCGGTGGACCGATTTTGGTGGTTAACGAACTAGTTCAATTGTTTACTAATTGAATGCTATATACCAAGTTTCGTGACGTAAAAACAAAAACTCTGGCCGCTATCGTGTTAACAGGTATATATATATATATATATATATATATATATAGATATAGATATATATACATTTTAACGTGGGTCATTTTTGGTGTCTACTAGGTGTGATCGATAAAGATTTGATTTTTCAAAAATTCCGTCGTGAGTGCAACTTCAATAGCAGAGTTGGGCAAACGTTAGCGCGCGCTAAAAGCTGATACCTCTCCGCTAATTTAGCGAAACTGTAGAAAGCCAGCGCTAATAATTAGCGGTTAGCGGCGGCAGTGCGCTAACCGCTAATCTATTTATGAAAATCGTAATTGCTAATAGCTTAAGCTATAGTTACAACATTTTGTACAGTTACAAAATGTTGTAACTATAGCTTAAGCTATTAGCAATTACGATATTTCATAAATAGATTAGCGGTTAGCGCACTGCCGCCGCTAACCGCTAATTATTAGCGCTGGCTTTCTACAGTTTCGCTAAATTAGCGGAGAGGTCTCAGCTTTTAGCGTGCGCTAACGTTTGCCCAACTCTGTTCAATAGCTACTTTCCTTCGGAGGAAAGTGCTAAAAAGTTTTACGTTTACTCTATACACTTTACCGAGGTAACGTATAATAAATTGAGATTCTTCTACTTGGAGCTACTTGTTGCAGCCGGGCTGAAAATTATGACACTTTGAAATGCATTTTTTTGACAATTTTACAAATTTACAAATTTACTCTGACACTTAGTCTTGCATGACCACTTCAGGAAACCTTACCATCTGCCTGGTCTATGTTCAGTTCCTTGATCGGGAACGTCTTCAACTCGTATCAAGCTCTTCTGGCGTACTTTATCCGTTTTCGAGAAATGTGGAAAAATCGTTGTTAAATCTACTTTTCGATATGGGTATTTAGAATCATGGGATTCAGTTAAAATATTTTTCTGAATGTTTAAAATTCATATAAACAAAGATGCTTAAATTTAGTTTACGTTTTGAGTTAAGGAAGCATTAGAATAAAATATTAGCGCGGTTACTCCCTATCTCCATAGGGAGAACCCGCTTAAGAGGTTGACCTCATGACGCAATCCGGTAGTGCCAACTAGAAACTTTAACGTTTCAGACCCCATAGATCACGAAAATATAGGTGGCCCAAATTTGTATATATATATATATATATATATATATATATATATATATATATATATATATATATGCTTGTCTGTTCGCGCTCTAGCAAGCTCAAAAATGGTCCAATTTTAACGAAATTTGGTACAAAAATCTGTCGTCTAATTTGAAAGGTCATGTTCGTTAACCAGCAGAATCCATCAAAAAAAAATCGTAACGCTTACGTTTTTGAGTTCATATGCTTGCAGGTACTTGTTTTATAGGTTTCTTAACATAAGAAAACGAATGAAACCATTTATAAGGCAATATCTGCAACCGTTCTTGAGAAAAGTGGAATCAATGTTTTTGTAAATCATTATATTTTTGTGAGTACTTAGAATCGCGGGATTCAATTGAAATATTTTCTACATCCTGGAAATTAGTCCCAACTAAGATGTTTAAATTTTGGGTATATTTGGAGTTAAGGAAGTATGCGAAAAAAAATATTTTATTAATAGATATGAAAAGTTTTCGGATCTTCACACATTTTTCGTAAATATCTCGATAACGGTTGGAAAATCGTGCTAAGTGGAAGGTAACCATTCGAATGCTTACTAAATTCTCTACAAAAAAGGTTCTGAAGCAATATTGGATGGGGCAACGGCAATCAGAGATATAAGCGCTTAAAACTTAAAAAAAAGTTTGTTTTGTTGTTTTGAAAGGGGTTTTCTCTTTGTTTATTTCACTTTTTAATTGTTTTTTCTTGTTTTAAATTTCATTTATTAGCAAAACTAGTATAGTAGTAAAATAAGCTAAGAAACGGTGAAAGGTATTGGTAATAGGTATGGAGTGGCTGTGGTAATCAAGATGGCTGTGGCTAATAATGATGACGTAGAATGTTTTGAATTCTGCTGTCTATATAACCTTCCTCATAGCCTCCAACTGAAGTTATCGTTATTTCTTATTTTATAGAAAGATTTAACCCACGACAGAATGGAATTTTATTCGCCATGAAGCACATATGTACAGTTGATTATAACAGTAAGACGAATTTGCTAGTAAAACAAGATACTTAAAATGACAACAAATTTTTGGTTGTTAAGAATAGAGCCTTTTCAGCAGTAGTCAAAGAGTAAGTACGTTTTCATTACATAATTGTATTGACTTATACAGATTAAGAATTATCCACTTCTGTGTAAGTTGGCTACTTACAGTTTCCTGTGATTTGTGATGCTAATTTGTTCCATTTCTTCGAGATGTACGTAACCGCGCTAAGATGACGCAGTTCCTGCGAGTCGGACTTTTTTAATAGACATGAAAAGTTTTGGGAACTTCGTATAGTTTCCTTAATATCTCGAAAACAGTTATAAATCATGGTAAGCAGAAGGTTACCATTCGAAAGCCTACTAAATGCTCTACAAAAAAGATTCTGGAAAATTGTTCGATTAGGCGATGTCAATCGGAAAGATAAGTCCTTAAAACTTCAAATGTTTTTGTTTTGTTCTATTGAACGGGGGTTGTCTTTGTTTAAATCATTATTTAATACATCTTTTTAAATTAAATTTATCTGTAAAATTAGTACTGTGGTAAAAGAAAATAAGTTTCAGTAAGTATTATGTTTCTATAGCGAACCTTCTCAAGGCCAGGAACACAGGTATGAGGTATGCACCTTTCAACGGTGACTTATTTGGGATCATAAATTATTTCATGAAAGGTGTGATCAAAATTACTGTTTCTATTTCAACCTTTCCAAATGACATTAGGGATAAGAACGGCGTTAAGATGATGCCATTCCTGCGAGCCGGACTTTTTATTTATACTTTGTCGGTAAGAGATACATTCCAGTCAGAACTTTGTAGACAGATACAATATATATAGGCAGATAGGACCAATACAGGGATGATGATTAAAGATAGAGGATGTTAAGAAAGATAAAGATATTGGCGAGAGAGTGAGGAGTGAGTGAGAGAGAGAGGAAAGAGATAGTCACGGCAAGGGAAGAAGAAACTTTAGCTTGCCTAGCGCCTGATAATTAGGAATTAGCTTAATTAGGTTGAGAAGTTGGCCTGAGGCGGTGGTGGTGGGGGAAAGGGGAAGGGTGGGGGTTGGAGGAAGAGTGGGGGAATAGACATCACCTTTACTCTTTACAAAACAAACTTTTCGCCGATTCTTAATTGCTCATGTAAACGCGACTAATTTAATTTTATTTATGCTTTTAGAGTTTAATTTAATGTATTTTCGGTCGCAATGCTATCAGTAAACATTTATATATATATATATATATATATATATATATATATATATATATATATATTGTGGGATGTTCAAGGACATATTATGTTCTTGGATAATTTTCAATATATCAACGAGCATTCGGGGTGGTGATAGGAACGACTTTGTCTGATGCATTCTCACAAGACAATGGTGTCCCTCAGGGAGGTATACTCAGCGGAACGTTTTTCAATATTGCTATGAATCATAAAAGTCCGACTCGCAGGAACTGCGTCATCTTAGCGCAGTTACGTACATCTCGAAGAAATGGAATAGATTAGGCATCACAAATCACAGGAAACTGTCAGTAGTCAACTTAACTTAATAATACGGATAATTCTTAATCCTCATTCTTGAGGAAGGCTGTATAAGTCAATACAATTATTTACTGAACACGTACTCACTCTTCGACTGCTGACCAGAAGGCTCTATTCCAAACAACCGAAAATTCGTTGTCATTTTAAGTTTCTTTTGTTTGACAAGCCAATTCATTTTACTGTCATTCTCTCGTGGGTTATATCTTTCTACATAATAAGAAATAACGATATCTCCAGTTGTAGGCTACGAGGAAGGTTTTGTAGATAGGAGAATTCAAAACAAAACAATGCATACGTCATCATGATTAGCCACAGCCATCTTGATTACGACAGTCACTCCAAATTTATTGCCAAGCCCTTTCACAGTTTCTTGGTTTATTTTACTAAATTACTAATTTTACTGATAAATGTAATTTAAAACAAGAAACAACCAATTACAAAGTGAGATAAACAAAGAGAAAAACCCTTTCAAAACAACAAAACAAACTTTTTTTAAGTTTTAAGCGCTTATATCTCTGATTGCCGTTGCCCCATCCAATATTGCTTCAGAAACTTTTTTGTAGAGAATTTAGTAAGCATTCGAATGGTCACCTTCCACTTAGCACGATTTTCCAACCGTTATCGAGATATTTACGAAAAATGTATGAAGATCCGAAAAGTTTTCATATCTATTAATAAAATTTTTTTTTTCGCATACTTCCTTAACTCCAAATATAACCAAAATTTAAACATCTTAGTTGGGATTAATTTACAGGATGTAGAAAATATTTCAATTGAATCCCGCGATTCTAAGTACCCACACAAAATAATGACTTACAAAAATATTGATTCCACTTTTCTCAAGAACGGTTGCAGATATCGCCTTGAAAATTATTTCATTTGTTTTCCTATGTTAAGAAACCTATAAAACAAGTACCTGCAAGCATTTGAACTCAAAAACGTAAGCGTTACGATTTTTTTTGCGCGAATTTCGCCCCAAACACTATCTTCCACTGGGTGGATTCTGCTGGTTAACGAACTTGACCTTTCAAATTAGACGACAGATTTTTGCACCAAATTTCATCAAAATCGGACCATTTTTGAGCTTGCTAGAGCGCGAACAGACAAGCATATATATAAATATATACACACACACATATGTATATATATATATATATATATATATATATATATAGATATAGATATATATACAAATTTGAACCACCTATATTTTTGTGATCTATGGGGTCTGAAACGTGAAAGTTTTTAGTCGGCACTTCTGGATTGGATCATGAGGTCCACCTCATAAGCGGGTTCTCCCTGTGGAGATAGGGAGTAACCGCGCTAAAATGTATATCCAAAGTTATACACCCAGTCCTTAGCTGCTGCAGGACACCTGAATGGTGAGTTCCAGCGGAAGTAACCGCCATCAGTTCGGCCTCTCGCCGTAGAATAGAGTTTGGAAAACCACGAACCAGTCTATTTTTCAGGTATAGGTCACGCGTGATTGGATAATTTGGGCTAATCAGCCTTTTGTGTACTAATTTAGGACAATAAATAGTCCTATTACACAATTGTAATTAAAAATGGAAATTTCAAGGTATACGGGTAATATCAGAAACAGAATTCTCCAAAGTCTGCACCACGTAATAGGCAATACCTGCCACAACAACTGTGTAATATCAGCACAAATTAATAGGTAATATTAGAATCAACTTGTCTCTAAAATCCATACCATATAACAGGTAATACCTACCAAAACAACTGGGTAATATCTGAAAAAACTAACGGGTAATAACTGCCTTAACAACTGGGTAATATTGGCACAAAATAACGGGTAACATCAGATCAAGCAGGGTCAAAATCATTATTACATAACAGATAATATCTACCCCAACAACTGAATAATATCAACACAAACTAACAGTTGAGAACAGAACCAGTATTGTCTAAAATCTGTGCCACGTAGCCTACCTCTTACCTATCTCAATAATTGGTTAATATCAGCAAAAACTAACAGGTAATATCAGAACCAGCAGTATCTAAAATCTGTACCAAATAACAGATAAGGCCTGCCACAGCGACTGGATAAAATCAGGACAAACTAGCAGGTAATATCAGAACCAGCAGTATCTAAAATCTGTACCAAATAACAGATATGGCCTTCCACAGCGACTGGATAAAATCTGGACAAACTAGCAGGTAATATCAGAACCAGCAGTCTCTAAAATCTGTACCAAATTACAGATAAGGCCTGTCACAGCGACTGGATAAAATCAGGACAAACTAGTAGGTAATATCAGAACCAGCAGTCTCTAAAATCTGTACCAAATAACAGATAAGGCCTTCCACAGCGACTGGATAAAATCAGGACAAACTAGCAGGTAATATGAGAACCAGCAGTATCTAAAATGTGTACCAAATTACAGATAAGGCCTGTCACAGCGACTGGATAAAATCAGGACAAACTAGCAGGTAATATCAGAACCAGCAGTCTCTAAAATCTGTACCAAATAACAGATAAGGCCTTCCACAGCGACTGGATAAAATCTGGACAAACTAGCAGGTAATATCAGAGCCAGCAGTCTCTAAAATCTGTACCAAATAACAGGTAAGGCCTGCCACAGCGACTGGATAAAATCTGGACAAACTAGCAGGTAAGATCAGAACCAGCAGTCTCTAATATCTGTACCAAATAACCGATAAGGCCTGCCACAGTGACTGGATAAAATCAGGACAAACTAGCAGGTATATCAGAACAAGCAGTCTCTAAAATCTGTACCAAATAACAGATAAGGCCTGCCTCAGCGACTGGATAATACCAACTCAAACTATCAGGTAATTTCAGAACCAGCAGTCACTAAAATCTGTACCAAATGAACTGATGACCGAATAATATCAGGACAAATTATCAGGTGTCATCAACATCAACATCTGTCTAATATCTGTCCCAAATATCAGGTATTACCTATCCAAATAATTAGGTATTATTGGCATCAACAGGTGGTTAACTTTGGCACTAACTTAATAGATAATATTAGTAACAACTAATAAGTAATATCCTCAGAGATTAACAGGAAAAATCACTGTTAAATATCAGCCAAGTGATGGTTAATATCAGCACACTTTATGCTAAGAGACAAAGGGAAATGAAAACCGTGCTAATTCCGGCACATTAACACCGAGTCCAATTAGTCAACGCGAACCAACAATCCCGGAATATCAGCATTTTAAAACCCCGCTAATGAGAGAAATACGTTTATGCTCCGAAAACCAACTAGAATTTTTCATGTTCACGTCAGGGGGTGGGGGGAGAGGTTTGGGCCCGCGGCAGGATCGTGGTGTGAATATTTTAGGTTTTCATTAGCGGGCCGAGCTAGGCCAAACACGAAAACGGCTTTGCTTCGTGTAATTATTTCGAGGTCCCAGCTAGCCCTGAATAAGTGCCCAAAGCTTCGTGGCTAATTCCTAGTCTAGTTAGGCTCGTGTCCCGCTGAGGCACGACAGCTGTAATTTTTTCCCGAGAGGAAGGGGTAATTTCAGACGATTTCAGGAAAATATTGTAGTAATAAACCCTCTTATTTAAAGAGAAACAGAATTTATAAAAAATAAAAAACGTCATTTCATATTGACAAACTATTTACGCACATAAAAAAATTATTACATTCAGCCTTATTTGAGTTTCAAGAAGGAAGTTATCGCTATCAAACAATTGTGCTGATCGGAGGGAGGGGAGTAATTTTGTTGACAGAGAAATTTTATTTGTATTAGCTGTTATCCGGCGTGCTACGCTACATCTACTTTCTGCATCTAGAAAAGCAAAAATAAATTAGAAACCAAATAATTAATATTAAAATCTGTAAAAATTTGAGTTCATTGTTTCGAAGTTTGGTCAAAATCGGAAGAAAGGTGTGGATTTTTATAAGGAACAAACATACAGACAGACAGCTCATAAATTTTTTTGACTTAGCCCACGAGACTTCCTGTATCAAGACCTACCATTATTCCAAGTTTGGACAACATCGGTCAAACGGTGTGGATTTGTATAAGGAACAAACATACTGATAGACAGCTGGTAGACGTTTTTCTCCTAGCCTATGACACTCCCCGTATCACGACCTACCTGTGTGCCAAGTTTGGTCAAAATCGGAAGAAGGGTCTGGATTTGTATAAGAAACAAATATACAGACAGACAGCTCGTAGAAATTCAAAACAAAACAATGCATACGTCATCATGATTAGCCACAGCCATCTTGATTACGACAGTCACTCCAAATTTATTGCCAAGCCCTTTCACAGTTTCTTGGTTTATTTTACTAAATTACTAATTTTACTGATAAATGTAATTTAAAACAAGAAACAACCAATTACAAAGTGAGATAAACAAAGAGAAAAACCCTTTCAAAACAACAAAACAAACTTTTTTTAAGTTTTAAGCGCTTATATCTCTGATTGCCGTTGCCCCATCCAATATTGCTTCAGAAACTTTTTTGTAGAGAATTTAGTAAGCATTCGAATGGTCACCTTCCACTTAGCACGATTTTCCAACCGTTATCGAGATATTTACGAAAAATGTATGAAGATCCGAAAAGTTTTCATATCTATTAATAAAATTTTTTTTTTCGCATACTTCCTTAACTCCAAATATAACCAAAATTTAAACATCTTAGTTGGGATTAATTTACAGGATGTAGAAAATATTTCAATTGAATCCCGCGATTCTAAGTACCCACACAAAATAATGACTTACAAAAATATTGATTCCACTTTTCTCAAGAACGGTTGCAGATATCGCCTTGAAAATTATTTCATTTGTTTTCCTATGTTAAGAAACCTATAAAACAAGTACCTGCAAGCATTTGAACTCAAAAACGTAAGCGTTACGATTTTTTTTGCGCGAATTTCGCCCCAAACACTATCTTCCACTGGGTGGATTCTGCTGGTTAACGAACTTGACCTTTCAAATTAGACGACAGATTTTTGCACCAAATTTCATCAAAATCGGACCATTTTTGAGCTTGCTAGAGCGCGAACAGACAAGCATATATATAAATATATACACACACACATATGTATATATATATATATATATATATATATATATATATATATATATAGATATAGATATATATACAAATTTGAACCACCTATATTTTTGTGATCTATGGGGTCTGAAACGTGAAAGTTTTTAGTCGGCACTTCTGGATTGGATCATGAGGTCCACCTCATAAGCGGGTTCTCCCTGTGGAGATAGGGAGTAACCGCGCTAAAATGTATATCCAAAGTTATACACCCAGTCCTTAGCTGCTGCAGGACACCTGAATGGTGAGTTCCAGCGGAAGTAACCGCCATCAGTTCGGCCTCTCGCCGTAGAATAGAGTTTGGAAAACCACGAACCAGTCTATTTTTCAGGTATAGGTCACGCGTGATTGGATAATTTGGGCTAATCAGCCTTTTGTGTACTAATTTAGGACAATAAATAGTCCTATTACACAATTGTAATTAAAAATGGAAATTTCAAGGTATACGGGTAATATCAGAACCAGAATTCTCCAAAGACTGGATAAAATCTGGACAAACTAGCAGGTAATATCAGAACCAGCAGTCTCTAAAATCTGTACCAAATAACAGGTAAGGCCTGCCACAGCGACTGGATAAAATCTGGACAAACTAGCAGGTAAGATCAGAGCCTGAAGAAGGGTCTGGATTTGTATAAGAAACAAATATACAGACAGACAGCTCGTAGAAATTTTTGACTTAGCCTACGAGACTTCCTGTATCAAGACCTACCATTATTCGAAGTTTGGTCAAAATCGGTCAAACGGTGTGGATTTATATAAGGAACAAACAAAGAAACAGACAGACACAGATTTTTATATATATAGATTAAACCTTATTAAAATATTAGTAGCATTTAGAACGTGCCACCAGAATGTAGTTATTGAGGTTACATTTAGAAAAATGACATCAAATCTTCTTCCACCATACCTCTATGTATGTAAAGGGATATAAATGGCCTAGTTCAAAAAATAGTACATTATTTTTCGTTTTGTACCTCTTTATTAGCTCTTTTCCTACATGTTTCGTGGCCTACATGCCACCTCTTCAGGGTCCATTACATTCCCACGTGTGATCCGCTTGCTACCCATATTATGATCCTGGATGTTGGTAACGAACGCATATATATATATATATATATATATATATATATATATATATATATATATATAACCAGGGAACGTTCTGTTGTTATATTTACGATTAAGCAGTGGTGATTAAGCGATTATTCATCTCAGGATAGCCAACAAACAGAAAACCATATGTTAGCATTAATGAAATAAAGTCAAATGTGAAAATTGTTGAAGCTGGTGTACCACAAGGAACAGATCTTGGTCCAACACTCTTCGACTTATTTTTTAATTACAACCAAAATGTAGTAACAACAACCTTGCTGTCGTTACAGCTATCTATCATCTTAAGGAGAAAGAAATGTTTTAAGTATTTTAATAAATTAAAAATAAAATAAAATGAGAAAAGGACTGAAGTTTTATTGCTCTTTAACAACAATACTCCTCTACTAAATCACTTTGATAATTTCATCAGCCAAAAATCAAAAGTCAACTCTTACCACTGAACTCAATAGATAAGTTAACAAAGATGCAGGAGCTTTAAATACATAATTATCCTTGTTCAACGGAAATTCACGTTTAAATTAATTGCTTATTTCGTTCTATATATTAGACTGCATGATGGCTACCTTCCAGTAGGAGGTGCAAATAAATAAAAAAAACCTAAATAAATTAGGGCTAAATATTAAATAATAAATGTGTCGCCAAGAGATAATGTTTTGAAACAAACCTTCTTGCGGTTTTTGTTTGAAGTGGTAATTAAGTGAGTAATAGGTGGGAAAACTCCCCCTGAGGTGCGCCCCCTCCCATTGTCTAGAATTATGTCTCATTGCAGCGGCCTTCCACTAATTGTTAACTCTCCCTCTCCTGAAGCCGGGGATTTAATTAATTTTTGAAGGTATACGCCTAGAAGAGGGTTGTCGCACTGCGCATCCCCTCGGCCGCAATGTATACACGACGCAGAAATTAACCGGGTGCCCTGAGAACTCCCCAGAGCGAGGCCGCAGACCACTTCTCCTGTGGCTAATGCGTAATCTAGTAGGTCTCATCTATCTTACATGAAATATAAATACTAATTCCGAGCCAACGGCCATAGCCACGTTGATTGCACCGGTTCCCGTAGATCACCGAAGTTAAGCAACGTCGGGCGTGGTCAGAACCTGAATGGGTGACCGACCACGTGCTGTTGGCACTAGAAAAGGGTGGCAACCTGTAGATAGCCCGGCGCTAATGGCCAAGTTGTAGATGCGCCGTTAAAAAAAAAAAAAAAAAAAAAAAAAACTAATTCCGCCTTGGGTTCGGGATGTGAAATCCATATTTATACCTTTATGCGTAATTTCTCTAATTACAAGTTTTGGATTGCTTTGTAACGCGAGAGATGCATCGAAAAAGGATCAAATGGGCTTTTCGAATGACAGACCTTTCAGCCATTCATTACGCAGACCTCCGACTAAAAAACTGCATAATATTTCCCATGGACCTTTGGGCAATGTAACCAAAACAAGTACTTTTAAGCAAAAGTATGTTGATTTTTTTGTTAGGTACCTATTGTGTGGGTTGATATTCAGCGGTATATTGCAAATTCAGGTTATCATTCATATAAATTTTAAAGGCTTTTTACTTTTATTTTTAATCATATCACTCTCAGGAACAATACAAAAATAAGGTAGGTCAGGTTGGAGGCGATGGGATACGATTTCAGAAGGAGAGGTGTAACTATACTTAAAATAAAGACCGACTCGCAGGAACTGCAGCATCTTAGCGCGGTTCCGTTCATGTCCCTAGTGCCATTTGATAAGCTTAGAAAAGAAATAAACTTATTTTTTTATATATCTCGTGAAAATTGTCAAAATCCTCTCGAACATCTCGAATAAAAGTGATATTAAGGCGTCAGGGACACCGACAGTAGCTAACTTTTACACAGAAGCGGAAATTACAGAATCTGGCTCTCATTCTAAAGCAAAGCTCTATAAATCAATACAAAATATGCCTAATAAAGCCTTTCTAGTGGATACAGAAGCATGGGCGTATATGAGGGGGGGGCGGCTGAGGGGGCTGCAGCCCCTCCCGAAATTTTGAATTGATGATAAAAACTTCTCGTAAAACCCTTAAAAATAAATTAAATAAGATCACTTAGTTCATAAAACATATTTTATTTTACGTGTAATAGCGTTTTAGTTGCCTAAAACTATTCCAAGCTCTAAATATTTAGTATTCCATACCCTCGAAATGGTCTCAGCCCCCCCCAATTGTTTTTATATACGCCCATGTACAGAAGGATCAAGAAGAAGTACACAAGATTAAGTAGAATACCCTGCCTAATATAGCCTATATAGAATAATATGCCGAATAAAACCTATCTAGTTAATACACAAGGACAAATAAAAGTCTCGACGAATAGCAAGTCAAGAAAAAAAACTTTATTTAACAAAATAAAACAAAGTTTAGTTGCCCAACTACAATAGAATAATATACCTAATTAAGTCTATGGAGTAGACACATTTTATTTTTATTATTTTTTCAGTTTTCTCGAAAACGGTTAAAGCTATCGCCTTGAAAATGGTTTCATTCGTTTTCCTAGCCCAAGAAGCCTATAAAACGAGTACTTACAAGCTTATGAACTCAAAAACGTAAGCGTTACGATTTTTTTTGCGCGAATTTCGCCCCAAACGCCATCTTCCAGTGGGCGGATTTTGCTGGTTAACGAACTTGACCTTTCAAATTAGACGACAGATTTTTGTACCAAATTTCATAAAAATCGGACCATCAGGGAAGCCAGAAATGAGCGAAAAGACAAATATATATATACAAATTTGAACCACCGTTATTTTCGGTCTCTAGGGGTTCTGAAACGCGAAATTTTCTTGTCGGCACTTCCGGATTGTTTCATTGTATCAACCTTATAAGCGGGGTTCCTCCCTATGGGGGAGGGAGGAACCGCGCTAATGAAGTCGTAAAGCGTCATTTTGTTTCTACAAAAGTTTAGTTGCAATAATATTTTCAGTTTGTACATGATACAAATATAGGTGTTTTGTTTTTCTACATTTTTGAACTTTGTATCCACCCATCATATTTTGCAATAAATGTTCACGTGATATACATAAATCTTTAATTGTAGCGGCTTCGAAATTGCCCAAAATAGTTTCACTTATAATTTTGCTGAAATTTTACGCAGGAGTCCAGTCATCCGGATCCCTTGATCGCCCCAATTTTCGGTTATGATTGCAGAACTGGCAAAAATACTATTTTTTGAATTAATAACCGCATTTTTGCGAAAAAACTTTTCGCCCTGAGCACAATGCCATGTGTTTTTTATGTCCATTGTCTTCCACAGTATGAGTATGGTTAGTTGTCAAGCACCACAGGTCCCTCCGTACAATATGTGTGATCTTGAAGATTAGATAGTTAGCCGTAGAGGTGATAAGCAATCAGGGAATAGTTGGGATTCGGATAAAAAACATCAATACGATTTTTGTAAATAATCTGTATTAAGGACGTTTCAGCAGCTCGTTGGAAGCCTTCGTTAGCAATAAAAGTGCGGGGGAGGCAGAGAAAGACCAGAGTTAACACTTATGTAACCATCGTGAAAATATACCAGTACCAAGAGTAGCCGAAACGTCCTTAATACCGATTTTCTACAATGTTACAGATACAAAATGTTTTCTTAGCCAAATCCCAACTAATCCTTTTTTTTTACAAGCATTTCAACCCTTAAGGTCATTAACGCAAACTAATCCTTGATTGCTTTATATGTGTTATGTGTCAATGCAGATGCGATACATCACACCGTCATCCTTCTGAATCATGTTTTTTTTTGGCAATTTCCAAAACGCATTCCATAGTCAAAAACTCCACCCTACACTCGATTCAAAGTTTTTTCGCTGTGCACAAAACGAGCGATGCAAGATTTCTACTGTGATTAAGCTACCCCTGATCGATTTGAATGCTGGGATTTTTAGTTTCAAATAATAAAATCGTTCATTTGGATTTATTTTTGTCCAATGCTTTATAGCAGTGTATTATTCAAATATTTTTTGCAGGTGGGGGGGGGGAGTAGGTGTATATCAATTTCACTGAATACAGCTAACCACTTTTTATTTTATTCTATCGCGCCCTTTGTTAAACAAATAATATTGAAAATGGTTCTCCCTTAAATATGGAATTGACTTTGCCTTCAAAGCTTGTTCTCGTCCTGTTCTAGTTTATTTGAAATAATCCGCTGAGAGACACGGGGATGTAGCTTTGTGATGGAGGCTTGAGCTGTACGCCCCTATGCTTCTCTCGGTCTCTTTGTAGCGTCCTCATACGCTCACTAGAACGACAATAATCTCTCTCTCTCTCTCTCTCTCACACACACACACACACTCTCTCTCTCAATCTCTCTCCCTCAATCTATCTCTCTCTTTCTCTGTCTCTTACTCTCTCTGGATTCAATGTCTCTCCCTACCTCATTCATTAGTGGTTCTCTCCCTCTCTCTCTCTCTCTCTCTCTCTCTCTCTCTCTCTCTCTCTCTCTCTCTCTCTCTCTCTCTCTCTTTTCTCTCTCAATCTCTAACTCTCTCCCATTTACTGTTCGCTTGTCGACTTCCTTTCAGCTGATGCTATATAAAGTCTTTAATGTAGTTAAAGAAGGAGGAACGTGAGTAATTAATAAGACTGACTCTTTGGAAAAACCTCACATTACCGTGTTTCTACAAGAGTTAAAACCCTTAGCGTTTGTCAAACATGAAACGAACCCATGGCTTCTTAAACTTCAAGTACCGACCGACGTAAGTGGTCTTATAGAAATATGCGCCAGAAACGTTTTTGTAGCAAATTTGTTAAGGTTTCGAATGGTTATCTTACACTTATCAAGGTTTTCGTTACCCTATCATCGCTGCTCCCGCACTGGTGCGGGCAGACAAAAACCCTCTCCCCATTTTGACCAGACTCAGGTGCCGGATGAAAAAACGCTACTTTCTTTCCTAAAACTGAATTATTGGACTACCTAGGGGCTTTTTTGAACGGGCTACTGTTTGAGAAGGCAGTAATTGGAAATGTTTTCCGTCTTTTCTATGGCTAAGTATTGACATTTAAACACTATTTCCACTGCCTGATATCTTGATGCCTTGCCCTGTCCTAAACGATACATAATTAGTTAGTACACCATTTCATGTAAAGTTTTTTTCAGCAACGTTTTGAAAGCTGACAAAGTTAGTGTCACTCTATCCTTTGTGGCCGACCAAGGTCTGGCTTCTCACCCGTTCTAGGCGGGTCACTACGCGCAATGTACTTTCGCCTTTTGGCTCTTCTAGCGTTTGTTCGTGTTTTTGACATCATGCCAACTGGATTACTCGCCCAATCAAAGAACTATGTAAGTAGGTCATGATTGGGCGTGCCAGTTGTCAACGAAAAGCGTCTGCCTTTCGTTCTAATATGGGTCGAATTCGCCACCACATCACCAAATATTCCAGTCAACTATATAAGCATACTAAAAATGGCGAAGTAAGTAAACACTAAGTAACTAAAGAACACAGGTATACAAAGTAACGGTACAGTCAAATTAAATACAAAAGCCATGTTCCTAGTGATTGTTGGAACAGGTGAACGCCTATGAAATCTATACGTTAGAAAGAACTTAGGAATACGCCTGTACATTTATCGAAAAGAGATAATACTATAAAAGCAATATAAAAGGCTGGGTCACCTGATAATGACTTACCCTTATAATGAATATACTCGGGCCACCCTGTGGAGGGCGCTTAGCCGACTCGAATATACTCGGGCGTACCCTGTGGAGGGCGCTTAGCCGACTCGAATATACTCGGGCGTACCCTGCGGAGGGCGCTTAGCCGACCCGAATATACTCGGGCGTGCCCTGTGGAGGGCACTTAGCCGACCCGAATATACCCGGGCGTACCCTGTGGAGGGCTCTTAGCCGACCCGAATATACTCGGGCTTACCCTGTGGAGGGCGCTTAGCCGATCCGAATATACTCGGGCGTACCCTGTGGAGGGAGCTTAGCCGACACATTCGCATATTCTCAGGCGTAGCCTTTAAACCCCTTCTCAGATGGCCGGACGGAAGGGAATATTATCTGATACTTCGCGCAAGCGCAATAGAACTATTCCGTATATCTGAACGGATTAAATTATCGTAAATTATTATAATAAAAGATTAGGTCCTGGAATTTCCAGCAGAGTCTTAAAGACGCCCGTCCCCTTCCATCCTGGGATCCCTGAGTGCCCCGACTGAGAGATAGGGCCTACGAGTGGGGTATGCTGGTGTATAGGTTTCCTGAAGGGGTAGCTGTGGAATCCTGGAATTCTCCAGTCTTCCTAATGAAATATCTCCCTGGAATTCAGCCCTAGGATTTTTCAACCTCCCTCCATCATGTCGGCATCCGAATCAGTGTGAACTAAAACACCCCACGCCTGCCCATCCATCTTCAACCGGCCTCTTTTCTAATTATTTCGCTTTAGGGTTCATATATATTATGTTTTTCTTTTCGTTTTAAATTTTTTTTTAAAGCTTATCCTAAAGAACATTGCACAACTCCGTACATCTGGTACGATTAAAAGAAAATTGGTTCGTATTATTTTTACTTCAGTATCCAAGAACGAAATGGTCCATACGATTATATATTTGCAGTCAGGATTATCATGCGGAAGATGTTTGTTCGAGCCCCGTCTGCAGCAGGGCGTTTTTTCAAGAAAAACAACAGTAATTTTTGGATGACAGGTGAAAATGCAACTGGTCCGAGTAAGAAGAGATAAAGATATTCCAGCCGCCTGAGGGGCTCCTATCTCCCGCTTGAGAATCGAAGGCATTAGTTACTAGGCTACTGAGGGGCTCCTATCTCCCGCTTGAGAATCGCAGGCATTAGTTACTAGGCTACTGAGGGGCTCCTATCTCCCGCTTGAGAATCGAAGGCATTAGTTACAAGGCTACTGAGGGGCTCCTATCTCCCGCTTGAGAATCGAAGGCATTAGTTACTAGGCTACTGAGGGGCTCCTATCTCCCGCTTGAGAATCGAAGGCATTAGTTACTAGGCTACTGAGGGGCTCCTATCTCCCGCTTGAGAATCGAAGGCATTAGTTACTAGGCTACTGAGGGGCTCCTATCTCCCGCTTGAGAATCGAAGGCATTAGTTACTAGGCTACTGAGGGGCTCCTATCTCCCGCTTGAGAATCGAAGGCATTAGTTACTAGGCTACTGAGGGGCTCCTACCTCCCGCTTGAGAATCGCAGGCATTAGTTACTAGGCTACTGAGGGACCCCGCAAAACTGTAATTTAAGTTAAAGTAAAAATCAAGTAAATAAATCTACGGATATTTTAAGTCTATAAAATTTCCATCACCCGAGAAAAATCGTTCAAGGGAAAAGGGAAACGGCGTCTAGGGGAAAGGGGAAACGGCGTCTATATCCAAAATAACTCGGGCGTGATTCTAAACCCATTAACTAAATATACAGACACGGTCCGTGATCGGAAGTTAAATCCGGCCACCTGATTTTCGCCTTTGCTGGCACCCTTGCGATTATTTGAATGCTAGATGGGTATAGGGACCAAGCAAAATCTCCCAAACTATGTCTGTACAAGATGCCATCTTACGTGCGTACCCGAGATATGAACTCAGTTCTTCCAGCATATTAGTCCAGTGCTCTACCACTTTGCTAACCTCTCACCTATTTAGTGTTTTGAAACAACGTAGCTTCAATACAAAACTTTTACTTGTGCCTGAATGCGTTGAGAGATTGGGATCCTAATGTGTAGTTTAGTGAGAGGCGTTTCTCCAGACGGTTGTATAATGTTGTATTGTAGCGGGTGTCTAGTTGTTTGATGGGGCAGCCGTTCTAACGAGGGTCCGGGCCAGCTGTCAGCAGACCAATGTACGTCTCTCTCACTCCCTCTCTTTCTCTCTCTCTCTCTCTCTCTCTCTCTCTCTCTCTCTCTCTCTCTCTTTCACTCTCTCTCTCTTTATCTCCCTCACCCTCTCTCTCTCTCTCTACTTCCCTCACTATCTCTCTTAGTGCTAATTGGTCGTTAAGAGTCTTCGTACGGCGGGCAGAAGTCCACACGGGTCCACCTCTAACAAACTACCAAGAATTATGTCCCATTCTACTTGTCGAGTATTGTGATCGTGTACGATAAATCTAGAACAGGCTCCATCTTCCATCAGAGAATCAAGCAATGAAATAATTTTAAAATAAACTAACTCCGGATCCAAGGAATTATCCTTCACACATAAACTAAGTGATTTATACAGCATGACAAGGATTTTTCAAGTATAACTTTTTTTTTTTATATGAAGGAAGTGTAATTTGTTTACTTACCTAAAAACATTCAAACAACGTCAAAATTATTTTTAATTACAGAGAAATCACCGAAAGTAAGTTTTTAAAGTACATCTATCTGATTAGATTCCAATGTTTGGTCTGGAGTTTGTGTTACTACTGTTAAATCTTAACTCCTTACAGACTGGTATATTTCTTTACTTTATTTTCTAAATGTTACTTATCGATGAGGCAGTACAGAAATTGACCCAACTTTTTGTTCATTGCATGAACAATGGGTATATATTTAAATTGGTTTAAAACCTTTTAAGGCTTGTAGCCGGTAAAGCAATAACCAATTGTTCAACAAGAAATTGTGCTTTATCAATCCCAAATGACAAAATATATTAAAACAATTTATTGAGGAAGATCTTTGTCCGTTGGGGTTGCGATAGTAGATATAGTATATATACCGGAGCGATGAAAAGAGGGAGAACTGTGTAATCAATTCTCATTTTTCTGAGAAATGATTGAACATCCTCAGCGTCCTGATGAAGGCTTGAATTTGAAGTCGAAACGTATGAAAAAGAAACAACGCATTTTTGCATAAAAATTCCACCTCGCAGGAGCTGCATGACTAAGCACTTTCCTCAGAATATTTGGTAAATTTGCGTAAAATTACTAAAGAATATGAACGGTGCCAACGGCCAAAGCCACGTTGAATACACCGGTTCCCGTAGATCACCGAAGTTAAGCAACGTCGGGCGTGGCTAATGACTAAGATGTAGATGCGCCGTTAAAAACGAACGGTTCTGGTTTCTCGGTTTAGGGAACAGCTCCATCTGTAGACTTGGTTAGCCGTCGATGTCCCTTAATAACATATTTCATAGTACAACATTTTTACATGATTACTATAAGTAATAATACATGCGTTTTTATATTTGTAGTTAACAGCTGAATCAAAGTACAGCAGAAGCCGGATGCAGTGTCTATGTTCAGCGATCCTAGTAGTAGAAGCAAAAACTAATGCCCGAGCCGGTTTAATTACATTTGACCATAAAACAGATGAAACCCCATCTTCTAAAGAACCAATTTAGTTTATATTTAAAACGCATCTTTCTCTTTTGATACCCACGACGTATACCGAATGACGTTACCATCCAGAAGAAAGAAAGTTCGGTAGAAGTAAATTAGTAATGTGGGTCCGGAGTAAACCCTTCTCCTATTGAACCGACTTAGTTTATTTTGACAAGGTATCTTCCTCTTTTGATGAAAACAATGGATACCGAGTTTCGTTGCAGTACATACAAAAGTCCGGCCAGTATGGACAGATTAGTACATTGTGCCAGGAGCAAGCCCCCCTCCCCTCTTCCGATTAACCGATTTAGGAAAGCCGATATGGGAATGCTTTATACCAGATTTCATCGCGAAAAAGAAAAACTCCGGCGTGTATCGTGTTAACAGACAAATATTATATATACACATGTTAACGGGGGCCATTTTGGGTGTCTACAAGGATCAATGAAGATTTGAAGAAATTTTTGAAACAGTTCCATCATGAGTGCAAGCTCTATAGTGACTCAAGACCGAACAACCTTCTTTAAGGCAGTTAAGGTATATTTTGGGTCATCTGCAAGAATAAATAATGGATAACGTAGAATCTTTTTACTTTTTGTGTTATGACGCTTAGGAGTGGGACCTTGTGGAAACTCATTGAAAACGTGGGGCTGGTGTTGAACCACATAGAAATAGAGCATATTTGTTGAGTTCGGGAAATCCATACTTCCAAAAGATCCCTTTGACCCATCGGAACAAAAAGGAGATATTCTAGAGCCGTGGCATGTTCCGAGCGGAACGGGAGACTAAAACCAACTGGATCATTCGTTTGAATAATATATATTCATGTTAATTGAGTGTCTGGAGGAGGGAGGGGGGGTTGCTTTTGTTCCCCCCTCCCTCCTCCTTCCCTGGAACCCCACCCTCCCATCCCCTCCCCCGAACAATGGGAGGAGATATTCATAAAGTGCCGGCGAACAAAGGCCCTATTATTCTGGGTCACGTGACTGTTGAGCAGTTTTTCCCTCTGCAGACACCTGCTCCCACCTCCCCGTAGCCACAACTTCTCCCATTACTTTCCTACTTTAGGCTCATTCACCTGAGCACCTTCATTAGAACTCTTTTTTTGGTTGGGGGGAGGGCAACTTCCGGATTGAGCGGAAAATTCATAAACGGAAATCCGGAATTGCAACATTTAAGGAAGTTGGATTGTTCGAGGGAGCTTATTTTAATAGTTAATATCTGTAAGAAAGGCCCCTATAAATAGTATATTTAACATATTTTTTGTAAACTATGACTTACCGGACAACATGACTGAACTACTCTCAGATGGAAGCCAGAATAAAGACAAGATATAAAAATATTTAAAAAATACAAAGATATTTAACAGACTTTGACAATCCACAGTAAGAGCTTTTATTTAGGTACTTGTCTGCCTAATATTATCTATATAAATCAGAAAAGCAGATATGTTTATCATTGAGGATAATACATCAATATTCTAATCAAACATACTGTCAACACATGACTTGACTAACATCACACAAATTTACTTCAAACATCAACTAGATCTGAACATTAACAGTACAGACACAAATTAAATATTTTGCTACGGACAAATTGCAGTGTAACATATAAATAAATTATGTATAATGTAAATACATACAGAATTAATATAGAAATAATGAAATGTAACAATATATACAGAATGTTAACACACACACACAATAGTGTAATGATATATGCATAACGTTCTTAATAAACACGAAATGTAAGGTGTACATCCCCTTGAAGGCGAAACCTTCAAATAAATAAATAAGCAGTCAGGGAATAGTTGGGATTCGGCTAAAAAGAAACCTCAATACGATTTTTGTAAAAAATCTATATTAAGGACGTTTCTTCGTCAGCTAAAATGACAAGATGCAAAGAAAAACAGAAATTAATACACAGAATAAAGGTTTATCAGTAAGATAAACCTTACAACGAAAATAAATGAACAACCATTTGTAAATTTTGACTCTATGTAAAACATTCTTCTTTGAAGATCAACACATCCTTCTGTGTTGAGTCATCGTGCCCTACCTGCACCCCAATAGATGGGACTGGGTTACACGTGCCCTTTGAACATGTTCTTTTCCACCAAAAAGGCAGAACTCAGAACAAAGACTTGTGGACTATGCTTCACCGACGGAATCATCAGACTACTTGGAGGAGGGACAGGATGGATTAAATAAATTAAGCAATTTATAATAAGCTGTTAAATAAAAAGAGTAATTAATAACGCCAACGGCCATAGCCACGTTGAATGGACCGGTTCCCATAGATCACCGAAGTTAAGCAACGTCAGGCGTGCCAAGTACCTGAATGGGTGACCGGCCACGTGCTGTTGGCATTATAAAAGGGTGGCAACCTGTAGATAGCTCAATTGTTGATACGCCGTTAAACACCCTCAAAAAAAAAGAAGAAAAAAAAAGTAATTAATAACTGCAGAGAGAGAGAAAAAAATAAATGATTGTGACAAAGGACTTCGGATCAAGATTTAGGTACCAAACATTTCCAATCAATAAGGAACGAAATACAACAGACAACCAACCGACCAACTGAATGATCGATTGAAACCCCAATACTGTTAGTTGGTTTGTAAATGGGTAGTACGGCTGGTTGAAAACTTTCTTCTTTTTGGCGGGAAATCATTGCGCGGCCATCTAGAACAGAAGCTTTTCGTCAGAATTGGCTTAAACGCCTTACATATTTGGAAATGCTTTAAACTAAAAGACTACGTAGCGCCAAAAAACCGATTTGTGTTATAAAACATTTTAGACCTTTCTTTGTCTTGAATAAAAAAAAATCATAAAAAGCTTCCAGTGAGCCGATTATTAACGGAAAACACAGTTGGAAAGCCCAAACAATACTGAAGGCAACTGTCTTTACCTGGAGCTGTAACAGTGAGTCCCCTCCATTTTCTGTCTTTACCTGGAGCTGTAACAGTGAGTCCCCTCCATTTACTGTCTTTACCTGGAGCTGTAACAGTGAATCCCCTCCATTTACAGCCTTTTGAATCTAAAGGGAAAAGTAATGAAAGAGTGTCCTTCTGAAGGGACACCCGAAACGAAACTGTTAAGGGATTTCTTAGAAACAGAAGGCTGGCCACAGGCACTTTTATGTTGAAATGGCTTCTATGAGAAGGATATTTTTTATCTTGGAAGATTCATGGGGAAAGGCTATTTTGGAAAAGTAGGAAGGAGAATTGATGATTGTTCGGAGTATATAAGATTGTATTCTTTTGGTGTTCCACAGTTTTACTGATCCTTGGATAGCATAATGCCCGTTTGATTTGAAGAGGTTGATGAAGGAGTTTTCAGGTTGTTGGCTTGAAATGTTTTTCAAGAAATCTTTTGTGGTTGTCTATTCTTGGTCCATCGTTCAAGGGAGTGTGTATTTCGTTGATATGTTGTTTATAAGCACGATGGCTTATGAGGTCAGGTGGCCACACCGCTATAATGTACGGAGGTTTATTGAATGTCAAGAAGACTACTCATTAACGGAAAATGAGATGGACAAGATGAAGAATCAAATGCTCAGCGGTAACGATTCCAGGGATCCAGAACTCACATCTTGAATGGTTCATCAGAGAACGAAGCAAAGATGAGTCAGCCTCGGTCCTGACGATGGTATCTACCGGACGGCGTAAGCCCTGGCTATCTAGATCCAGCTAGCCCCGTCATCACTACCACCGACGCTCATTAATAACGGACGAAGAGTGGGGGAAGGACGGTAGGTGGTGGGGGGAGGACAGTAAGGGGTGGGGGGATCGGCGATTAGTGCGATCAGCAACTCAGCTTTCGTCAATCTCTCTCTCTCTCTCTCTCTCTCTCTCTCTCTCTCTCTCTCTCTCTCTCTCTCTCTCTCTCTCTCTCCGTCTTTCTTTATCTTTCTCTCTCACTCTTCCTAACAGTCACTCTATCTCACTCCCAGACTTCCTCCACCACCCTTTCTCTCTCTATCGAATCTTCCACACATTCGCTCTCTCTCTCTCTCTCTCTCTCTCTCTCTCTCTCTCTCTCTCTCTCTCTCTCTCTCTCTCTCTCTCTCTCTCTCTCTCTCTCTATCTATCTCTCTCTCTCTCTCTCTCTCTCTCTCTCTCTCTCTCTATCGCTGGGGAAGTATCTTTATCTTCCAATAGCTTTCCCAACGCCATTCCACTTTCCTTGGCTTCCGATCCTGAAAAAAGGGGTAGGAGTTTCCGGATAGGTTGCCAACTTTTATCAAGATCACGAAATTGTTCTCTGAAATTATTGCTTCTACATCAGGAAACGTTTTGACGCCGAATGGACAAAGCCAGATGAAGAATGAAAGGTGCATACAGATTTCATGAATAAAGATCAAAGATGAAACACTTATATTCAGAATAGTATTTTTACAATGTCAGCGCAAGGTGCCTAAAATCAGCACATTCGGAACAAAGGTGGCTAGTGTCCTTCCTTTTACAGACGGATGTGCTTAAAAGAACCAATATTCGTACTTATTTATTTAAATTATAGTGTCCATCTATAAATAAACGGGTCATCTATAAGTCGAGATAGGACTGATGCCTTTCTTCTTTTTCCCCAGGACCTCGGACTTCAAAATAGTGTAAAAATATTTGATTTTGAAAACATCAGAATATTAGGGAAAGAAAGAAATAGAATGAAAAGAAAGATTAAAGGAAACATACACATCATTAAAAACAGGAAAAAAGTGATAAATAAAAAAACGGAAATACACCATCTTAATAATATTTTCATTAATTTATTTGATAAAAAATAGGAAAATTGGTATTATAGGACTATATTTCATCTGGAAATTAAAATCAATATTAAATTTATGACGGATCGATTATCGATCAGCTGACTATTTGACACCATATTGGATTCGTTCAGTCAATGACCAGTCTAGACGAGGCCCTGCTAGTGGAAGGTTCCATTCCTCAGGTTGAGGCTGAATTTAATGTTTAAGAGTGTTCCCCTGAAGAGGCACCAAAAAAGGGTGCGAAACATGTAGGGAAGATAAATAAAAAGTGTAAAAGTGTGTGGCGATATTTCATTGACCTTCCGCCTTATTCGCCAGTTATATATATTTGAGCTGAGGGTCATTTAATGAATAAATATAGATACATACTTATCTTGTTAGCAAGTTTCTTTGAGCGTTCAAAAAAATTATACAACATGGGCGAGCATTGGCATTTTAGCTTGGAGAGTTTTTCAGGTAAATTTCCAACCCTAATACACCAATATGCCTATTTTCACATACATTATTACCAGTAGATGCAAACGAAATATACTGATCTTCGTTTAAAGGAAGGAAAAATTACGGCCCCTGCTGGTGCTATCCCTCGTAGTTTTTTTTTTTTTTTTTTTTTTTTTTTTTTTTTTTTTTTTTCGGCGCATCTACTTCTAGGTCATTAGCGCCGACATCCAGGGTGCAGCGAGGAATTTTCCCAGCGAGCCTTGAGATGAGAAAATTCCTGCCGGAGGTGGGAATCGAACCCACATCTCCCGCTTATGAATCCAGCGCGCTAGCCACTAGACTACGGGAGACCCCCACCCCCTCGTAGTAGTTCCGGTAAAACAAGTACTGTAGATGCACCATTATTAGCAAACGCAGCCTTCTCGTTCCCTTAGATACCAGAATGTCCCGGAACCCATTTACACGTTAAATTAGTTGAAGATTTTCTTATTACAATTAAATCTTTAACCCTTCCAACGGAACATCTTCTTTTCTTCTATTAGGAGGAACATCCGTCTCTGAGACGGGTACCTTGATTTCCACATTGTCAACACCCTAATAATTATTTTTAAGTCACTTGTCATTTATCTAATAATTGGTACGTAGTTTTTTTTGTTAAAGGAAAAATAAATGCTACAAAAGAAAAATATTTATTTCTGAATTTCGTTAAAATTATAAAATGTTTTTATAGGAAACCCAAATTATTTCTGCCTATGCAGTCTTTTTCTCTTTCTTTTTTCCCCTTTTCTTTACTTTTATTACATTAATTTCAGTCAAATTTACGGTAAAAAAGTACAACGAGAAAAATGTTGCAGAATGAAAAATGCAAAAAATAGTCTAGTAAATATTTTTGAAAATTTAGACTAATAAAAAGTTACGAAAATGTAAACTCGTAAAAAATTATCATGGGAAGAAAAGGAAAAAGTCAAAACTCAAAGATTTAGACTAGAAAAAAAGTAATAGACGAGTAAAAAGTTACAAAAATGTAGACTAATAAAAAGTTACGAAAATGTAAAATTGTAAAAAATGATAATTATTAAAAAAAAAAATGTGTTTTTGTACGCTACTGAATCCTAATCTTTTATTTTAGTACGAATTGCTTGAAGTTCTACGTAAGTGTGCGTCACAATGAGTAAATTAATCGGAGCACGCGTAGAACAGACGGCTACTCAGAACGTACGCTAGTAGGAACATCCGTCTTATAGACGGAGTGTCATTGAGAAAAAGCGCTCTTACCGACTCGAGAGACGGATTTTGGCTAAACTACCGCGATGTCCGTAGAGGGAAAGGTGTAAACTTAGCAAACTAAAAGCTACGCCAACCTTAACACCAAACAACCATACATATGGTTACTTATTTAAACTATACCCGTCTGGGAGACGGATGTTCCGTTGGAAGGGTTAATGATTATTTACGGAAACAATACTATTAGTTTATGTATTAAGGTTTGAAAAAAAAAAATGAATCATTATTTAAATAAATTCCAATTTATATTCAATTCGTTTTCATTCGAGTTCTGAGTTGAACAAAGGAACGTTTGCCTTGAGCTAGTTGTTGTTTAAGTTCTAATGTGCCACACCAGCGGCCTCTGTCGGAATGGGAACTCAATTAATGTGATGAGTTCTCCCCACCTCCATTTGCTCAATTTTAAATTGAATTGACAACTTTGTTACTGCATCTACATTTTGTTGCTTTGTTGTAATTAATTATTGCGCGTCCATGGTTTGAGAGTATAAGAGTGCATACGAGCTAGCGTAATCGTTTGTGAATATATTGAATGAGATATGTAAATAGATAACGAAGAGAGAAATAGTGAATAAGGGAGATCCGTGCAGAAATACGAATGTTGAAATAATAATTTTTGTTAAAAGCTGTATATTATATAAAATTATCCTAGAGCTAAAACATATATAACAAATAATAAAAACACGAATAAGAAAGTATAATTTAAAAAAAATGAAATAAAAACGTATAAAAAAATTTAAAATATTTTAAATTATTATTACATTATAATTCCGCAGAAATCGCAAGTAAAATACTTAGGACTGATACTAGACAAACGCTTAACTTGGAAGCCACACATAACTCAGAAAAAGACAGGAACTAAACAGACGTTTTAGACTTTTATCACGCTTATTGGACAAACGCTCAAAACTATCATTGACTAACAAACGACTTATACACAATACCATACTCCGACCAATATGGACTTATGGACTAGAACTATGGGGTTCCACTAAACCTTCCAATTTCTACAGAATACAAACAATATAATCCAAAATCCTTCGAAAAATATCCAACGCTCCTTACTATGTCTCGAACCTAACCCTCCATAATGACTTCAATATCCCCTTTATCCAATCCCTGGCCAAATCAGTCTATCAGAAGTTCCATTCCAATCTCCCAGGCCATCCAAATCCCTTGATAAATTCTCTATCCTCGTTCCAAAATCCACAAAATCCCCATAGAAGGTTGAAGCGGAGGTGGCCTAGAGACAATTTGCTTTAACATCTGCAGTGCACAAAATGTGATATATTTTCATTTAAAATTCTTTACAGTTGTTTCATTATTATTTTATATTATCTTTTTATTTATTTTTTCTTTAATGCATTACTATTGTGGGTTTTGTAATTGTTCATATTCCCACATCAAGCCTCACAATGTCATTATAACTGAACCAGCAATATTACTAGAAATATGTTAACTCATATTGCTGTAATAATCAATAATAATAATAAAAAAAAAAAAAAAAAAAAAAAAAAAAAAAAAAAAAATTATTTACAATTAGTAAATCTTGTACATAAAGAGGTAAGTTATAAATATGAATTGTCGTATACACATAATTTAAATAAAGAAAAATTGATAAATAAAAAAAATATTTTGCTAAGAAAGAGAAAAGCATGCATAAAAAACGCAAAAACAATACCAGCACAAAAAAGTTGTATTATACGCATGTAAAGAAAAAAATAAAAATAAAAAGGTTTTCTGTTTACCATTTGTTCTATACGTTATAAATAATTCACAAGTGAAATATATTCTCATAAACAACGTCCAATAAGTTTCCCATCCTCCTTTTTGCACCGTGACAGCGGATAAAACATTGCTGAGGTTCAAAACTTCTCTTTTTGTGTATACACAACTTATTTACAAAAACAAGAGGCCAAGAAACTCATTCAAATACCCTCTAGTAATAAGCAGAAATACTAGAAGTACTGCACGGTAACGATAGATAGCTCTCTAGTCGAGAAATGAGAATGCGAAAGATACAAGGAGCTCTCGACTGCTGTACAAGTCAACGGTATGTGGGTCCCGTCTTTCCTCCGACTTGTACAGAAGTCAATGGTACACAGGACCCAGCCACTTTCGACTGCTGGAGCAGTCAATGGTACACAGGACCCAGCCACTTTCGACTGCTGGAGCAGTCAATGGTACACAGGACCCAGCCACTTTCGACTGCTGGAGCAGTCAATGGTATAGAAAGGGTTAAAACAAATTGAAGTATCTATTAACTTAATGTTCTCATTATCATGATTTGTTTTCGATAACATAAAGCAAATCAACAATGATGAGTCAAAGAGTACTGAATAAAATGAAATATTCAAATATATAATAAAATATTTCAATAATTTATTTTAAATCTATTTTCTAAAATCGATGGAATAAATAATATTCTGCTGGAGTAGCCATTTCTGTAAGGACCAATCACATACGAGATAATAGAGGAGGAATTGGAGTGTGAGTGAGTGAAGGAAGGGAGTGAGGGTGAGAGAGTGAGGGGTGAGAAGGAGTGAGGGGGAGGGGGTTAGAGGTCTCCTCACTCAGATCACGTGAGATCAAATAAAAAATCAAGTGGTGCCTCTGCCGGGAGAACATCCGGCACTCAATAAAATTTCGCTGTTCCGATGTATTTCCCTCACGTAGGAAGAGGGCGTGGGTTCACTTCCCGCCTCCTTAATTCTTAACTAACGGCCAACGGGTAGTTAGGCTTCTGTCCGTGGCGAACCGGTTCTGTTAATTGAAACCTAATAGTCTCACAACATCGACTCAACTAACATCTGTACTCAGATTTTAATAAAAATATTATTATTTAATTTTTCTTTAAAATTTAAAGTTCTAAAACGAATAATTGCTTAAAAAATGTTTCCTCAGTAATCAGACAATTAGCTACCTTAACTGCTGAAATATAAATATTAATCTGTTTGACCTTAGGTCATGGTAAATCTCAGGTCATCCATATGAATCCTTCTTAAGGAAAGTATTACGCTGACAACTTGGTGCATTTCAGATTTTGCTAATCCTATCATCACATTACACAATAGAACGTAAAATATACAATATTAGATTATAATTAACCTGTAAATAAATAAAAATAATATAACACCGCAAAAGCCAATGGCCATAGCCTCGTTGAATGCACCGGTTCCCATAGATCACCGTTAAGCAACGTCGAGCGTGGACATTACCTGAATGGGTGACCGACCTCGTGCCGTCTGCATTATAAAATGGTGGGAACCTGCAGATAGCCTGGCGTTAATAGCCAAATTGTTCATAAGCCGTTAAACACACACACAAAAAAAAAACATTGCAAAAAACAAAAGTTAAATTTTTGTTTGCTGCACTCAATACACGGGTGTTGTGCGGGTCATAGGGAATTCATTTGGCCATTGTTGCACTCCTTAAGCGGGGCTGATTTCGTATTTCTTGTCGTCCCTTTACTCATTAAAAGCTTGGTCATAATAGAGGAGAAAGGAGAAAATTATAGATCATATGTTATCTATGAACTTAGGGAAGTACTACGATAGAACAACAAGAAATAGCCCCTAGATAGCTTGAGAACCCAGTTTTATCGGCAAACTTAGTTTCAGCTCATAAAAGTGCTGGTGTAGCGGTAAATGGGTTAAAAAAGGGTTTAAAAAATAGGAAATATGAAGCGTTTGTTTTCAAAGATTCCTTGGACCACAGATAGCTTAATGCTCCATTTTTCTGCCCGCACCAGTGCGGGAGCAGTGGTGAAATGGTTAATGTTTAATGGATTTTTTTAGGGAAACTACTCCAGGGGTGTCATGTTCTGCTGCCTAGCGTGTTGCACTATGCGAAGATTTTGTATCTACTAGGCCAAAGTTTTTCTTTGTTTGCGTTCGAACTTTGAACTCCGGTCGCCTAGAACATAAGCCTAGTGCCAAAACTCTTAACCAAAATGTGTGATTTGTATTCATAGTGATGTTGCTTTGATGGTATGGTAGTGACGGAAACTGTGGTTAGAACGAGGATGGAAACTAGTTGGCGCCTAATGCGGATTCAGTTTCGACTATTGGATAAGTTCGCTCAGCCAAGCCCATAAATATGGGACAGATGTTTAGTAAGTGAAGCGCCCCTCACGGAGATTTAAATTTGAAATCGTTTTTTCCAGGGACGGTCGGCTTGTCGTTTGCGAACTTGTTCCCCGACTAAAGATATAAAACTCCGGCGGAGCGAATTGACTTGCAGATCCTCCCCAAGCCAGATATGAACGGAATTCTAATTACCTCCCCTTTTCCCTCGACCTTTTCCGCTGGTAACCCCCCCCCCCTCGCGAAAACCGCCGGGGAGAGCAACACACCATCTCCGAGGTAGGGAGAATAATGTTAATGGTTATTTTCGTGGGATAAACAGCCGCATCAAAATTCACTTTTAGTCCCAGGGTTAAGGTTGGGTATTCTGTACAAGCTCGAAGAATATTTAGGAGGTCGGGGGGGGGGGGGGGGGGAGGGGGTTTGATCGTGTACTGTGTAAAAGTGCTTGGAATAACCGCTCAAATCAGTGTAGACATTTCAAGAGTCCATAAATTCTGTTATTCCAGATTTAATGCGACTTTACATATCGCATATTCGGCGTGCTTTTCATGAAATGACAGACGGGATTTTGATTCTTGCCACTGTTTGGACAGAAGTAACCTGTTTGGATAAGGCATTCGAGCGTTAATCAGAATAGATGAGTATAATCTCCAGAAAATTTGTCTTGATGAACTCTTTCATATCTTGCGAATTCTCGCATTCATTATAGCCCTGTGGTGTAGTTCGCATTGACCCTTTCTAGACGGCAAAAGGCATACGCTTAAAGGCTCCTAATGGTACCGATGGATTTATATAATTTCATTATCAGTTATTACATTCTGTACATGAATACATCTGGTAATATGATATATGATACAATATGAGGCCGCCCAACTTCATCCTCGATTAAGGCCGGAAGGAGGCTGAGATGACGTTGAAAGGGGGTCTACCCAAGCACCCTTCTGCTTCGACCAGTGGCTGGAGTTCGGTAAGCCACAGACATTTAAGCACTTGAAGGAAGAGAAAGCCATTGCTAACACTTCACTTGGTTACTACAGCTTAATCAGCTGAGCCTCCTCTGTCCATCTCTTCTAATTTCTCTTAACACGCTGTCGTTATTTCTGTCTTTAAAATGTATTCCATCATAATTTTCTTTTTTGGAGTTTGGACCAGTCAACGTGTGGCTTGAATTTTTTTTCCTTTTTTTTAAAAATGGTTTGATATGTACGGAACATGACTTGTAAAACGTTTCCCATAGGAAATTTACATGCAAAAAATAAAAATAATAATAAAGATACTAGAAGAAATAAAGAGTGGGTCAGGTAGGCCGAATCCAACCCACAAACGAAGACACTATAAAATAGAAATATTTATTGCTTGCTCGGGATTTGAACTCAGGTCTTCAAGCCATATTAGTCCAGTGCTACTGAGCTAACCTCTCCTCCTATATTATTAAAAATAATCAATGAAGTTACCATTTAAATAAAAAAAATCGCCTCGTGTCTATCGCCTTGTATTATCATGCTGGAGACGAGGGTTCAAGTCCCGCCTGAAGCAGGGGATTACATATCTCATGGCCCGTTGAGAAAATGACCCGTTGCACCATTGATGGCCAACGTGTCGGTTCGTCATAAAAAAAAAAAATTATGAAAGAAGCATATTTATGACATTTTTCAATAAAATTTCCTATTCAAATTTATCAATAAAGAATACTCATCAAATTTATAAGTATAAGATAAGTGTTGAAGTTTGGTCACCTCCTAAGCGCGAAATCTTGCCCAGAGTTAAGTCCCACTGAATAAAAGATGCCCAGACCTCACTTGATTTCTACTTAAAGGACCTGTTATCCTGTAATACAATTATTTCCTCTGTACCTATCCTGGAAGGACAATTGATTAATCAAGGATTCATGAGTAGTTGGGAGAGGGGGGGGGGTTGAGCTAGTTAGTAATTAGAATCCGCCCCATATCTAGGGGGGCCGCCCCCTACCCTCCAATCTGCAATTCAATGTCTCCGGGTTCAATTTTATTTCTTTATCTCCCTAATTCTTCCCCCCCCCACTGTGGAGCTTTATGACGGCTTGGGCCGTTGTATTAATTTTAAGGTCATTAAGTACTTTTATTACGGTCCGCTTTTATAAGGGAGTTATTGCCGATTATGGTCCTCATTTCATGGCCGTTTCTATTGTAAAACAGAAGATTTAAATATTATTTTAGCTACCTTTTTCTTCCGAGTCAATTATCCTTGTAATTTCAGGTCGCTATGAAGGATTATAATCCTGGATAATGGGGCAATCCATAAAAATAAATATTACAAACTTTTACGCGGCGAAAATAAAGTTTTGATCACTTTAGGAAGCTATTCCACATAATTAACCTTAATACACTCACAACCTAAACGTAAAAAATATTGCATTAAATCCATATTGTATTATATATATGAATATAGTTCCATTTTTGTAAAGGCTTTATAAGTCAAAAAATGGGTTTAACATCCTTTTATAGCATTTTTTATATATCTGACGCGTTTCCAGCAATGACTAGGGATTATTATTTAAGAGTTAAAAAAAAAAATCATTTTCTTTTTTGTGAATTTGTGACGTATTATATTTATTAAGATGGCTCAATTGTCTTTCGAAGAGAGGCCAAGAGCCAAAAACAATAATAATCAGTAAGCAGAAACTTGACGTATTCACTAAAAAGAAACTTGACATAATCAGTGAGCAAGAACTTGGCATATTCAGTAAGCAGAAACTTGGCATAATCAGTAAGCAGAAACTTGACGTATTCACTAAAAAGAAACTTGACATAATCAGTATGCAGAAACTTGACATAATCAGTAAGCAGAAACTTGACATAATCAGTAAGCAGAAACTTGACATAATCAGTATGCAGAAACTTGACATAATCAGTAAGCAGAAACTTGACATAATCAGTATGCAGAAACTTGACATAATCAGTATGCAGAAACTTGACATAATCAGTAACCAGAAACTTGATATAATCATTAAGCAGAAATTTGACATATTCAGTAAGCAGAAACGACATAATAATTAAGCAGAAACTTGACATATTCGGTAAGCAGAAACTTGACATAATCAGGAAGCAGAAACTTGACATAATCAGTAAGCAGAAACTTGACGTATTCACTAAAAAGAAACTTGACATAATCAGTGAGCAAGAAATTGGCATATTCAGTAAGCAGAAACTTGACATAATAATTAAGCAGAAACTTGACATATTCGGTAAAGGAGAAACTGGACATAATCAGTAAGCAGGAACTTGACATAATCAGTAACGAGAAACTTGATATAATCATTAAGCAGAAACTTGACATAATCATTAAGCAGAAACTTGACATAATCAGTAAGCAGAAACTTGAACTTAATCAATATTGGTGCTTCTTCTTTACGGATTAGTCGAATAATTCAAACTAAATAAATCTTATCACAAAAATACAAATAAGACGAGACTTTAAGGAATCCATTCTGTTATCAGCTTAGACAGCTAGCCAGCTGAATGGAATTTGACATCTCTATTTGCTGAGGAGTATAGGGGAGGGAGGAGCTCTCTTGAGAGGATCGGCAGCCTGTAAGTCAGCTTGTAAGTTAAAATTTAATTTATCCAACGAGAGACAAGCTCTCTCCCTCTCTCTCACCCTCTCTCTCTCTATCTATTTATCTATCTCTCTCACTCTCTCTTTCTCTTTACTACTCCTTCAAAAGAAGCTAGGACTCTCTGTTTCTTCTTTCTCTGTCCCCTTCTAGAGTCCTTTTGTCCAAAAGACCCCCAGCTCCCCCCCCCCCGAAATGAGAGGCTAACGACTAAAGTTTCGAGCCCATTCTTCCTATTTACAGCTCCCTCCCGACCACTACTACTAAACACCCCCCGCGACAAAACCTCCTGTAAAAATAATGCTCTCCGCTTTGGTCTACAAACTTCGGGGCCTAGGAAGAAGACATTCAAAAAAACTTTATATTGTATTTATTTTGCAAAAATTGTTTACTGTAGGATTTGTTTTTATCTTTTTTCTTCACAGATATCTACCCTTGACCTTTCAAACAAATCGTAATTGTCTCGGGAAAACAATTAATCCAATCTCTCTGTAAACAATAGCGCGTGCACCGCAGGCTCCCTGTTTAATTGCGAAAAATGAAATTCCATCTACCAAGTAACAATACATTGACTCTAAAACACATTCTTACCGACTGGAGTAATCTGGAGAAGAGAAATTTAAAATTTATTTTACTCAACCACAATTTATAGATCTTTTCCCCCGGATTGTTATTTATTCATTAATTTATTATCGAGCTCGCAAACGTAGCGATTCGCTCTTATTCAGATGTTTGGAGTATAAACCACTAAAATTTATTTTAATCAACCACAATTTATAGATATTTTCCCCCGGATTGTTATTTATTCATTAACTTATTATCGAGCTCGCAAACGTAGCGATTCGCTCTTATTCAGATGTTTGGAGTATAAACCACTAAAATTTATTTTAATCAACCACAATTTATAGACCTTTTTCCCCGGATTGTTATTTATTCATTAACTTATTATCGAGCTCGCAAACGTAGCGATTCGCTCTTATTCAGATGTTTGGAGTATAAACCACTAAAATTTATTTTAATCAACCACAATTTATAGACCTTTTTCCCCGGATTGTTATTTATTCATTAACTTATTATCGAGCTCGCAAACGTAGCGATTCGCTCTTATTCAGATGTTTGGAGTATAAACCACTAAAATTTATTTTAATCAACCACAATTTATAGACCTTTTTCCCCGGATTGTTATTTATTCATTAACTTATTATCGAGCTCGCAAACGTAGCGATTCGCTCTTATTCAGATGTTTGGAGTATAAACCACTAAAATTTATTTTAATCAACCACAATTTATAGATCTTTTCCCCCGGATTGTTATTTATTCATAAACTTATTATCGAGCTCGCAAACGTAGTGATTCGCTCTTATTCAGATGTTTGGAGTATAAACCACTAAAATTTATTTTAATCAACCACAATTTATAGATATTTTCCCCCGGATTGTTATTTATTCATAAACTTATTATCGAGCTCGCAAACGTAGCGATTCGCTCTTATTCAGATGTTTGGAGTATAAACCACTAAAATTTATTTTAATCAACCACAATTTATAGATCTTTTTCCCCGGATTGTTATTTATTCATTAACTTATTATCGAGCTCGCAAACGTAGTGATTCGCTCTTATTCAGATGTTTGGAGTATAAACCACTAAAATTTATTTTAATCAACCACAATTTATAGATATTTTCCCCCGGATTGTTATTTATTCATAAACTTATTATCGAGCTCGCAAACGTAGCGATTCGCTCTTATTCAGATGTTTGGAGTATAAACCACTAAAATTTATTTTAATCAACCACAATTTATAGATATTTTCCCCCGGATTGTTATTTATTCATTAACTTATTATCGAGCTCGCAAACGTAGCGATTCGCTCTTATTCAGATGTTTGGAGTATAAACCACTAAAATTTATTTTAATCAACCACAATTTATAGATCTTTTCCCCGGATTGTTATTTATTCATTAATTTATTATCGAGCTCGCAAACGTAGCGATTCGCTCTTATTCAGATGTTTGGAGTATAAACCACTAAAATTTATTTTAATCAACCACAATTTATAGATCTTTTCCCCGGATTGTTATTTATTCATTAATTTATTATCGAGCTCGCAAACGTAGCGATTCGCTCTTATTCAGATGTTTGGAGTATAAACCACTAAAATTTATTTTAATCAACCACAATTTATAGATATTTTCCCCCGGATTGTTATTTATTCATTAACTTATTATCGAGCTCGCAAACGTAGCGATTCGCTCTTATTCAGATGTTTGGAGTATAAACCACTAAAATTTATTTTAATCAACCACAATTTATAGATCTTTTCCCCGGATTGTTATTTATTCATTAATTTATTATCGAGCTCGCAAACGTAGCGATTCGCTCTTATTCAGATGTTTGGAGTATAAACCACTAAAATTTATTTTAATCAACCACAATTTATAGATCTTTTCCCCGGATTGTTATTTATTCATTAATTTATTATCGAGCTCGCAAACGTAGCGATTCGCTCTTATTCAGATGTTTGGAGTATAAACCACTAAAATTTATTTTAATCAACCACAATTTATAGATCTTTTTCTCCGGATTGTTATTTATTCATTAATTTATTATCGAGCTCGCAAACGTAGCGATTCGCTCTTATTCACATGTTTGGAGTATAAACCACTAAAATTTATTTTAATCAACCACAATTTATAGACCTTTTTCCCCGGATTGTTATTTATTCATTAATTTATTATCGAGCTCGCAAACGTAGCGATTCGCTCTTATTCAGATGTTTGGAGTATAAACCACTAAAATTTATAAAATTTAGAAATTCCAGGGTTCTAAGCACTAAAACTAAAATTTAATACATAAACTATTATTCCATTTTTCTTAAAAACGGTTACAGATGCCATAAAAATAGTTCTCTTTGATTCACTGGCCATTATTCATATCGATATAATGAATGAACGAATGGTTTCTTTTAAAAATAATATTACAACTATTACAAAATAAATGAATGAAAAAAACCCCACAATGGACAACTGTCCGTCTGTGGAAGTCTGGTTAAAAATTTAACTCTGATATAAGTAAATTGCCTGTAAGGATAAACCTCTCTAAGAAATTTATACATTAAAGCCCGTCGAGGTTGCGATTAAAACAATAAATATTTCATTTTCTTTTATTTATTTTTAAATATTTTATTAATTTTTACACTACTAAAATATAAAATATTTTATTAATTTTGTTTCTTTTATCAATTCTTTACTCCTAAATATTCGATAAGGATTTAATATTTGATAGAAATTCTTGTTTCTCAATTAATAAGTGATGTAAGAGTTAAATTATCTGCATCAATAATTCCTTCTTTAGAATAAATTAATTACTTATTCGATTCAGAAAATGCCAGTAAGGATAATAAATAAATAAATCCTGAAGGAGCCCATGAGGTTTTAGAGTGGCAGATACTGTAGAGGAATCTCATTTTTGGCCATAAGGGATACTAGGGAGATAGTGTGGTCAGTACTATGCTAAGGCAATTATATAATGATTGGTTGATCTGGGGTCTCATTTTCACAGTTTTTATGTATTATCATAACTAGCTTCCAAAGAAAAGAAAAAAAAAACAGGAAACATGGAGGATGCTTCTAGGAAATATGTTTGATAGGGTTGGGTTGGGTTGGTGGTTTAATGGCAGAAAACTACTTGGTAATCTCCGCCCTAAGACTATAATTAAATTGTGCAAGTTTAATGTAATGTGTTTTCTGTATTGTCTGTTTGAGATCGAGTTGTGTTACTAGAGTTGTATTTGTTAGAATCTTGCTTGGAAAAAATAATTGTTGTTAAAAAAAAAATTGCATAGATATAAGAACCAGGTATAAATGTACGTAAAAAAGAAAGAAAAACTCGCATAAAAAATGTATACATTTTCTTTTATATTTTATATTCTTTTATATATTATATTTATTATTTATTTTTTTATTACTTTTTTTAATTTATTTATTTTTTTCATTTTTTTTTTTTACTTTTTTTAAAGACTGACATGTTAGTCAATTCATACTTCTTTTCTTTTTTTTCTTTTCTTCTTTTTTCCTTTCTCTTTTTTTTCTTCTTTGTGTTTGATAGGATGTATTTATTTAAAAATTTTGAAATAGCTGCTAATAGCTGCTGGAGTCTCCCGTGGTCTAGTGGCTAGCGCGCTGGATTCATAAGCGGGAGATGGTGGGTTCGATCCCCACCGGCGGCAGGAATTTTCTCATCCCACGGCTCGCTGAGAAAATTCCTGGCTGCACCCTGGACGTCGGCGCTAATGGCCAAGATTTGTCGATGCGCCGTAAAAAAAAAAAGAAAAGAAAAATAAAATAGCTGCTAATATCGTCTAGGAAGCCATTAATGAAATAAATTTCCCTAGCATATTTCCATGACAGTAAATAACATCAAAAGTAAAATGTAAGTGAGTAATTCAAGTATATAAACAAATTAATAAAACATTTCCTCGTTTATTGAATGTAAAAAGGTGTTTTAATAAAGTGAAGAGGAAGAGATAAAAGAGAATGAATGTTGTAATAAGAGAGAAGGACGAGGAGGTTCTCTTTAATAACTCCAAGAGATTATCGTGTGGATCGCTGATCAGAGGGATTTATACAGGGAAGGGAGGGGAAAGAGGAAGGGGGAAAGGGGAAGGGGATAAGTAAAAAAAAAAAAAGGTCTCTTTCAACTTTTAATTTTGAAGAGCTTAATGAATGCAATTTTTTTTCTAGAAAATTTAAGAGTAATTGGAAACCCTTTCTTATCATAGGCGCGAAATAGTTTTCTCTTGACGTCAATGAGACAGTATTTATGCAAGGATCTATTTTTCTTTAGCACTAGTTCGTCTATTGTTGCCAATCCTAAGTCTAGCCAGCGCGACTTCTTCTCATATGTTGTCGCAGTTGTTACAACTTGTCGATTTATCGAGTCCGGTTGTCTTGCCTTTTATATATTTTTTTAAATAATCGTATTTTTTATAAATGTGACATTATTAGCAATTAGAAATCATGAAATTCGTGTAGTTAAATTACATCGCAACATTATAGCGTCCTATGATTAAATATGCGCTATATAGGTATCTCTGTAAAATTTATGAAAAAGTATAATTATCATCCTTTATATTAATGGAAATACCTACTACTTCTTAAAGAAAAACCTTTAATTACTAGTTCTTATAGAACAAATATGCCACGATGTGCTAAAATACTGCTTACACAATAAAGAAAATCATTTATTTGAGGTGCGGACGTCGTTGTCAGTAGCTTCGTTGACTTCTGGTTGGCTATTTTCGCAGGCTGAGGGTTTCGTAATAGCCATCGAGGACCAAGTAATTGCTACAGGATCCTACCAAGGGAACGTTGATATATATTAGTACTTCTGTCAAGAGGAGGTTATGTAACAAGACTTATGAGTCGATTCAACATGTGACGGCAGGCTGAGAAATTCTTGCGGGATCTGATTACCTTCAGAGACACAAAAATGTTGCCAAGATACAACAATGTTGCCATCACGCTCAGGCAAAGAAGTTCAGTATTATGGAAAGTACAGTACCGTATTATCGCTACGTCCCCCAAAGACTTATAGAAAGTTATAGAATTAAAATCTACCGGGACGAAGCTATGATTACGGAGCAAACTATTCACTATAATAAATCAGATATTCTCATCATCGACAAGCGTAATAAGACTGCTGATATAATTGATACCTCAGTGCCATTAAGTTGATTAATTAATATCAAGATTTGATCATTACGTTCAAAGATCTCTACAAATTAGATTCCACTAGAGTTAATGCAGTTGTCATCCCGAGCAATGGTTCGATACGGAATACTGCAGTCAGTACGACCAATATCTATAAATGTCAGAAGAACTCATTATATTATATCAGCAAGCAATACTATTGTTAGACATTTCTTAAATGCCCGTTGTTAATAAATATTTCTTTATAAATGAAAATAATAATGTTAACTGGTCGAAACCATCCTCCAGTCAGCTGAGACTCCCCACCCCAATAATTATTACTTACATTACGTACAATATCTAACAATTTTCAGGAAATAAATAGAATATAAAAATAAATAAAATAAATTATTTTATACGGGAACTAGCAGGAAGAACTGAAAATTGTCTTGAGGCATGGTAAGCTCTACTAAAATGCTGGGTGATCTGAGTTTTAATTTTGAGTGCACTAATGATTTTACTCTGTAGTGTCATCTTAATTGGGTTGGATTCTGGGCCCCAGGCCGTCCCTAGGCCCATCGAGCCTTTAATTAATTTATTAACGGCTGCCTGTAAAGGGGAAAATTTGACGGCCGGAGCATAGTACTCATCTACCGCAAGTATAGTGTGTCGCATAGACAAGACACACAGTCTACAGTAACTGACTATTTGGGCCATTGTGGCCTGTTAAGGGAATGATTTATATATATATATGTATATATATATATATATATATATATATATATATATATATATATATATATATATTATCTACAAATGAATTGTTCTCGCCTATGAGCACAAAGATAAAGTAAAATATCGTTTTGACATTCAGGCCAGATGTAGAAAGGCTTTAATCAGAAACAGGACAGGCACGGACGATGGTAGGCTTTGAGCATTGCAGTACAATTCATTACTGTGTCCTGCACAGCCTAGGGGTAGAGAGAGGATAAAGGTATACGGGTGGACGGGAGGTATAGAGCAATAGAAGGTATACGGTTGGACGGGAGGAACAGAGCGAAAGAGATATACGGTTGGACGGGAGGTATATGAGGGGATGGGAGCTACAGAGAGATGATTGGTCCAACGGAAGTAATGAACGCTCTAGTCGTTTTGAGTTGAGTAGGCACGTTCTCTGCTACACGGCTACTGTGTGCGTTCTGTTTGTGTGTTCCGCATGTCCGTAGCAATATGAACTGTTTGTCATGAGGATGTGACTTTATGAAGCTAGTCCGATCATAGAGTTCTCTCATTAAAGGCTTACCAATAGTTGGGGGTTTTTTTTTTCGGAACTATGAAAGAATCTAGGTATTGTGGATGACATTTGAGGGCCCCAGAAATGCCATTTTTGAAAAAAAAGAAAAAAAAAAGAGTTAGATACAGGAATGGTTTATGAACACCGTAATCTTGTGGTTGGTAAAGAGATCTGAGTGATTTTCTTGACCGTTGCTTCCACCGAGCTTGGGCTGTCTTGAGTATTGTCACTTTTGTAACATTAAGTCGAAAGGAAATTAATGGGTCTATGTGCGGAGTCTCCAATTCTTTAGCATATTAATCATAAACCGGACGATGAACCTATTATGTATTATCGATAATAAACAGCTAAGGACCTGAGGATTCGTCTAGTATGTTCGGAAATGTAAAAATCTAGTGTTTGCTATTACCACGTATGTTCAACTTTGAACTACCTTTTTGGGGTCACCATTTTAAATTTATGTGTTTAGTTTTAACGCAAATAAGGTAGTTTGATATGCCGTTGAAATCCATTAAATCTTTCCAAAAAATTGTTGTTGTTTGGGAAGTTTTACTCAAAATGATTTCGCTTAAGAATGTATAAACATTGAAAATCGCATACAATTTACTAGTTAATGAAATATGGAATCTTGGAAATTTTATTATCCAACAAAACAATGTAAAGAATTTTGATGAGAACCAAGGAAATTTACTTTTTCGAGAATTGTAAAAATTTCATTATTTTCTACAATTCCTTCATTATTTTCAAAATTCATTTACACATAACTATTATAGACCGAGAGCCAGCAATGCACTTTTCATGAAGTGTTTTATGCACCCTGAAATTTTGCTATAATATACCTCTTGTGTAGACAAGAAGGTATATATGTGATTCCTGGACATACCTTGGAACACCAGGTACTGCGCATAGGGGAAAGGTGCAAAACAATATTGCCTAAAAGTAGAGTTTTATTCAGAAGCCAACTATTATAAATGAAATAAATGGCAAATTAAGGCAATTTTCAAATTTATAATAAATAAGGCAGACACTTTTAAGGGGGTTAAAATGATAATAATAAAAAAAAACTAAGTACCTAGTTTTTATTTTTAATAATTAATGAAATGCTTTATTCACGCTGCGATTTAAACAGCGTCTTCAATAAACATATTTGAAAATAATTGCAAAAGGGCAGACACTTTTGTGGGGTTTAATTATCAGGAAACATGAAAATAAATGTTGCTTATGATAGACTGGAATACACTGCGCGTAACCGTAAGAGTGTATGACACGACTGCGCAGTGTTGGTTGTTTTCTATGCTCTCATTGGTTCTTCCTCACATGATCTTGTACAGCTGTTCCGGTTTTAATGGTAGCGAAAATAAAACTCACATTTTATATTAGAATAAACACAATTCATTTTTTTTTTACGTGTTATACCCCTTAAAACTGTCTGCCATATTTATTATTCATTGTAAAATTGTCTTAATTTTACATTAAAGATAGTTGCCTTCTAAATAAAACTCTATTTTCGGGCAATATTGTTTTGCACCTTTCCCCTACCCCCCTTGGTGCACCAAGGTATGTCCAGGAAACACATATATACCTTCTTATCTACCTAAGAGGTATATTATAGCAAAATTTCAGGATGCATAAAGCATGAAAATTGCGTTGCTGGCTCTCGGACTATTAGAATTAAAACTGACCCCGTAACAGGCCTCGAGGGCCTAGATGGGCAGATACTGTGGAGGTATCTGCTTCTTAACCAAACAGCACACTAGGGAGATATTGTGATCTGTAATATGCTTCGGCCGCCTGATTTGCCCTTTTGTGTTCATTAAAGGTTGGATTTTCCTAAAGACGGTCTAGCCCCTCGAAAAACACTAAACGATAAAATATGTAGTATGCCAACTCGGGCCCTTCAGAAATTGTGCCAAGTGCTCTACCAGTGAGCCAAACTGTTCCCCTGCATATTACTAACCTATAAATGAAAATTAACGGTATTCAGAAAATATCATATAAGCACGTTTGTCCTGAATAATTAAATAATTTGTTATAGAAATAGAATTAACACAATATGTAATAAAGAAAAATCATTATTAAAGAAAGTGAATACTTACGATATTTCTCCAAACGCTGCAAATGCTTCTCGAAGTGTTTGCGTTTCGATTTCTGGGCTTAGGTCTCCGACAAATATGTGGTAGTGTTCTGAAACACAATAATACATATATTTGTTAATGTACTGTATTAAATCACTGCACGATAATTTCGTGAAGATATTAATTAACAACAATAATATTTATAAATAAATAGAAAACAAAATAGTTGTATATTGTTAAGAAGGTTAGAAAAAAAAATTAAGTGTTTCCATTCTAAGGTTGATGTTTTTTTTTCTTCATATTTTAATGATTGAGTTAAGAACTAAGTTGTCAATCATAGCTGCGTTAAATTCATTTTATCTCTTTGTTTTCTTCAAATTTTTGGCGTCTCTCATATTATCAGTTTTATCATGGTTTAAGACCTAAAGGGGTAACATGGCTACAGATATAAAAACAAATACATTATGAAAATAGGCTTACCTATGAAAAGAAGGAGAACAATGTCTCACGTTTGCTTAATTATTTCTGACTGGGAATGAAGGTAAGTTTAGGGAAAGATGGTAGTAGAGGACGGTGGTGCCATAAAAGTGTGGTGATAATGGAAAGGAGGCAGGTATGAAAAGGTTTTTTTTTGCAGGCGGTGGAAAGTTTTAGCAGGATGTTTTTAATATATGGAAAATGTTGGAGTAGGTAGAGGAGATGACTTTTTTATCAATTTTGTCATTAACAGGGTTATTTTTTAGGTGGATAAATATAGATTCGGGAGGAAGCGTTTACCATAAAACTCGTTTTCATATAAAAAATTTAGTTTTATTAAGACATAGCGACCGCACCCAGACAATTTAAATTGTATTGTTTAAATAAGAGCAAATCTTCATCGTTGTGCAGCTCCGAAAATAAATAATTTTTTTTCAATAAATAATTTATATTTAGCACAAATTGGTTCATTATTTGCGGATTTGGAATAGAATATTCATTTAATAAGTCTTAAAAAAATGTTTGCCGATTAAAGTAATTCATTATATTAACGAATGAACTATTGCCAGTCCGAAGCCCTGAGGATCCGTGTTCGAGGATATTTGTTTTTCCGAGGGGAAAAAGGTGTCTGTAAGCGGAGTGAAGTTAAAGCAGCGGTCGGGTTCGGTTACATAAAACACGAGGGGGGGGCGACGCAAATTGGTTAAGGAGATAAGGGCTGAGTTAGTAGGGAGAAGGGGGAGGGGAGGTCATTAGCGTCGAACACTAAATTCCATTAGATTTATTGTCGGGGGGGGGGGGTAGAATTCCCCCACTACCTGGGAGACATCCCCTCTCCACTTTCGGCTGCAATTTCTCCACCTTACCCTTCCGAAAAAACAAACCCCATCCACTCTTTCAGATTTTTCTTTTACTTAAGAAATTAATCCCTACTCTTGAATTTATTTTTATTGGATTAGATTTGGAAAGTATTGTGGAGATGTTTATATCCTAAAAGGTATTAGATACTGTATAAATTGTTTTTTTTTTTCCTTCAGGCGGATTTCACAAGGTGAATTTTATCCGCTGAATTTTCTATACACAAGAGATTTAACTAATAATAAAAACACACACAAAAAAAAAATCCAACATTTAATATTAAGTAATCCATTTTTTGCACTGTTTTCTCTATCTAAAAATCATTTTTAATAATCACTTCTTGGTTAAGAAATTGTATTTTATATTTAGTACATGTATAGAAATACTCCTTACATTTAATGCATAGAAGATGTAATTATTTTCATTTATTTTAAGTTAAACTTTACTATTTCACAAAGTATCTGTATGTAAATAGAACATATGAGTAAGTTTTATGTTGGGGTATGTTTATGAATATATGACTAACATAGGACTAAAAACATTATATAAGGTCAACTCCTTGCAATGGGAAAACCCTGTATGCAATAAAATAAATTGAATTGAATTGAACTGAATCAGGTGGTGGATATAGGAAATAATTTTGGAGCGAAGCAGGGAGCACCAGATGATTTTGGGTTGTGGAATATTAACAAACTACAACTTGAAATAGTTTTCCACATAAAACGCTATTACACCCCCAATATATTATTTTTTCTGAACTAAGTAATCGTATTTAATTTAATTTTGAGGTTTCTATGACACCTGCACCTCTTAAATCAATATTTCGGGGGGGGGGGCATCAGTTTTTATGAGCGTGTAATTCTTTAATTCAGGGGTATGATGATTTTCATTTAGAATCCCTTGAGTTATGTGTAACATAGTTCAGCCTCAAAGCTTTCTTTATTAACTGTAGATAAATAGTAATAAAACTAATAAAAAAATTTCGTTTAGAGCCTTCTGCTCAAATTCAGGAACATAAATATGCTTGAGGTCCACCCGACAAACCTATGACATTTGCCACCGGACGCTTCTTTGTAACGATTTTACCCAGTTTGGTCATTGCTAAAGCATATTTATGCTAAAATACTATACTGTGAGCAGCAGAAATAGAAATGGTGCATATCGCAAATTAAAGCTATCTAATTTCCTGAAATAAGCTTAAGCAGTTTTAAGAATTCAAATTTAACATCTACGGCAAGGTTTTATTTTTTAAGGTAATAAAAATGTATTGCTTATCATGCTCAAACAAATTTTAGCAAATAGTATAGCTTAAATTTGGTTTCAGCACAATATATATATATAAATTTTAATGGGGGTCATTTTGGGTGTCTATTATGATTTGAAGTAATTTTTCAAAACTTCTTTCATGGGTGCAATCTCTATTCACTGTATTTCTTCTGAAAGCGTAATGATAATTTAAAATAATTAAAAAAATATTTTAGTTTTATCCGTTGTTTATGGTTGTTAACACCCGTTAGCTAAGATATTTGTTCCATTTCATCATTTCCTGCATTAACGATATTTGTCTATTTTTTTTTTTATTTTATAAGCTTTAGACAGATCCTCCATCATAGCACCAGTGGATCTGAGGGGTTTGTATTTTATTGAGGACGGAGAGAGCGCGACAGATACAATCCCCAAAGGACTCAACAAGTATTGATACCTGTCAGCACCTAACAAGTACATCGATATAATGATTGATTGATACTCCATACAATCAATTACCTGCTCCCTTTTGTAGGACACGAAATGGTAGCGAAACATGCAACAATGTACAAACAATGATTCTATGATTTCAACAAGTTTTTGCAATAATACATTATTTCAAGAAAAATCATTAACCTTTAGCTGGTATCGCCTTTTCAGGATCAAGAGTCAACAGTTTTTTGTCACTTTTGGAGAGGCACAAATAGCATCTGCTTCTTTTCTTGTTCGGCTGACTCGCCGATGGTTGACAAGGACCTTGAGTGGAGCAAGCACCTTTCACAATATTCCTTATAACAGGTCTTAATTTTCATAACTTTTACAATAAACCCCCCCCCCCCAAAGTTTTTTGAACTCCGTTGAGAAAATATGGAGGGAAGTAACTATTGTCAAGGGTCAAAAATGACCTGACACGAGATAGTACACAAATACAAAAAATCAGGTCGACTCTGGCTTACTACCTACAATGTTGGCGTTGCCTCTCATACAAGTCAAGTACTAGAGAAATAGTGGGAACCTTCAGGTCATTTTTGACCAATTGACCCAGGTTAATACTTTATAGATCCTACTTACTAGATACCAAGTAAAATGTATGAATGTATATTTTTTCATGCAAACATTTACCCATCTGTTTTGGCTAAGAAAATCAGATTTCTTCAATTTGGACATTTCGAGCTATTTGGCAGCATTAAAAGGCTACGGAGTAAAAGAAGACCAGAGATACCAGTTAGATGTCTAAAAGAGATATAAAAAAAAAAAAAAAAAAAAAGGTTTTCTTCATCGTCACTTAACCTCTGGTCTTAATTCACTTCCTATGCTTTTATTACTAAAATGGCTGTCAATGTGTTTGCCGAAACGTCGAAATTTTAGATTTTTCTTAGCTGAAACTCAACCGTAAGGGTGAGAGCTTTCTTATCAACTCGACGGCTAGCTGTCTACATCTCGTTATTTTATATATTCTTTTGGACCATGAGCTTGTGATAGCCTTCCAGTTTTTGGCCCTAAACCCCGATCCTGGGCTTAAGTTTACTGGTGCATTCTACTACTGATTCTTGGAGTGCGGTATAGGAGTAAAAACAAGAAGACGGCTAACGATAAGAATACAGAGGGTGCATTTTCTAGACGGAGGAGATGAGTATTGATTCTCCGATTGTACTGGTGGCTTCATCAGGGTTGACTCGTTTAAAGCAAGCGGAGGGAGAGAGAGGGAGGAGAGGGAGAGAGAGAGAGAGAGAGAGAGAGAGAGAGAGAGAGAGAGAGAGAGAGAGAGAGAGAGAGAGAGAGAGAGAGAGAGAGAGAGAGAGAGAGAGACATACAACACATTGACCCACATAGGGAGCCTGCATTAGCTCTAGGAGTCTCAATAAAATAGCTTTCAACGGATTGTTCAACTGGGATCGATCAGTGATCTGATGGAGTTGATCTCTGATTCTGAAATCTGATCATTCGCCTGGTTGGCTCACTCGCAATCAGTTCCTCTCACAGCAGAAATATTTTCCCCTCTTCAAACGGGCTCGAGTTACGACGGTGTGTTGTGGTATTGCGATATTGGCAGTTGAGGAGACCGACAATTTTGCGGAATTTTTCAGATAGTAAAGAGAGGTTTTTTTTCAAGACCAATCTTAGGTAAAGACGAAGTTGTGTTAACCAGGTTTCGAGGGGTCTCCAGTGGTCTAGTGGGTTCCGCCTTAGATTCATAAGCGGGAGATGATGGGTTTGAGTCCAGCCAGTGGCAGGAATTTTCTCATCCCACGGCACGATGGGAAAATTCCTCGCTGCACACTGGATGTCGAATTGAAAACTCACGACTAAAGTGCGTCTCATGTCGATTGGAACATAAAGACAGCCCCGTATGGTAACAGATTAATGTTACTCTACGTGTGCACATACACGTTGAATCTTTACCGTGTATGGGATATCCTTAAGGCCAGAGTTGTAGAATGATAAAACCATTAGATTAACTGTACTGACCAATGACACCGGGACTGGGCAGGACAGGCCTGACGTGTGTGGACAAGACGATATTTGCTTCACATTCAGTGGGTCTACTATAACTGAACTGTGCAGTCCCTGCCTTGAGGTTTATTAACTTATCGTGTGTGTGCTAGATCCGTTCAGTCCAAACCTTGAGGCCAAACTCTCTGCCCTTAGAACTGAACATGTTCAAACGCTGTGGTAATACACATGGTTAAAGTATGTTGACAACTTAACGATATATTAGTAACAAGCACTGTGTATTGAGTGTTAACACTCACTAAAAACCGTAAAATGAATATTATTCTGAAAGAAGACAACGGAAGGAAAATAAGAGTTGGGGATGTAGTGTAGTTGTGCGGATACTAGGAGAAGCAGAGAGACGATGAAGAAGAGGCTGAGGGATAAGGAAGGTAAAAGTGTGAGGGGATGGCCACTGTTTGCTAGTGGGGTAAGATAGTCCTATCTACAACCAACAGGGGCTGGCCTAGTCTGCTTTGTTTGCATTCATTTACCACGCCCTGGGCCTCCCTCCCGTGGGAAATATCCTATCCTATGGCGTCGCCTTAAATGTAAACGAGACCATCGGATTATACGGGGAGGGGGAGACTTCATAGATAAGGCCTCGACACGCTAGAAGAGAGGACCCAATTTACCTGCCTCTCTAGCTGGAAGCTCGGAGTTCAGGATCCAAATTGACAGACTGACATCGGCTAAGCTTCGACCGAGGTGGGATTAGGCGGGGCCCCACCAGATTTACCAACTTCCAGCCAAACTACCTACATCTTATCCCCCCCCCCCGTTCCACTTCTACAAACTCTTCTCCAGCACACAGTTCCCTTAGACACGTGGCTAATGGAACATCCAAGCTCTTAAACAGCTTAAGACTTATTTTTGAAATTATCTTGATATTTCTTATTGGAAAAATATTTTATGAGTACTATTACTGTATGTTGAAGGTTCGCTTCAGTCAGTATCGAGTTTTATAGTCTAAGAGCCAGTAACCGCACTTTTCATGAAGTGTTTTATGCACCTTGATATTTTGCTACTATGTACCTCTTGGGTTGATAAGAAGGTAAATATGTGTAGGCAAGACTTACCGTGGAACATCAGGCACTGCGCACAGGGGAAAGGTGCAAAAAAATATTTCCCAAAAATTGAGTTTTAATCAGAAGCCAACTATCTTTAATGTAAAATTAAGACAATTTTACAATGAATTATAAATAAGGCAGACACTTTTAAGGGGGATAACATGTAAAAAAAAAAAAAAAACTATATTGTTTTTAATCTAATATTAGATGAGAGATTTATTCACGCTGCCATTTAAACCGGGACAGCTGTACAAGATCATGTGAGCAAGAACCAATGAGAGCACAGAGAACAACCACAACTGCGCGGTGCTCTCATACACTCTTACACGCAGTGTATTGTAGTCTATCATAGGCAACATGTATTTTCATGTTTCCTGATAATTAAACCCCACAAAAGTGTCTGCCCTTTTGTAATGTTTTCAATTATGATTATTGAATACACTGTTTAAATCGCAGCTTGAATAAAGCACTTCATTTAATAATAAAAATAAAAACTTGGTACTTTGTTTTTTTTTTAGCTTTTTATTTACATTTTAACTAACTTTAAAGTGACTGCCTTATTTATTATTCTTTTTAAAATTGCCTTAATTTGCAATTTTTTTACATTAATGATAGTTGGCTTCTGAATAAAACTTTACTCTTGGGCAATATTTCTTTGCACCTTTCCCCTACCTGGTGTTCCAAGGTATGTCCAAGAAACACATATTTACCTTCTTATCTACCCAAGAGGTACATTATAGCATCTACTACGACCATTAAGAGTGGTGGATTTTATTCTGACGCACGCGCCCGGTCGTGTTCATCCGGCAGATAAAGGAATAGTGGAACTACTGTCAACTGCAAAAGGTGTGCCAAAAGCACTTGCAAAATTTATTCTTTTCGGGAATTAGGTTGAAAAAACTTCATTGACGAATTGGATACCAATCAAAGTGAGGTTGAAGAAAACTGATTAGAGAATCTATCTGCCTAAATCACTTACATAATTTAGATTTGACTCCATTTAATGTTGTTTATTTGTAGGAATGTTTTGTTTTTGTTGTTACTCAATACAAAAGTGTAGGCATTAGTTTCCTTTGCTAATAAATCTGATTTCATTTATTTTATAATGTGATAGTAAATTATTTTTAGTCGTACATGGTAGTGTGAAAATCTATATATATAAAAATCACGTGTCTGTCTGTTTTTCTGTTTGTTTGTTCCTTATACAAATCTACACCGTTTGACCGATTTTGACCAAACTTGGAATAATGGTAGGTCTTGATACGATAAATCTCCTAGGCTAGGTCAAAAAAATCTACCAGCTGTCTGTCTTTATGTTTGTCCCTTATACAAATCCACACCGTTCGTCCGATTTCGACTAAACTCGGTACACATGTAGATCTTAATCTGGGGAGTGTCGTAGACTGAGTCAAAAACGTCTTATAGCTATCTGTCTGTATGTTTGTCCCTTATACAAATCCACACCGTTCGTCCGATTTTGACTAAACTCGGTACACAGGTAGATCTTAATCTGGGGAGTGCCGTAGGCTAGGTCACAAAAATCTACCAGCTGTCTGTCTGTACGTCTGTCCCTTATACAAATCCACACCGTTAGACCAAATTTTACGAAACTTGGTATACATGTATGTCTTGATATGAGGGGTGTTATAGGTTATGTCAAAGTCGTCTAGGACTCACAGTCGGGAGGCCACGGGTTCATAGCAGTTACAGATTCGTGTTATTAGATTTTAATAATACTTATTTGGTGTCTAATTTATTTAGGCTTTTCTATACGCAGAAAGTAGGCGTAGCATGGCACGCCGGGTAACGGCTAGTGTCTTATAAAATGCTTTCATTAATTTTTGTCGCTAATATTTTTAGCGAAAAGTAGTTAAAATTTTGGGGTCATTCGCATTAGGTAAATTTTGTAATAATAATGTATATAAAAATGATATGGAGTTCATATAGTACTGGCTATTATGCAGAAAATACACAACCGCCAGATAAGAGCATTTTTGGGAAATTCGTGTATTTTCTTAAATGTGTCGAAAACTGTAAAGAAACTGTGGTAAATGGAAGATAACATATCGAAATATTAACGAATTGCCTACAGAATCTTTTCAGGGATTGAGTATACGGAGAAATTTGTGATTAAAACGTCTAAAGTGTATTTTTCGACCGATTCTTAGTGTTTGTTCTTCTCAATTTTCTATTGCTTGTTGTTAGTGTAATTGTTTTTATCTGTAAAATGAATTTGCCTCTATTAGAAGACAACGAAAAATGATAAAAAATGTTTTGCTATAGAGATTCTGCACATAACGGACCCTAAAATCTGACCTTTCTTCAAGATCTCATTGGAGTAGGTGTTTCAATTTTTCACAAAATATATATCTTTTCCAACATATTTAAGTAAGATTACGGATTCTTAACGAATATACATTTAATATAATTTTTTAAAATAACAAGATATTTTATTTTAATTTTAAACAATTGAAAAATTGCAATCGTGAGTATACAATTTTCATACATTGTAAATAGTTACCCGGTATTTTTAGTTTTATTCATTTATGATATCATTAAGCTATTTTATAATTACTTTCTATGATTATTTTAAAGCTTATTATTATGATCGTATTTAATTGTTTTCTATGGTAATTTTTCTGTTCTAACTCCATCTGTTGAACCTATAATCCTGTAAACAGATTAATTTAAAATAAATAAAAGAACTTGGTAAACTATTGTCTTATGCTTAAGTGGTAATCGCGGCATCATAAAACGGTATAATAAAACATAAATAAATACACAGAATAAGTTTGTACTTAAAGAAGTACATAGCTTGCCAATACTCCAGTTCTATAATGTAGCAATAAAGAACATTAGTGTTAGTAATTGGAATTTTATTTAAAACAATATATACACAATAAAGAATAATTAAAAAAAAATATACGAATTGAATTTATGCTTGATATTCAGAACCAACAATAATAAAAGGAAACATTCAATATTCCACTCACATTGAATCAATTAAAAAAAAATCAAGAAAAAAGCGAATTAAAGAGCGAAGCTGCACGCTTCTGTCAAAAAAAAAAAAAAAAAAAATACATAAAAAAAAGCGAAGAGGAAAAGCGGTGGAAAAAGGTTAAGAAGTTAAAGGTAAAACGGGGTGGTGAGGGTATGGGAAGGGGATCATTGGGCAATAGGGGGATGGGGGGGGGGCTATTGAGATGAGGGCAGGGCATTTTTATTGGGGGGAGGGGGTGGATTTCCGATTCCTAAGGGGGGGGGGGGAAACCTCCCACGCTCCCCCGGCACATATAGGCTACTTAGGGGGGTTATGAGAATATCCTTAGCAGGTTACTCGGGAATCGATAGGACTTTTAGGGGGGTGTTATACTTTATTTGGGATAAACAATACAATTTTATTTATATTTATTTATCAAATTAAGCCCAATGATAATAAAATTTGAAGTGTATTTAGAAGTTCAATAATGCCAATAAAGGATAAATTTATACATCATAATGTTTTGTATGTTCGAGGGTTGGAGTCGGGTCCCAGAACGTCCTTAGTCTCACCCAGGCACCCGGACCATAGTATCACCACTCTGACTCTCTAGTGTGCTATATTGCCAAGAATAACCAACTTAAGAGTACTTCCTGGCTTTTTGTCTTGTTACAGGACTTATTTCTATATTTCTTTGTTGATTTGTTTTCCTAAAATTTTGATTTGAAATTACTATGATGAAAACATGCTGATCACCATGTTATGAATGAATTTTATATCAATATAAAATTAATTTCTTCAAATGTTTGCAGATTTCCGGTCAATATGCAGACTACAAATGAACTGTCTTCAACGTAGAGCAACTTACGTCTAGAAGAAATTCTTCCAGCTTGTGTAGGAATAGGCCAAAATTGTATAAAGGAGGACCATCTTAGGAGGTGGTGAAGTCCACAGACAAACAGAGTATGCACGGTGGAACAAACTTAACCCTGGATTCACACCGTGGGGTGAAAGTTACCCCACCCTTTGTTCTATGGCGTCTTGATTAATTTCTGTAAATCACAGAGCCTCCCTTTTTCATCCTAAATAATCGGAAGTGCATTATCTGGTATAACTTCATATAAACAAAGCCCGTTGTCAGCTAATCGATGCATGAGAAGGTCGCGAGTTGTGTATGGGGTATTTTTTTACTCCACGGTGTAGTTAACGTACGACTTTTGCGCTCATCTGATAAATCATCACGGGCTGATCACTTTCATGGTACGGCTTTCCAAGTATCAAAATGGCCTGCAAACTGCCAAGAAAATATTTTTTCTTTAATTTGGGCTACCAAGTGGTGACAGCTCACGTGACAGTTAGCGCCCACTTGAAGAATATGGGAGATGAATTAACTCGTTATTTACGGTTATAATTCATATTAGATAATGGCAAGCAATACTTATTAATAAAAAGGTTAATATGATCAAAATCAATTCTCTCAACTACGAAAAAGTTTATTAAGCATTAAAGTTAACTGTTTTGCAGGTTATAAAGGATAACATAAAGAATGATATTTGTAAACCCACATATCTTATTCCTTTTCTCTCTCTCTCTCTCTCTCTCTCTCTCTCTCTCTCTCTCTCTTTTTGGATATTTTACATTTATTTAGCATTATTGGCATACTTGCTATGCGTTGCCGCTCGCTACGCTCGCTCAAGAAGATATCAAAACTCTAGTCAATCCAACTCGCTAAAATTAATAGAATTCTAATAATTTTAGCGACTCTAGTCTATCCAACTCGCTAAAATTAATAGAATTCTATTAATTTTTCCGAGTAAGAAACCAATCGCTTTTTCTTTGTTAGGAACATCGCGAACTAATTGTAAAACACCTATTTTTTCTCACTAACATAAACAGAGCTTTTTCACAAACATAAGATAATTCACTGTTGAAGGTTACTTTACTCCGAGCAAGAACCAATACAATTGGTCATCGGAATCCTCCAATAGGAAGGCAAAGGAATTATGCCCATGCGCTGAATCACTGATACAATCACTACTGCTACTTCAAAAGTAACTGGATGTGGTCTTCGCAAAAAGACCTGGGGGGTATAGGGTAGTAAGAAACACCCAAAACCATAAAAAGGGTTTCTATTATAAACAAATAGCCCTACTTCAGAAAAGCTTCTCTAGGAAGTGGGCTACAATTCTTTATGAACAGCCAAAAAAGGAAAAAAAAAAAAAAAAAAAAAAAAAACAACAACAGGAAAGAGAAATTGATCACGTGGTAAATAATTCCAAGACAAGAGGCACGGGTAAAGTCTGGTCTTGTTGTAAGAAGTACACATGTAGCAAGGAAAAATAGTCCATCTTAACAGGTGGAATTTACTGCGGGGAGGGGCACTTCTTGTAAGTGAATTCTTGAACGATTTATTCTTCTCTGAATTCCCTAGGCCAAGAAATGAAGGAATTTATTCTCAGAAGCACTCCAGGCGAAAAGGGAACTCACAAGGCCCTATATCATAGGGAAATAGACTGAGTTATGGATATCTTGAGGCTATTACAATCAGGGAATTTATAATATTTCCTCTAGAAATGACAGAAATTATGATTATACATTATTTGGAGAAATTGTCAAAGAAAACAACTATCCTACAACAGAACAGCAAATAGATAAAGCAAAAAAAGTTATAATATACTGAGCATCCGAATAACTTAGTTAAATCTTAAATGACAGCGATCTTGGTACGAAACGACAGAAAACTAACTGAGGGAAATTAAAAGCACAGTTCGTGAATGGCCTTCGAGCCAGAGAGGCACAAGAAGGGAAGAAATTATTCTTTGTCGACTACGAATAGGACTTTCTCGACTTACTCACACCTTATGACGAAACAAGACACGCCTATCTGCCAATATTGCAACATAAACCTGACTATAAAACACTTACTAACGGAATGCAGACTAAGAAAAAACTTTTACATGCCTGATAACTTGACTGACTTACTCAGGGACGAGAGCCAATATATAGAAAACACATTAGACTTTTTGAAACAAACCAGACTATATGACAAACTCTAAATGAAAATAAACCATCAATATAATCCCCTAAATAACTTATACTTATAATAGACTGATTGGAAAACTAATATGTATATATGTTGAATTGTAATACAGTTTGTTAATTAAAGTATGTTGTTTCGTTTAACATTGTAAATACTTAAATTGTTAACTTAATTATAAATATGAATTATAACCTTGCGTTACATTGTAAATAGGTAAATTGTTAAGTTAATTATAAATAAAAATTATAACCTTGCGTTAAAACTATATCAGATTTAAAGCTCTGTACTGTGTATGTTAAAGTATATTTATAGTATATTTCTGTAAAACCATTTAAGATGATCTATCAGCTATCAATGTAAATAATATCCAGATTTAAACGTCTGTACTGTGTATGTTAAAGTATATTTCTGTAAAACCATTTAAGATGATCTATCAGCTATCAATGTAAATAATATCCAGATGTAAAGCTCTATACTGTGTATGTTAAAGTATATTTATAGTATATTTCTGTAAAACCATTTAAGATGATCTATCAGCTATCAATGTAAATAATATCCAGATGTAAAGCTCTATACTGTGTATGTTAAAGTATATTTATAGTATATTTCTGTAAAACCATTTATGATGATCTATCAGCTATCAATGTAAATAATATCCAGATGTAAAGCTCTATACCGTGTAAATTAAAGTATATTTATAGTATATTTCTGTAAAACCATTTAAGATGATCTATCAGCTATCAATGTAAATAATATCCAGATGTAAAGCTCTATACTGTGTATGTTAAAGTATATTTATAGTATATTTCTGTAAAACCATTTAAGATGATCTATCAGCTATCAATGTAAATAATATCCAGATGTAAAGCTCTATACTGTGTATGTTAATGTATATTTATAGTATATTTCTGTAAAACCATTTATGATGATCTATCAGCTATCAATGTAAATAATATCCAGATGTAAAGCTCTATACTGTGTATGTTAATGTATATTTATAGTATATTTCTGTAAAACCATTTAAGATGATCTATCAGCTATCAATGTAAATAATATCCAGATGTAAAGCTCTATACCGTGTATGTTAAAGTATATTTATAGTATATTTCTGTAAAACCATTTAAGATGATCTATCAGCTATCAATGTAAATAATATCCAGATGTAAAGCTCTATACCGTGTATGTTAAAGTATATTTATAGTATATTTCTGTAAAACCATTTAAGATGATCTATCAGCTATCAATGTAAATAATATCCAGATTTAAAGCTCTGTACTGTGTATGTTAAAGTATATTTATAGTCTATTTCTGTAAAACCATTTAAGATGATCTATCAGCTATCAATGTAAATAATATCCAGATGTAAAGCTCTATACCGTGTAAGTTAAAGTATATTTATAGTATATTTCTGTAAAACCATTTAAGATGATCTATCAGCTATCAATGTAAATAATATCCAGATGTAAAGCTCTATACTGTGTATGTTAAAGTATATTTATAGTATATTTCTGTAAAACCATTTAAGATGATCTATCAGCTATCAATGTAAATAATATCCAGATTTAAAGCTCTGTACTGTGTATGTTAAAGTATATTTATAGTCTATTTCTGTAAAACCATTTAAGATGATCTATCAGCTATCAATGTAAATAATATCCAGATGTAAAGCTCTATACCGTGTATGTTAAAGTATATTTATAGTATATTTCTGTAAAACCATTTAAGATGATCTATCAGCTATCAATGTAAATAATATCCAGATGTAAAGCTCTATACCGTGTATGTTAAAGTATATTTATAGTATATTTCTGTAAAACCATTTAAGATGATCTATCAGCTATCAATGTAAATAATATCCAGATGTAAAGCTCTATACCGTGTAAATTAAAGTATATTTATAGTCTATTTCTGTAAAACCATTTAAGATGATCTATCAGCTATCAATGTAAATAATATCCAGATGTAAAGCTCTATACCGTGTATATTAAAGTATATTTATAGTCTATTTCTGTAAAACCATTTATGATGATCTATCAGCTATCAATGTAAATAATATCCAGATGTAAAGCTCTATACCGTGTATATTAAAGTATATTTATAGTCTATTTCTGTAAAACCATTTAAGATGATCTATCAGCTATCAATGTAAATAATATCCAGATGTAAAGCTCTATACCGTGTATATTAAAGTATATTTATAGTCTATTTCTGTAAAACCATTTAAGATGATCTATCAGCTATCAATGTAAATAATATCCATATGTAAAGCTCTATACCGTGTATATTAAAGTATATTTATAGTCTATTTCTGTAAAACCATTTAAGATGATCTATCAGCTATCAATGTAAATAATATCCAGATGTAAAGCTCTATACCGTGTATGTTAAAGTATATTTATAGTCTATTTCTGTAAAACCATTTAAGATGATCTATCAGCTATCAATGTAAATAATATCCAGATGTAAAGCTCTATACCGTGTATATTAAAGTATATTTATAGTATATTTCTGTAAAACCATTTAAGATGATCTATCAGCTATCAATGTAAATAATATCCATATGTAAAGCTCTTGTCGCCAAAGCAGCGAAGTGTCTCAATAAATAATATAATGTTAAAGACACAATCTATAAATTCGTTAATGGCGAAATAATTAATGAAGTCCTGTTTTCAAACTATCCCATGAATTTCAATTTATGAAAAAAAAATCCTGCTTTAAATCCACACCCCCATAATAAACAAATATAGCCCTTCATACCTGCTGCCCTTCCGTTATCAACTTACTTTTATGACACCTCTCTCCAGCCCCCTGTCATCTCCTACCACCCTACCTCTACAGCAAAAATATCTGTCATTGCAGAACACTTCTTCGCCACAAAACACTCTCTAGAGTTCAATTAAACTAAAGTCCTGGGAAAAGGCACCTAACACACGGAAATGAATTATCCGACAAGCGATAGAAATAGTAAAATACCCCAAGAATTTTAACAGAGAAGAGGGCTAGAGAATCTGTAAGTTATGGACACCTGTCATCCCACAAGCCCGCAGTTAAGCGATTTTCTCGTTTTATTGGGAAATATTAGGGCCGAATTCGACCAGGACTATGTGTAAATAAGACCCGGACTGAACCCCATCTTATCAGAAAAAAACTTGAGGAATCCGGTAGACTGTCTAGCGAAACGTCGGTTATTATCAATTCGACACGATCATGTCCAGAAGACTTGGTAGCTTGGTAAAGTATTTGGATAAATATTTCTAAAATTCTTTCATAAGTGAAATAGCAACATTTCTTCGGAAAGGAGGCCTGGTGGCCGTGAGTGTTAAGGCGCGAGCACTTAATACTCCATGGGTTGGATTTCCACTAGAGGTAGAAGCTATTCATTAGAAAAATAAAAAGGCATCAACCCTATCCTAGCTAGAAAAGGGTGGTAACCTATTGATAATCTGTCCTTGAAAGGTAATACAAAAAAAAAATATCTTCGAAAAGTCCTAAAATAGATATTTCCTAAACATAAACTCATTATGAAAGAACGAGAAATATGGAACTTGACTGGTTGTAGAAATCAGAAAATACCCAAAATAAGGAAATCCCATAGCATGGCGTGCAAGATGGTGCCAAAAAGGCTCTACCCTTGTAAAAACATCAATGATTATAAAATCTCAAATCGAAAAAAATACTCAGAAATCGAACTGCACTCTAGTTAGTGTCAATCGAACCCTAGTCTAGACCACCTTGCTAAAGTCAAGGCCGTGTATTGAGATAGAATGTAGATACTATGGGAGATTGAAGATGGCACCCAAGACACCATCAGGTCCCATGACAGGATGGCTGAGTCTACATTAATTGTTTCCTTCCCTCCGTGATATGCCTTCATTAACATCTCAGCTTAGACTGCTTGTCGCCGAATCAGCTGTTCCAAGCTTAATCATCTATCAACTTCCATACCATTATATTCTACTGTCAGAATCTTCAGATGTAATATTTGTGAAGCATTATAATATGTTATGTCAAATGTATATTTATCAGGGTTAAAGCATGCCAGAGTTTTTAGTACTCATTATTGTGTCAACCACTCATTATTGTGTCAACCGACGAAAGTTTCATAGCCGATACAAAAGAAAGGAGGAACTCCTTATTAATGTAACCATAATCAGATCATCTATAACGCATAGGAGTAAAACTGGGTTGCTGGTATGGGAGCAAAAGATATATACTTAGGAAATATTTGGCTCCATAAAAATTGAAGATATCAGCATCAGCAGGATTTATTTGGTGCTGTGCTGGATATTGATCATTTCATCAGATTAAGAAGAATGGGGTGTTTGGGGCACTTGGAATGAATGCATCCATAGAGGCTTCCAAGTTAGCTCATGTACGGTAAGCCTGAAGCCAAAAGGATGAGCTTCAGCCTCCACTCAGATAGCTGGATGATGTGAAGGGAGACTTCCATGCTATGACCAATATTGGAGGTAACTCGCAGGGGACAGATATGAGTGGAACAGGCTTCACTATAATTTTTAATCGCTGTTAATTTTTCGTCGCTGGGATGATATTTTTGGATGGAACGGCATTTTTCTCCAGCGGTGGTACTCCTCCTCACTTCTTACTGGAATATTTCGATGAGTTCATCTCCATCTTCGTCAGCCAACCTTACGGCGAGGAAAATAGAAGAAAAAAAAAAGAAAGACAAAATACCATCAGCGCTACTAACGGACAGTATCCCAACTACACCAGAGAGCTTCAACATCATAGGTCCGCCGATACTGGGGCTAGAGAGGAGAAAAGGCGCCCAGATCGAGAAAAATGTCATTCCCTCGGCAACCACCGAGGAAGAAACAACTATAACCTGGCTGACGAAGATGGAGATGAACCTATCAAAATATTCCAGGAAGAAGTGAGGAGTACCACCGCTGGAGAAAAATGCTGTTCCATCCAAATATATATATATATATATATATATATATATATATATATATATATATATATATCTACAGAGTTACTGGTAAATCGACACACATCCATAACACAAATTATTTTAAGCCCATATTGCCTTACCCAAAAGTTACCCGTTTTCAAGATATTTATTATTTTAGTTTTTTTTTTGGTTTTGTTTTTTTATAAAAAGTATAATATATAAGGTATTTTTGGGATTTTAGTTAAACGTTTTTATTGTTTTTTGTTTATAACATTCACAATAAGCTATTAATTAAATAAAACTAACGAATTTTTACGGGATGTTGAATTCTCTAACGGATAGCAGGATCCTCCTTTTAATTATAAATATACTTTTCAAAGTGAAATATAAGAAGCCTTGGTAATGTTTTTTCCCCGTCTTGTAAAAAGGGGGAAGAGTAGCCAACTGGAGAAGCTTTTAATAGGAGGCAAAAAAAAAAAAAAAAGAAAAGAAAAAAGTTGTAAGTAAACAGGAAAGAGGAGAGGAAGAAAATTGGATGAGAGAGCATGAGAGTGTGAGAGAAAAAGATAAAGAGAAAGAAACATAAAGGGTGTGTGTGTGTGAGAGAGAGAGAGTGATGGGGGAAGGTGGTGGGAAATACTATAAGCCGAGGCATCGAATATAAATTTTAATGCTGCATTTCGGTGTTGATTTTAAGTATTCTGTTTGTTTTCAAAGAGGCCAGCAGAGAGTGCTGGAGTCCCTCTCTCACCCAACCACTTCGGCCGAACGCTCAGCTGCCTGAAATCTCACTTCCTCTCTCTCTTTTATACCAGCCATATATATATATATATATATATATATATATATATATATATATATATATATATATTAAAACATCTAATTATGCCTATTTCCTTTCTTAAAAGTATTTTAGAGGGCCAGTATGAGAAGAGAAATGCTAGCGATGCTTGAGGTTAACGGCAACACTGAAGTAGACCAGAAAAAGATAATGGGAAAAGTGTAAAGTTTTTATGCGAACTGGAATGGCGGCGCAACACCCGGTGCCTCGAAACTGTTTAACCGACCTCTTAAAGGACACATTCAGAGGGCTGGGTTGCTTCCACCGGGAAAATAGACGGCCCCTTAAAACTTTCGAACCGTGCTATCTATTCAGAAAACTGTTTTAATGGATGATTATGACTAAAGATGCTCAATTCAGGGATTTTTAAGTTATTTGAGTGTTAGACTTGTTCGGGAAGGTGAAGGGGATGAGCTCAAGATGTACGGGCAACATTGCGAGTGATTCGCTGAAACTCGGTAAAGGTGTTATGGCACTCTTTCAGGATGCACAAAGGGTGCTCCAGAAATAACCGATATTTTCCCAGGATTCATTCACGATCTTCCAGAATGTATTGGATTCTCCATGATGTACGAACATTCCCCTAGGATGCACCCAAAATGTCTCCTGGTTGTGGGAAGTACCCCAACTAACCCGGACGTACTGGCACTGCCCGAAGAGAGGCACTCACACTCCTAGAATACACATGGATTGCTCCAAAATGCTCCGACATTGTACCACTATATACCGATATTCCCTCAGGATGTACCGACATTTTCCCTGGATGCAAAGACATTTTCTACAGACACAGGAAGTACGCGAGAGTTCCAGGATCTGAGTTAGGAAGAAGTGACACTGCCTCAGCATACACAGAATGGACCGGTATTGTACGAGCAGATATACCGACATTCTCTTAGGATTTACTGACATTTACGCTGGACGCAACGACACTTGCTTCAGACGCAAGAAGTACCCGAGTTTTCCAGGAACATCCAAGGAGGCACTGACACTGCCTGAGGATACACAGACTTTCCCCAGAATCCACTGACATTTCCCCTGGATGTACTGACATTGTCCCACGATGTACCGAAATTTTCCCAGGATGCAACGACATTTGTCCAAGAGGCGCCGACATTTCTTCCGGATTCAGGAAGTACCCAGGTAATCCAGAATGTAAGGGCACTGCCCTAGGAGGAACTGACACTGCCTACGGATAAACAGGTATTGCTCCAGAACTCACCAATATTTGCGCAGGTTGTATTGAAATTCTCTTAGGGTGCAACGAACATTTCTAAAAGTGATCAGACATTACTCCAGGATGTAGAGCCATCAGACCAGGATGCTTCGAGCTTCTTCCAAGAAGCATAGACATTTTTCCAGGATGCATCGACAATCTTCCTGGACGCAACGTCTCAGGATGAAACAACATTGGTCCAGGATGATCTGACACTCCCAAGGATGCACCCACATTACCTCAGCAGATCCACTGTCACTCTAGGATGATTTGACATTCCCCCAAGATGCATAGACATTTTACCGGTATCCATCGAAGTTCTTCCTGGACGCACTGACATATCCTCAGGATGAAGCTACATTGGTCCAGGATGATCTGACATTGTCCCAGGGTTCACCCACATTACCCCAACATGATCAGCTGTCACTTCAGGATGCTTTGACCTTCTCCCAGAATAAATACAAATTCTACCGGGATACATCGACGTTCTTGCTGAACATGAAGCAGCATTACTCCAGCACATACTGTCACTTCCCCAGAATGCTCTGGCATTGTCAGAATCTGCACTCAATGAAATTATAATTAAAAGCAACCATCACACTACTTAATTTAATTAATAACATACAGTTAATCAATGCTAATTATCAAGCCGACAGTGCGAAGCTTTAACAACATCAAATCACTTTTACATATTTGATAATGAAAGATTACAAGTTTCTAGTTGTTTAATTAATGTTCTGACAATGAAGGCTGCAAATCGGAACAGCTCTAATCAGAAACTTAATTAAGAATTCCGATAACATACACATTATACAGATAATTCCCATTTAAATTGTTTTGTAAATTGTTTACAGAATATATGAATCTGAAGTATAATCAAGATTGTATAACCATAGGAGAATATTCTCTCTTTCTCTGCATATATATATATATATATATATATATATATATATATATCTACTATATATTTGTCAAATACCACTCACTCACTCACTCATCTATCAACGCCCAGCCCAAACCGCTCGACAAAAAATTTTGAAATTTTGCATGGACACTCCCTATATAACGTAGGCGCTCGCTAAGAAAGGATTTTTTGATATTCGTATTATTAAGCATTTTTAGGGGGGGTTTAAAGTTTGAGTTGGTTAGAGAAGCCAAGCCTAGGCAGCCTGCGTTGCTAGGACGATAAAGAACAGCTGTTACCTTACATTATCTATCTCATAGTTTTATTTCTAATTGAGGTTAATTTCAACTATGATGGCAGACCTTGAATTACTAGAAATTAACTGTCCCTCATAGAGTTTTAATTGCGTTTCTTTTCTGCCTGTCCCCGTCAGATAGGCTTGCCATATTTTTGGAGAGTTAAACCGAGACACATTAATATGGGATGGGCATACCAGGGGGGGGGGGATAAAAAGAGTACAAATTATAAGCAAAATGGTTGGTGAGTTTTAAGCCTAGCAACTAACGGGAAGGGGGAATCCTAAACTGTTAGTCTACCCAAACCTTAAAAATAAGAAGGGAACTTTTTTTGCTACTTGATTTTCTTAAAACAATCTCTCAGACAAATAGTAGTGTCTGGCAGCTGGCAGCGCTGTGCAGGTAGTTCCAGCGTTTTACAGTTAGATTACTTCTCATTTCTTTGACACTGTGAGCAGTAGTAAAAATGTTAATTGTGGAAAAGTAACCGATTTAAAAAAGATTCTTATAAACATGAATTCATTACTTTTTACATCTTACAGCCTTTTCCGGGACATTGATAAAACTGGGCGGGACACCGAAACAATTGCAAAATACCGGGACAGTCCCGGTCAAACCGTGATGTATGGCATATCCTTAGGTTTTCCAGGCGAGGTATTAATATCCGGAACCCTTGCACAGCCTCCTCGCTTATAACCTTGGTAATACTCGTAAATATATTGGGTGTTACCATATGACTTCTTGGAAACATAAACTTTTAAATTTTAACGCCCATTGAATAAAATATAGTATGACGGGAACCGTGCTGTAATAAACTGCACAGAATTGTATAGTAACGTAATTTTAATGAAACATTATTTAACGCAATAAAATAACTACTTATCTGCCGTGACGAAGCACGGGTATTCAGCTAGTATATATATATATATATATATATATATATATATATATATATATATATATATATATTAGTTTTTTGGCATACATAGGCTGGATTTCGACGAACTGTTTTCCATTATAATATTTATAAGATATTATAACACAGAGAATAAAAAAGTAACTAAAAAAACTTTATTTGTAGACAGCAATATTACCGCCACTGTATGTTAGAAAACACTTGTTGCGAATTTGGTGGGTCTTTTTTTTTACGGCGTATCTACAACTTGGCCATTAGCTCCGAGCTATCTACAGGTTGCCACCCTTTCATAATGCCGTTGCTTAACTTTGGTGATTTACGGGAACCGGTGTATTCAACGTGGCTATGGCTGTTGGCCCTGAATATAAGTAAATGTAACTTAAGTATATTTATGAATGTGGATTTATAGCTATGAGTATGTGGGATTTTAGTAGCATTTGAGTTATAAAAGTCAAAATTGTTAGCTGCCAAATTCGGTCATCTAGTTGACAGCATAAGATTATTAAAGGAAACATTTTAAAAGATCAGAAAGGGGTTCTCACCTGACAAACTTACAAAGACTAATAACTTTTATTCTAAAAGTGCCATTTACAAGCAAACGGTTATTCGTTTGTAATAATTTGGAAATTAATGGCATATAACTATTAATTTACAATAATCATTTACATCTGTTATCAATGATTAAATAATCATTTACATCTGGTGTACTCATCAATGATTAAATATCAACTCTTGTACAACGAATGTAATTTTCTTTTATAGTAAAAGTGGGTTACTTTGTCCCAGTTTTATGACATTTTTTGTTTCATGTTTCGCTAAGAATATTTAATATTATGAAATAAACATTAAAATGGCATTTTTAGGTAGTTGTAATCTTTCTTTATAATACTATATTTTTAAAATTATATTCTATAAACTTTTTTTGATTTTTTTATTATTTTTAAATTTTGGCTAAAGTAGCCCTTAGCTTGGGTAACTTTGTCCCACACCAAATATTCCTATAAAAAAGCACTGTATTTCACTCTTGGATTCAATTAACCCGCTTCTTTTGAAGGGAAACAACTCACAAACATATATACATATGCACTTATTTTTTAAAAATGGTACATAATTGACGAATCAATTTTTAAAACAAATTTAAACAAAACGACCAATATTAGTCGGGATAAAAATGTTATTTATGGAAAGTTATAGAATCAATAGGCTTATGAACAAATTTAAACACGTGGCTATATAATATTTACAGAAAAAATGTCCTGTGTTCAGTAGTTTTGGAGGTTGTATCAGTTGTAAAACGTCTCACCAATTATAAAAGAGCATGTCCTTATCAGCGGCCATTTCCAACCTTGTTTCTAGGTTCTATGCAATCCACAGTAGTGTCCTTAGTCGTTAAAATTAGCTTCTGGTTTTCGTATGTAATTTTACAGCATTTTTGAAAATTTAGAATGAAAATAATAGTATTGGTACCTTATATACTACGGAGAAAAAAAGTAAATATAATGTAAAAATACTTAATTTCGTTTTTCATAATCTTTAAACATAATTTTAGAACCAGGGGCTACTTTGGGCCACTTTTTTTTTGGGACAAAGTAACCCGATATTTTAAAGTTACCAGTATCATATTTAAAATATATCTATATTCAAAATGCAAATACAACTAAGCAAAATTCCAGTAGATATCCTGGTTAGGGATGATATTGGCTACAATATTCCAGTAGATATCCTGGTTAGGGATGATATTGGCTACAATATTCCAGTAGATATCCTGGTTAGGGATGATATTGGCTACAATATTCCAGTAGATATCCTGGTTAGGGATGATATTGGCTACAATATTCCAGCAGATATCCTGGTTAGGGATGATATTGGCTACAATATTCCAGTAGATATCCTGGTTAGGGATGATATTGGCTACAATATTCCAGTAGATATCCTGGTTAGGGATGATATTGGCTACAATATTCCAGTAGATATCCTGGTTAGGGATGATATTGGCTACAATATTCCAGTAGATATCCTGGTTAGGGATGATATTGGCTACAATATTCATTTCTTACCTCAGCTAAAACATCTATTGTTCTCATTGTGCCGACGGAAGTTTGAGGAGAATAGAAACATCTCTTTTACAATAAGCTGTGAACAACATCTACTACGACCTAGCGGGGATCACTAGAACTATTAAACTTTCGGTGCCTTCTGGCAGGTACTCAGGCCTAGCAGAATCCTGAGTTAGTACGTGAATCTGACAATATCAGCTGCTGCTACACATGATGCAAACACTTTTTTGTTTTGGGACAAAGTTACACCCTAGGGCCAAAGTAACCCACTTTTACGGTACCTACTTTTTTGCCAAAATAAATTTCCGGTTATGTGGCCAATAAAGTCACTTCAACTTACATTTTTGCGTCAACCGTGACAAAAAATTTGGCGATCCTTAGGTATATGACATTTTCATGTTATATTACAAAACATCCAAAATATATAGCTAAATTCCACATAACTCTCTCTGCTTGCTGTATAGCCCCGTTTACACACACAGGTTTTCCGACAGTTTTAGAGCGGATGCTCCAAACCGGCGCTCCAATCCTGTGTGTGTGAATACTAGCCGCCGAGATGCCAGGAGAGCGGACCTGGAGCGACGTTCAGGGAGTGCAAGTTCCGACCTGCAGCGGCATGTTCACACACTTGCTCCAATCAAACGCTCCAGATCTTGCCAGTCAGTGATTGCTAGACATCAGTACAGTAAATGTGGCCAAAAAATTAGAAAAGATGAACAATGCTCAAGCAATTTATGCTGAGCGTCTTATAAATACAATTTTAAGCCAGGGTTTATTGAATGAAATCACACCAAACACAGACGTTATTGAAAGAGACCCGATGGTATTAACCCTATCAAACCAATCTTCAACTTCATCACATACATCTTATTTTGAACACGAATTAGCAAACTTGTAAAATTAATATGTTTTTAGAATATTTTTACTCAAAATGTTATTTAATTATAATGTATATAATTATTTTTTGCCTCATAAAAAATTACAGAATTTATTAAAAAGTAGTTATTCCTTTTTGTATAATGTATCTGTAAATAATTATTTTTCATTGCGGTATAAATAGCCCAACATGTTTCTGGAATAATAGAACACAAAGCAGGTCCACCCTGGCGGAAACTCCACGTGCCGCTCCAAAACCTTCGTATATTTTATTTACACGAAGAGTATTGGACCGTACGCTCCAAACTCACGCTTTTGGCGCGCGGTCTAGGAGTGTTGCTCTTTTTGTCTACCACACTCCAACCTCACACTCCTGATGCGCCACTCCAAACCGACGCTCCGGAGCGGCGCCCCAGGAGTGTCGTTTTGGAGCGTACATATAAACGGGGCTTATTTGTGATTTGTGCCACATGGATCTTGTTTTTAGAATGTATTTGTGTTGATGAGGGCAAATGGAGAGTGATAAGAAGAGATGATTAGGAGAGAACAGCTGATTGGGCGAGAGGGAGTCTAGCCGAGGTATTAGTGCAGACAGATCGACAAGCTTTGCTATAATTAATCCAGACTCAGCTGTTCTGTCGGGGTAACTAGTCCTAGTCTACAACAGGTACTCAATCACTAACCTTACATTACATTGTATGACTTCTTAGGTGTGTTAATATATTATAAGGTTATGGATGAATAATATGCACTTACAAATAAATAAATTTAAATTAAGGCGAGAAACTGCAGCTAACCTTAAGGGTATACTACCTTATAAGATCACAATCAAAGTAATGTACTCAAATTTATGAATAACAAATAATATTTTTCAATGCTTTATATCTAAGGTTTCATATTGAATGTAAAAGTATCCAAAAATATAGGAACGGAAACCCTCTCTTTTCACGGGAGATAGTTTGCAGGCGGCAATTTTTAATCTAGCTAAGTACGGAATCTAGTAAAGTTAAGAAATATTATTTTTTTCGAAAATGGTGAATAATTCTTTATTTTATATTAAAAATCCGTCGAAAATCGGTCAAAAATAAACCAAAAATCCTACATACTTTACTAGCAAATATCATTAGGAAGCTGGTGTTAAAAATTGAAGTTGATCGGCTGAAAATTGAAGGCGCTCGATTTGTAAAACATAGTTTTGAGAAAATTGACTTTAAAGTTTATTGTACTGAAATGTTCATTTCCTTTTATTTTTAATTTTAATTAAAACGGTTTTTAATTTTGAAATGTATCGGGAGTATAGTTGAAAAATCGAATTTTTGGCACATTTAAAAACTGTTCCGCCACATAAACATTCTTGGATGTAATTTTTGATAAGTTAAGGACGCATTTAAGCCCAACAAAATGGTAAAAAAAAAGTACTTAAGTATGAATTACCTCTTAATCCTTTGATGCATGATTTTTTATTTTCGCATAAAAAAAATCTGAGAGGTTTTTTAGTCGAGAAATTTATGAAAAACTGAAAGATGCCTGTAGGCACCATTGTGCATATGGGGAGGAAGGTTTTTTGAATGAACATATATAAGCATTCACATTTATTGAAACATGTAAAGAATTTATGAGTTAAAGTTAAAAAGAACTCTCTTCTCTTTTCATAAAAATCACAAATGGTAATCCTTAAAACATGATTTGCCTTTAGTTAAACACAAATAAAGTTCACATTTATCACAGTAACCACAAGTTTGGTTCTTGTAGTTTTCCATCCTGCATCTCATCTTCTGAGATACGTCAGGCAGTACATCCTTGAACAAATCATTCAAATCTGAGAAGGGATCATTCAAATCATCGCCATTTACCTCTAAAACATTGGCTGAAAATACGCCAAGGTTCAGAAAGAACATTCTCGTCGACATCTTCATCATCCTCACTATCATCTGGTGCTGTGATTATATGAAAAATCTGTTTCTCCTCTCCCAATTATCGATCAGATAATGGGACCCATCGCTCTGACCTCAGTACCAGATGCACGATGGTGCCCACAGGAAAAAAATAAAAAAAACACAAAAATTGGCCCAAAAAAATAAAACTTCAATAAAACAAACTTTCCCTTCGTAAAATACACCACTAGTACTAAGGAGTACGATTTTTTTTAGGTCAGAATGGACGTTTTTAATAGTATTGTGGCCTTGCGAAACGGGTCCCCTCGGGGTCAGAAATGAGACTCCTGGTTTTGTCAACATTAACTTGTTTATTCCTTCTTGGGAACGAAGTACAATGTTCAAAATCTTCCAGTCCCTTTGACACTTGTTGATGCTTACAGGGAACGAAATATAATTTGAAAAAACTCGACATAGTGCTCTGGGAGTGGAAAATATAATATGATGCCTGCAGGCATCATGATGCAACAAAGGGTTAACATGACTTACTCTAATAGCTAACAATATGTCATACATTATTAACAATTAATTTAAACGAACCAATTAATATGGGTGCGTATTGACCCGTGCTGACATATTTGCAGTGTTATTATACAGAGCTCTGTTTCATCCTAGGAATGCTAAAATAGAATGCTGTACGAGATATGTCGCCTTGCATTGGTCAACGGTAGATAACTCGATTAAGTATTGGTCCTTCAAAAAATAGGCTGCTGTTTTAAATACTTACATTTCCTTTTTTTCTAAACATAACTAACATTTGCATATCTTAGTTTGTATACCTAAATAAGGAACATCAGGAAAACATTCAAGTTCCTTAATGGTTCTCGAGAACCTCTAAAACCAATTCTTTCATGTTAAAGATATTGCCTTGAAAGTGGTTGTATTCGATCGTTTGCGTCTCAATAATTTTATAAAATAGTCCAAAAATTCTTTTAACACAAGACCGCTAGTTTTATAATTTTTATGAGTATTTCATAGCAAAAACTCTCCGAGCAGCATATTCTACAGGTTAACGAATATAATTTTTCACTTTAGACAATCTATTATTGTTCTAAATTTCATCAAATTCTGGCCATATTTTTTTACGGCAGAATTAGAACATATTAGTAACACCATATGCAGATAGTCAGCCTTTAAGGCGATAGAATTCAAGGAATAGTTGGGAATTGGCTAGGAGAAAAGGTCAGAATTTAAGAAAAATCTATATTTTGAACATTTCAGCATGCTTTTTAGCAGCCTTCATCAGCAAGAAAAGCTTAGGGGATGAAGAATGACCTCGATAACTTGTAGGTGATCATGGGTAAATATGCTTAAAGAAAATATCAGATTTTCAGAAAAAAAATATTTTTAGAAGGTTTTGGTATGCTGTTTGTCAGCATCGATAGTCACCTAAACGCCAACGCGGTGTTTCTTCATCGCCTAGGCATTTTTTGGAAAAGAACGCTGTCCAAGAGCATGGAAACGTTCGCAGTATATTATAAAACAGTGACCCTATTTTTCCAATATATTCCTCTGTGGCAGAAGGTCAATTTTATAAAAACACACTTACTTTCTTCTGTACTCTTTTATTAGGCTCTACATGTTTCACGTCGCTGTGACGCCTCGTCAGGAGCACTTAATCTAAATAAAATAAAATATGGTTACAGCCTATTCATTAGAGAACCTTCCGCAGGTAGGGCCACGTCTGGACTCTAAGTCCAGTGCGGAAGGTTGTCTAATGGATAGGCTGTAACCATATTTTATTTTATTTAGATTGGAGCGACGTGAAACATGTAGAGCCTAATAAAAGAGTACAGAAGAAAGAAAGTGTGTTTATATAAAATTGACCCTCTGCCACAGACGAATATGTTCGCAGTATAGTTTTTCTGTAGTCTGACGTTTTCTTTTAGCTGAATCCTAACCATTCCTTGTTGTTAAGGCTGCTCCTACATTGGATCCAATCCGATTTCGTTTGACCGCAGCGGCCGACGTGAGTGCCAACATTGGTCCCGACCCAATCCGATGCGATTTAGTCACAGATCGTCAGTAATGACCTCGTAGTGAAGTGAAAACGACTGATTAATTTAAGAAATACCACCTAATAAGCATGAAAACCTTCGATTGGGTTGAATGTTGGAGGTATAAAGGAGGAGTTGAGAAGCCAATCGATCTTCTGGAAGTATATCAGTCCCAAAAAAATTAATCTCCAATAAGACAACCATTAGTAATCATATTTTAAATTTATTTATAAGAACGGTAGCTAGCAGGTTATAAGCATTAGAAGGTTATAAACTTTAGAAGGTTATTGACATTGGATGGTTATAAATAACTTTCCACGTAATTTAATAAACAAGGGAAACAAAAAACAAAAAAACAAAAACAAAAAACAACAAGTTTGAACGGCCGAGAATCGGTGGCTATTGTATCGGATCGGATCGGGTCCAATGTAGGTGCGCCTTAAGACGATGAATTGATATATATTCAAATTTGAACAACCAAACTTGACGAAACCTGTGTTCCCCTCTTAAGCGGGGTTTATTTATTTTTTTTATTTATTTAATTATAGAGTTCCGCAACTTAGGCAAGAAACTCTTTAAAAACAGTCAACTAAAAAATATGTCTTAGTACCAATAAAACATGAACAAAAATACAAAAAATAAATAAATGAGAAAGAAACTAAGGAAATAAATGATAACTGTAACAAAGGAAAGAAAAATATAGAATAAAAAACATAAATATATATATATATATATACATTCAAAGGGACAAAATTTAATTATTTACATTTTGGAGTACAACTTTGTGTGTTTTAGATACCTGAGTAGTGCTCTAATGTGTGGGCTACCTTCTGTCAGTATGTCGCGTAAGTGGTAAGGTATGGTCAGGTTATTGCGCTGTCTGCAGTTGGTAAGTATGTGTTTGACGCTCAGAGTCTCGTTACAATATCTACAAGTTGGTCTGTCCTTTCTGTCTAGTAAGTAGGAATGGGTAAGTAAAGTGTGTCCTATACGAAGCCTGGATAGGATGACTTCGTCCCGACGAGAGAAGCGTTCATTTTCCCAGGCTTTCGTTGTATTTTTAATTTCCCTCAACTTGGTATCAGTTTTTAGTCACTCACCTTAGTTTGTAATGTTTTGTATAAGTCCGATGAAGTCACAGTTTTCAAGTCAAGCGTAGGTCTTTTCGTCGCTTGTTTCGCTTGTAGGTCTACAGCTGTACTGAGTTTAATGTCCTCATGTCCTGGTAGCAATATCAATGTTATGTGTTTGTTATTGTTCTGTAATATGTCTATTTGTGAGAATATGTTGTTTATAATGGGATGTGTACTGTAAATGTTTCGCATGGAGAGCAAATAACTTAAAGCGGGGTTTTATCTCTATAGAGTGAAATAAAAACACGCCAAAAGGAACAAACGATGTATAATTAAATAAGAACATTTCGCTGGATGTTTTCCCCGAAAGGGCAGATAGCTTTTGGCGAGTTAATAACCCAGAATTCCCCCGTGACTCAGATATCTTCCTCCATATTCCATGCTTATCCATGGATCCGACGTGTTGACTCTGCTGGATAAGCCAGATCTCCACAACTGGAATATTCATCTCTGGAGGGAACCGCAGCGCCCCCCACCCCAGGGGCCCCCTGCCTAATTAAACTGTAGCCTACTGAATAAAGAAGGGAATTATGTTTGCCCAGAAGGGATTCCATTTCTTTTTCTGATTAAATAGGCCATTACGGCAGGTCCCCGGCAGATCAGTCTGGTGGGAATATCCGGTGATCTGGTTATGGTTGGCCATTGTTTCATACCTAAATAAGGTATAGTGAACGATTACATTTCATTTTAAGCTCATTCATAGACCTCCGCCCCCCAAAAAGCATTTAATTCCCGGTATAAGCTCTAGTGGCTAGAGCGCTGGAATCATAAGCGGAAGATGGTGGGTTCGATCCCCACCGGCAGCAGAAATTTTCTCATCTCAGGGCTCGCTGAGAGGATTCCTGGCTGCACCCTGGAGGCCGGAGCTAATGACCGAGAATTATGTCGATGCGCCGTAAAAAAAATAAATAAATAAATAAAAAATAAAGCATAACTTCACTATGGAGGTCCAGTGGCTGTGAGTGCTAAGGCGTAAGCAATTAACACTCTGTACCAAGGGTCGTGGGTTCATTTCCCAGTATGGGGTGGTGGCGTTTCTTCAGAAAAAAAAGGCATCAACCCTATCCTGGCTGGAAAAGGGTGATAACCTATAGATAACCCGTCCAAAAATTCTTAGTTAATAATAATGGACGTTAAAATTTAAATAATAATAAACTTCACTATTGGCTGGAGCTAACACCTATCCCCAACTATTATTAACCTGAGTGAGAATAATTTGCTGTAAGAATTGTCACACTTGCAGTTTTGCGTTAATAAAATCCCTGAATCATTTAGACTTGTTTAAAGGAACCAAAAAACTTTGAAAGTAATATTTTTTCAGAGAGCATGTAAAGGCTAGTCTTTGTTTTCTAGGAGCTTTATGCCCTTTAAGGGACTTAAAAACTGTCCTAATGTTCCGTATTTATACAAAGTAATATATGTAAATTTTGCTTACATTAAAAATAGAGAACGTGTGTATAGAAAATTAAATATTATATTAGGAAACAAGAGCAGTTTATTTTTATTTTTAGACAATGGTTGAAATATTAAAACGCTGTCGTTGAAAATGTTTTTGAAAGGCCTTAAAACAACTTACCAGGAGGATCAATTGGTTTAACCTTCTATTTATTTATTTTTATTTTAATAGTAATTATTTTATTTATTTAATTTATATAGTCCCACTTTATATATATATATATATATATATATATATATATATATATATATATATATATATATATATATTCTTTGAGGCTTAGGGTCGAACCTAAGCCTCAAAGAACATAACGTATTAAGAAATATTTTGGGTCATCTACAAGAATAATAATAATAATATATATATACATATATATATATATATATATATATATATATATATATATATATATATATATATATGTATATATATTATGCGAACAGAATGGGCTCATCGGTCCATTGTGTAAATTATAGAATTTTACAAAATTTAAAGATATATATTTGTCTTATTGTTGGACAATTCTGCATAAGCGAATATATGTTTCGATAACTAGAACTAACTATAACTAAACTTCGATTCAAAAACTTTCGGGCATAATCAATCTAACTGTATCTGCATGTTAATTCGCTGTGATCTTCTTGACGGGCGAACTAGTTCTTGTTGTAAGAACTTGTAAAAATCTGAATCAATGTTCTAGATGAGTGATGACCTATCAATTAAGTGATCTTTTTAAAAGCTTTCCCCTAAAAACCATTGATGCCCTTCTAAAGCTCCCCGAACCATTATAAAAGGTCATTTTAAGGTTCCATCTCAAGAGTGAGTTGCCACATCGATTAGACGCGTGTCATCTTTGTTAGAAATATCCCTTTACTCTCACGTCCTTACACACTCTCACCTTTAGATCATCTTATGGCAAATAATCTATGTAGTTTTAAGCAATTCTTCGTTTATAAGATTAATGATTGCTTTGTACATGTACTGGAGGTCCCTGGTTCAAAACCCTGGGTTTAAATAAGCAATGGGTACCTCCATTAAATAATTACTGGGTACCTGCAAAGGGAAAAATTAACCGACCGGAGCATAGTACTGACCACACTATCTCCCTAGTTTGCCAGATACCTCTACAGTATCTACCCCTCTGGGCCCTTAGTGGCCTGTTACGGGACTGATATATATATATATATATATATATATATATTATGTTTGTTTGATTTTTCTTCATGGTAAATTTAAGATGCTAAATGTAGCAGTAACGACTATATTGCTGCACCACAAGTATAATGACGCAAATTTAAAATTTTGTTAAAGTTATATTAAATTGTCGGCAGATTTAAGAATGCATTTACTTGTTGTTATATTTGACATAATTATACAAATTTTCCATGATATAGAAGATAAATCGTCATTATTAAGACAAATTATAATTATTTTTCTTTTGCCATCCCCGGAAAATTTCAATTAACACGGTTGAAGGGGTCGGGGCAAAACATTTTTAACAAAACTTAACTATAGCTATTATAAAAGCACTTGTTCATTTCCCCTTATTCCACTATGGCTTGGAATCCAATACAGTGATAAGGAAATATTTTTATTTATTAAATCTCTTATTCCCTGTAAAATATCATTAATTGATTTATTATAAGTGTATGAGTCTTGAAAATTATGGATAGAAAGGGGAAAGGGGTAAAACGTGAAATTGTGCTCTATTCAGTGGTGCAAATGGTGCACAAATTTAAGTTTTAAAATCTTCCAAATATTCCCACGAAGTTTTTGACCGAACTAATACCTCCGAAGCAGCGATTTGACATTGCAGATGATATTATGAGCTTTTTAATCCAACATTTTTAGACTTCATAATTTATTTTTTTATCTAGAGGTGAGTAACAAATATAAAATACTAGCTCTTCCTCAGTGCGCCATGCTATCCCTACGATTCTCCCCGTATCAAGATCTATCTGTATACCCATGTACGTCAAAATCGGTCAAATGCTGTGAATTTGTTTATATCTGTCTAGTGCTGTCTCGTGAAACAGCCAACAGAGGCCAGCACCACAGCATTTCATATTACAGCCGACAGAGGCCAGCACCTGAGCCTGTGAGTAGATAGCTCTTATCAAAGAAAGGCCAGCGCTTCTTAGTTAGACAGTGACTGTTGATATAAAATTGAAATAAACTGGATTACATGGTTACATCGTCGTTACAAATGCAAAGTATCGAATGTGAAAATCACCGCTTTTCAGATTGGAAAAGCATTTATTCATAATTTTTTTTGGACAGTCAAATATTCGGCAGATTTGGCCTTTTGATAGTGAAATACTTTCCCTTTAATAGAGTGAAGTAAGATTCAAGAATTTGCCGTACATAAGCTCAGCAGAAATTAGTAAAGATTAAAAATGAAAGATGCATTTTTTCACATTCGATACTTTGCATTTGTATCGACGATATAATGATGTAAAGTCATCAATGAGTTCAAGTTATTCTAATTATCAAGAACATTTACAAATAAATTTCAGACATTGTTCAAAATGGCTGTCGATGTAAAATGGCCGTCAGAATCTGAATGGTTCAGCATAGCCAATTTTTCTAGAACAGAACTTTTGACCATTTGACCAAATTTTCAGATTTGACTATTTTGACCTAGTCTAGGAGATTTCCTGTATCAAGACCTACCTGTGTGCCAAGTTTGGTCAAGATCAGTCAAACGGTGTAGATTTGTATAAGAAACAAACAGACGTACGGAGAAACAGACAGACACGTGAGTTTTATATATATATATATATATATATATATATATATATATATATATATATATATATATATATAGACAGGTATTTACATCCATATGTAACATGTCTAGTTGTGAAGTCCTACTATAATGACATAGTTTAAAATAAGAAGTCTATTAGCGATATTATGAGCTTGGATATAACTGTATGTTTGTATAGTAGTGAATCTGAGCGGTGTTTGTGTATACATTGAAGCAACACCTAGAATTTCGGGGGGGGGAGGAAGGACTAACTTGTTGACTCGGTGTCAACAGGTAAACTGCGAGCCCAGCTGTTACAGCTCCACAATCAACCTGACTACCTTCTCTACGATATAGGCAAGTATTAGATCTGTTTTGGGTGTTTACTGTATCCTCTGTTATCATCCCTTTATCATGATAGTGTATGCATTGGAAGGCATTTGGAATGAGGAATGCACATGTCCATGTCCAAAAAAGGGTACTTGTTTTGGTTTACTGTCTCTTCATAGAGTGACATCAACCCGGTTGTACGTACTAGCAATGTCGACAATTTATAACCCATAGTGTGGATGGAGATAGTTAGCCGCTGTAGAGATACGAAGACAGGTATAGTTGGGATTCGGCTAGGAGAAAAACGTCAGACTTTCAAAAAGAAATCTGTATTTTGGACGTTTCGACTGCAACAATGGCAGCCTTCTTCAGCTAAAAAATATATACAACTTATAAGTAAAGAGAATGTACAAGCAGTAAGTAAAAGACAGGCAGAAATGAGCGGATTATATATATCAATACAATAAATTTTAACCAATCTTATTTTTAAAAACAATAAAAATACGGTAGTTGGAAAGAAAACAGCATGTAGAACTTGTTAGTAAAAACAGTACAAAAAATTTAATTTAATTTAATTTAGTAAAAACAACGCACATTTTTTATGTAGTGAAAAACAAAATCTATTTTATAAGTGAATACAATTTATAACAATTAATATATAGATACATACCACTAGAGAATGCCTAGGGGGGGGGGGGGGGGGGGGGGAGAGAGGAAGACCTCGAGGACAGACTTAGGTAACCATGGTTAGAAGTATGAACGGCAGCAAATATATCGGTGGTCTTTATAGTTATGAAAAAGGGGGTGGGGGGAGGCGGTAAGTCGGTGCAGATGAAAGAGGTGCAATTGCTGGGTTGTAAACCCGGGTTTTAAGGAGGTTGTAAGAGGTGTTAAGAGCTTTGGGACACACAGGTAGAGAAATTGTCTGGAGCCTGGGAACAAAGATAAAAAAGGAGGTCAGGACAATTTATGGAAGACGGAGGAGTAAGCAGGGGAGATGTTTTGTTTGTCGGTTTTGTAATTAATGTTATTGGGGTTTAAGTTAATGTGGATGCATTCGGAAATCTGTCGCTTTTTGGTGTTTCGTTCAGTGGAAAGTATTTTAGTGTCGTCAAAGTTGAAAGTGTGTTTTTTAGTTATGGCGTGTTTTGCGAGGGCGGATTTGTGGATTTCTTTGTTTTTTATTGTCCGTTTGTGTTGTGTTATTCGGGAGTGAATATAATTTTTGGTTTCACCTATGTATACAGCATTACAGGAGGGGGTTTGGCAGGGTATTTGGTAAACAACGTGGGTGGCGTAGTCATAGGGAAGGGGATCTTTGAGTTTGGTGTACAATGTAGTAAGTTTGTTAGTGGTTTTTAACCCAAAGTTTAGTGACGGGAGGGCTTTTTTTAAAGTCTTCGTGAGTTTTTCCGTCAGTCCTGGTGTGTATGTCAGGGAACGAAATACCTGGAGGGAGGATTCGGGGGAGGTATTGGGGGAGGTGGCATTGAAGGATTGGGATTTTATTTGTTTTATAAGCCGGTTTATGAGGTTGGGGGGGAATTGATTCAGTGTTAATATTTCGGTAGCTTTATTCAAGTTTTCATTGTGGAAGGAATCATGGGATAAGGAGAGGGCGCGGCGAAGCAGGTTCCGTGCTACATTGATTTTCATGTGGTAAGGATGGGAAGAGTGGAAATTGAGTAAACGTCCAGAATAAGTGGGTTTAGTATACCAGTTTGTGATGATAGTGCCGTCAGTCTGTCTGATAAGTAGAACGTCCAAGTAGGGGAGTTGTTGGTCTTGTTCAGTCTCCACCGTAAATTGTAGTCTGGGATGATAGGAGTTGAAGCAGTCTAGTATGTCAGTTAGTCTATCGGGGTTGATAATTAGCAGGAGGTCATCTACATACTTGCAAATGAAAGATATGTCCTGGGGGAACAGTGGGACGAAAGTGTTGAGTAAGTCAGTAAGAAAGATCGAGGATAAGTCTGGAGCAAGGCAGTTTCCCATAGCTAACCCTTCGATTTGTTGGTAAAATTGTCCGTTGTATTTGAAAAAACCACTGTTGACGCATAATTTAAGGCTGTCAACAAAGGAGATAAGTTTTCACTGCCCCCTAGTTCTAATAATAATAATATACCTAAAGTAATTACAGACGTAGAGTATATATTAAAAACCCTACCATGTAAGGAGGAAGACTTAACCCGTTCCCAAATAGTTAACTCCATCACTAATTTCATACAAACTCCGTCCCCTAATCCTACCCACCTTTCCACTGACTTCTACAAAGACCTGAAAGCCACCAGAACTTTCCTACACTCACACGACAAACAGATTATTTGCACCAAAGCTGACAAAGGGAACGTGACGGTCATAATGGACAGAACTGACTACGATAACAAAATGAATAACTTACTTAACGACACTAATACGTACACACCTATCCCCAAAGACATCACCCTCAGACTGGAAAGACAATTTAATGAACATACCAAACAACTCCTACAGTTGAATGAAATAGACAGAAAGACCCACCGCCAATTAATTTCTCACAACTCTCTCCCTCCCCGAGCTTATGGCCTCCCTAAAATTCATAAACCCGGAAACCCCCTCCGACCCATCATTTCGAATATTAATTCTCCCTCTTCCAAATTGAGTAAATTTTTGCTCCCCGCGTTACAAGCCTTAAGCCATAATAACCCGTACGATATAAAAAATTCTTACGATCTTATTTCAAAATTATCTAATTTCACTGTACCCCCCGGACATATCCTGATCTCATTTGATGCCACATCCCTTTTTACCAACGTCCCTCTAACAAAAACGTTAGAAATTATCCAAAATAATTGGTCCTCTATAGAACCGCACAGCCCCCTATCTTTTCAATATTTTGTTGACAGCCTCAAATTATGCGTCAACAGTGGTTTTTTCAAATACAACGGACAATTTTACCAACAAATCGAAGGGTTAGCTATGGGAAACTGCCTTGCTCCAGACTTATCCTCGATCTTTCTTACTGACTTACTCAACACTTTCGTCCCACTGTTCCCCCAGGACATATCTTTCATTTGCAAGTATGTAGATGACCTCCTGCTAATTATCAACCCCGATAGACTAACTGACATACTAGACTGCTTCAACTCCTATCATCCCAGACTACAATTTAAGGTGGAGACTGAACAAGACCAACAACTCCCCTACTTGGACGTTCTACTTATCAGACAGACTGACGGCACTATCATCACAAACTGGTATACTAAACCCACTTATTCTGGACGTTTACTCAATTTCCACTCTTCCCATCCTTACAACATGAAAATCAATGTAGCACGGAACCTGCTTCGCCGCGCCCTCTCCTTATCCCATGATTCCTTCCACAATGAAAACTTGAATAAAGCTACCGAAATATTAACACTGAATCAATTCCCCCCCAACCTCATAAACCGGCTTATAAAACAAATAAAATCCCAATCCTTCAATGCCACCTCCCCCAATACCTCCCCCGAATCCTCCCTCCAGGTATTTCGTTCCCTGACTTACACACCAGGACTGACGGAAAAACTCACGAAGACTTTAAAAAAAGCCCTCCCGTCACTAAACTTTGGGTTAAAAACCACTAACAAACTTACTACATTGTACACCAAACTCAAAGATCCCCTTCCCTATGACTACGCCACCCACGTTGTTTACCAAATACCCTGCCAAACCCCCTCCTGTAATGCTGTATACATAGGTGAAACCAAAAATTATATTCACTCCCGAATAACACAACACAAACGGACAATAAAAAACAAAGAAATCCACAAATCCGCCCTCGCAAAACACGCCATAACTAAAAAACACACTTTCAACTTTGACGACACTAAAATACTTTCCACTGAACGAAACACCAAAAAGCGACAGATTTCCGAATGCATCCACATTAACTTAAACCCCAATAACATTAATTACAAAACCGACAAACAAAACATCTCCCCTGCTTACTCCTCCGTCTTCCATAAATTGTCCTGACCTCCTTTTTTATCTTTGTTCCCAGGCTCCAGACAATTTCTCTACCTGTGTGTCCCAAAACTCTTAACACCTCTTACAACCTCCTTAAAACCCGGGTTTACAACCCAGCAATTGCACCTCTTTCATCTGCACCGACTTACCGCCTCCCCCCACCCCCTTTTTCATAACTATAAAGACCACCGATATATTTGCTGCCGTTCATACTTCTAACCATGGTTACCTAAGTCTGTCCTCGAGGTCTTCCTCTCTCCCCCCCCCCTAGGCATTCTCTAGTGGTATGTATCTATATATTAATTGTTATAAATTGTATTCACTTATAAAATAGATTTTGTTTTTCACTACATAAAAAATGTGCGTTGTTTTTACTGTTAAATTTTTTGTACTGTTTTTACTAACAAGTTCTACATGCTGTTTTCTTTCCAACTACCGTATTTTTATTGTTTTTAAAAATAAGATTGGTTAAAATTTATTGTATTGATATATATACTCCGCTCATTTCTGCCTGTCTTTTACTTACTGCTTGTACATTCTCTTTACTTATAAGTTGTATATATTTTTTAGCTGAAGAAGGCTGCCATTGTTGCAGTCGAAACGTCCAAAATACAGATTTCTTTTTGAAAGTCTGACGTTTTTCTCCTAGCCGAATCCCAACTATACCTGTCTTCGTTTATAACCCATAAGTCACGAAAAACCCAACAATTCAATTCTTAATATATTATAGGTTGAATGAAAGGTCTGTAGATATTTCGATATAAGGATTATCTTCATATTATTTTTACAACTTTTAATAATGAATAAAACGGCTATTTTGGGTTATATTCTTTTAATCCAATATACGGCGGCACCCAAGTAGTGTTTAAGCTTCAAGGTACTTATAGTAAATTAACATTTTACTAAGTTAAATTTTCATTGTGATCAGATGATTTGATTTTCATTCCTCTAATTGTCATCAGACGACGCTTAATCTCCCTTCGATATATATATATATATATATATATATATATATATATAAGCTGGAAACAGGAAGAGCATCCATGTACATCTACAGTCTGCAGCTTCATCTCATGTTTGTTCTAAAAGTGAATGGTCCTGAAGAGAGGCTCACTAAGCAGCTTGCAGCTAAAGTGGTTGCGAGTAAGGTAGGTTGGTACAATGACTTACGTGATGTGTGTATTAAAGCAGGTTACGAACCGCAAACTTTTTTTTCAACCCCACTGGAGAAGATACATACAACTGTCAAATGCTTAGTAGGTAGTATTGACTCCGAAGAAAAAGAAAAGCTACAAGACACGCTAACGAACGCGCAGTTCTACACACCCTGCAAAATTTTGAAATTTGAATGTAAACAGCTGTCTTATATCAACGACACTAACAGCCTTCAAATGATAAGGACCATCATGCGAGCCATAATAGAAACCCTAAACCTGAACAAAAAGCCTTGGAGTTCTGATGATACTGCCCTCTGCTCTCTTTGCAATATAACCCGAAGATATCATCCATTTTCTAGCTGCATGCCCAATCCTCTCCGAGATAAGAGTAAACATATTCCATAGAAATAGATTAACCCACACGCAAGCAATAGACTATTTGAACGGCCAGGACTACTGTAAACTATACCACTACGTTAAAGAAGCAGTGAATTTTAAATTTGATTATCAGGAATAAGGAGGATCAATTTTTGCTACTTTTTTATTTTTTTTTATATTGTTTAAAATCACTTATATTGTTTTTATTTTATTTTCATGTGTATTATATTATGTGGTGTCGCCTAGCTGATCTATTATATCCAAGCTTATGTAAAATTATTGTGAATTTCTCAAGGACTTATTATTTGTACATGTATATAATAAAATTTACTTTACTACTACTACTATATATATATATATATATATATATATATATATATATATATATATATATATAACAAAGTCATGTTTGTTCAATTCTTTGTAATACAATTTTTTTATTTACCCTTAAATGTTATAGGATTGAATAACAACTGCCCTACAGTTATTACTCTTTCCCAGTTAAGGTTTTCCTGGAAATAATATATTGACGTATTGCAAGAACGTATGTAATTAAACTTTGTAAATATATATGATCCTTTCTGTTTTGTTTTTTTTTTCGATGAATTTATGTTTTTTCTCCCTCACCATATCGTATTGAATATCTCTCGTCGCGCTAATCATTCGTGAGCTACGCAAAACCAATCTTGCGAATAAATCCACCACTTCCTAGACGAAGTACATATATATATATATATATATATATATATATATATATATATATATATAGTTAGGACTACCTACAGTAACCTAAAGATGTTGTCTTCAAATGTCTTAGTTTGAGGTTTGGAATTGGGGTCCAAGGGCTTGCCTAGACTCTCTCCGCCTTGAAGTGTACCTGTGTAGGGGAAAATATGGCGGTCGGAGCATAGTACTGACCTCATTATCTCTCTAGTGTGTTGTGCAGTAAATATGAGATATAAATACTGTATATGTCCCTCTGGCCTGTCTGGCTTGTTACGGGGCAGATTTTATGATATAGTAGCTGATACCCGGCCTGCTATGCTACACCTACTATTTGCATTTAGAAAAGCCCAAATAAATTAGAAACCAAATAATTAATATTAAAATCTAATAACGCATATCTGTAACATATGTGTTCATAGTTTCGTACCCGTGAACTTGGAGCTGTTAGTCTTAGACGATTTCAACCTAGCCTATGACACTCCCCGGATCAAGATCTACATGTTTGCCAAGTTATGTCAAATACAGTCAAACGGTGTGTATTTGTATGAGGAACAAACAGACAGATAAACACCTGATAGACGTTTTTGACTTAGCCTACGACACTCCATGGATCAAGACCTACCTGTGTGCCAAGTCTGGGCAAAATCGGTCAAACGGTGTGGATTTGCATAAGACAAAGAGCTGGTAGACTTCTTTGACGTAGCCTACGAGACTGCCCGGATCAATACCTACCTGTTTACCAAGTTTGGTCAAAATCGGTCACATGGTGTGGATTTTTATGAGAAACAAACAGACAGACAAACGGACAAACAGGAGTTTATATATGTATAGATGTTTATATACATACGGCTATATAAAAATCACGTTTATGCCTGTCTTTTTGTCCCATATACAAATCCACACCGTTTGACCGATTTTGACCAAACTAGGTTAAAATCGTCTAGGACTCACGGTTCCGAGGTCACATAAATATATAAATATTTGTCTGTTTGCTTCCTTAAACGTTCAAAATTTGGCACAAAAATGCGTTGTCTAATTTAAAAGAGGATGTTCCTTGACCAACAGAATCCGCCCACCGGAACATGGTTCTATGAGCAAAATTCGCGCGACAAAAATCTTTGCACTTAAGGCCTTTCTTTTATAGACTTTTAGGTACACTTTTTATAGGTTCTTATCGTATCTTGTCGTTATCATAGGATATCCAATAATACTATTTCCCAGACGATATTCTTGTATTACGTATCAAGAATTTATGTAATTGTAATTTTTATTTATAGTATAGAGGAAATTTATTCATTATGCTGTTTGTTAAGGAATAGAACGTTAATTAGGCAATTTGTTGGAAATGTAGTGAGTAGTTTGTAGGGCTGAATGTGCAGGTGTAGTGTTGTTGGAGAGAGGAATTGGAGCCGGGGCTACTGGTGTAGAAGTGACGAGACATGGTCCAATTTGCGGGCCGTAGCCTTTCCGCTCTCCAATTTGGCTGGTCTCGGAACGGCCTTCCTCTCCAATCAGCGTCCGTGCTGAGTATCAATGCCGTCAGTCGGGCCTAGGGGTGGAGGGAGGGGTAACGACTCTTCAGCTGATAGCTTGGAATGCGTTAGAATCTGATGACCAGCTGATTTATTTACATTTTAGGCGGCTTTACTCCCTACCTCTATATGAAGGAAACTCGCTTATGATGTTGATCCAATCCGGAAGTACCGAATAGAAAATTTTCCATCCGATCCAAGTTTTTCTTCTTCTTCTTTGACTGTTACAACATAATTTTGTTCTACAGTACCCTGCAGTAGTTCGTCGTCCTCTGTTGGTCGACCTGTAACCTCGTCTTCAAGCTTGCTGTTTCCCGTTCAAAATCGTTCAAACCACTGTAACACTTGTCGCTTACTAATGAAATTTTCGCCATATCTACAACTTGAAGCAGCTTTTTCTCCTTTATCGAATTTTCAAAGCATAATATGGCGTAAGTGGTGTCTTGGAAGATCCGTTTCAAATGAAATTTCAGCACTGAATAAAAAAAGTTTCACTAACCAAAACAGAAATGTATTTAATGCTAAAACAACAAATAACGAATAAATAAACAAAAAATGTAAAAAAAAAAATAAATTGAAAAGTAGGGAACACAAACAGACAGAATATTAAAAACCAACATTACTTATGGCGATATATATATATATATATATATATATATATATATATATGCATATGTTCGCTTTCCAGCAGCTCAAAAATGGACCGATTTTAATGAACTTTAGTCCAAAGATACTTTTCATTGAAACACATTACATAAATGGGAATGTTTGTATAAGAACGGAAACGCGCTAATATGACGCAGCTCCTGCGAGTTGGTGGTTTTTTAGATAGAATTGTCTAAGGTTTATTGAATGAGCAATTGTGGAAGAGGGAGAGATTGTAGTTGGAAAATAGTATCGAGAGAGAGAGAGAGGGAGAGAGAGAGAGAGAGAGAGAGAGAGAGGGGTAGAGACAGAGAGATCCTTTAAGAGGATTAAAGCTATTAAAGCAATTTAAACAGGAGGTTTGAATACGGACACAAGTGCCTAGAACCTCCATAAAGTACATACAAAGGCCAGCAGGATGGAATTGCACAAGGTTCTCCCTTCAGCCCTATTCAAACAGACGCGATCCCCTCGAATTGGCCAGTCTTCTACGAACGTTCATGCAATTAGTTCGTCTCTAGTTAATAAGCAGACATGAGAGCATTTCGAATTAGGAAAAGGCTATCATCAGACGGAAGGAAGAAGGGAAGGTACGGAAGGGAAATCAAGAATTATTAATGTTATTGGAACGAAAATACTTCTTGAATGGAATGGGTGACCGATAAGACAGACCAGGATACGCCGCACCGAGGCTTATGTGACCCATTGTGACACTCAGCTCGCCGGTGTCACCACCATTAGGCTCGTGTTAGCGATAGAATGTAGAAACCCCACTGCTAACACTTCACTTAGTCACTGCAGCAGACCTTTGGGCCACTGTCGTCTGAGTCGCATTGGTGGAGAGAGAGACTTACAGATCTCTGTCAAAGGTGAGGGTTACCCACAGTTCTGGTGGCTAACACGCTAGATTATATCGAAGATCTAGGATCGGGTCCCGCATGTGGATTGTTAACTTTTTTCAACAAATCTATTCACTGCTTGGCCATGGCTATTTAAAAAGGGTGGCGACCTGTACATAGCACGGCGCTAATGGTTTAGAAGCAGTTGCGCAGTAAAAACATAATAGACCAAAAACATCATATGTTCATTTATATGTTAGTGTGATTTTTTATATAAATTATTCTGAGTTCATTAGGGGCTTGCGGTCCGTAATGCAGTAACCATTCGTTTACAATTACTTTATTTATTATACAGAACCTACACGTTTCTTGCCTTTGCGCCTCTTCAGGGGCATTTCTTGTTCGGAAGACCTCTTGTCGCCAAGAAGAAGGCTCTGTTTTCCATCGGAGAGGAGTAAAAACGGCAGATTCTTGTGCCACTCTATAGTGCCGTCAGTACTAAGCTCCGGGCGCCTTATTTTCCTCTTTGTAGGTAACGGTTAATAAATTAATTAATGGCTGGGCGGTCCAGGGACGTTCTGGGAGAATCCCAACCTTGAGCGACTGCACTAGAAGATGAAATCTTTAGTGCATGCCAGAGTTTTGAAATAATGTCCTCCAGTACATTAGTCAAGTAATCAACGAGTTCTCCTATAGCTACATACATAAGTGTATATAAATATATTTAAATAACGGTACATATTATTGAAACCCAGATAAATTCTATCAAAATCTTTTATACAGATTTAACCATTAGTGCAACTTCAAAGCTTTCAGTCCTTCGGACACATTCTATCTTATTAAAACTAAAATTAAGCTGATGCATTTATAAATGATTCAATGAGGTATAATAAATGTAAAAGTTACTGAATGTCTAATGAATCACAGTGCGTGGGTGGGGAATAGTTTCTCCGAATCCACTAATTATTACTAGAAAAAAAATCAGTAGAGAAATGGTGAGACAAACCGAGGGGGGTCAGGACAAATAGGCGGAGCTCCAACTCGTTATGAGGGAGATAATAGATAATCATATAGTTAAATTTGTCGTGAACTCTGGGGACAATTTGTGCCCCTGCCGCCGTTGATAACAGCATAATTCAGCCCCTTCCCCCCAGAGAAGGGCCCAACTTTATTCCGGTCTAAATTACCAGTAGGGCGGGGGGTATTAACCCCCCCTTGAAGCTTGGCCGAGTCCCAGCTCCATCGATAGCCAAGCTCTACCAAGGGTCACTGAGATCCAGGGGGCTTTGTCACTGTTTGTCTTCCGATTTGGAATTCAGAAATTGAATAGGAATTTTATAAATTACAAGAAATATACTTTTAATTGATTTATTTGCCCTCCTAGACTTATAGCACGTTTTCTCTCTTTCTCCAAGGTGGGGAAATTTGCTTATGAGGATGACCTCATAATGCTATCTGGAAGTACCGACTAGAAATTTTCACGTTTCAGAACCCATATATATACATATCGGAAAGATTTATTTCTAACATTACATTTTTTTTTCTTATTTTACATATCCAGTTTCATTGGCAAATACATTCTCCTGCTATAAGGAATTTGAAAAAAAATAAGATGTAACATAAACAGACAAAAATAACCGTTTAAATAAACGAAAGCAATTGCTTCAAAGTTGTATGCACTTATTTCTCCAAATGACATCGCCTAGTCAAAACTTCCTTCAGAACCTTTTTTGTAGAACATTTAGTAACCTTCCGCTTACCAAGATTCCCAACCGTTTTCGAGATATCAAAGAAAATATGCGAAGCTCCCAAAACATTTCATGTCTGTTAATGAAATATTTTATTCTAATCCTTCCTTAACTCAAAACGTAACCAAAATGTAAACATCTTTGTTTATATGAATTTCCAACATGCAGAACATATTATAACTGAATGCCATCATTATAAGTACCCAAACCAGAATAATTATTCGACAACTATTGTTCCACTTTTCTCGCAAGCAGTTAACGCTATAGCCTTAAAAATGGTATCATTCGTTTTCCTAGGCCATGAAGCCTATAAAACGAGTACCTGCAAGCATATGAAGTTAGCGTAACGATTTTTTTTCGCGCAAACGTCGCTCAAAAAAAACATGTTACGGTGGGCGGATTTTGCTCATTAACGAACTCGGCCTTTCAAATTAGACGAAAGATTTTTGTACCAAATTTCATCAAAATCGGACAAATATATATATATATATATATATATATATATATATATATATATATATATATATATATATACATATTTTAACTATCATGATTTTCGTTCTCTAGAGGTTCTGAAACGTAAATCATTTTCTAGTCGGCGCTTCCGGATTTCGGCATGAGGTCAACTTTATAAGCGGGGTTACTCCCTATGGAGGGCAGGAGGGAGGAACCGCGCTAAAATGCTAAATAACACGGACAATATTGAACATTTACTGTTAGATTTCGCTCTGAAATCCGTGAGAGAGCATGGAGTGGGATGTTCATGGTCTTTGCCTCAATCGCATGGAATAAGATGCGATAAAGAGGGATTTCCATGGTCTTCACCACAAACAAATGGACTAAGTGAATCACATTGAACCAACCTGCATATTCGCCGCATTGTAAGAACGTCTAACTTATCCTAACACAGAACCAAGAGGTGCTATTAGTAATTTAAATTTATCCTTCTTGTCAAATTCACCAATGGTGATATTAAGCACGTTTAAGCTTAAGAACTCGACTCGGACGGCGAGAACTGAATTAAGACTTTGCCAGTCACTCAGATCCTCTTAACGAAAGTTTTAAGCAGAAGAGCCTTTAAGCATTCACAGGGCTCAAGAATGGGCTCGGGACCGAATTCCGAACAAAAGATATCCATGCCAACGCCCATAGCCCGGTTGAATACACCGGTTCCCGTTGATCACCGAAGTTAAGCAACGTCGGGCGTGGTCAGTACCTGAATGGGTGACCGACCACGTGCTGTTGGAATTATAAAAATGTGACAACCTGTAGATAGTCCGGCGCTAATAGCCAAAGAGTTGATGCGCCGTTAAAAACGAAAGAAAAAATATATAAATAAGATCTTCATCCGAAACCTGCCATTTACGAAATAATGACATTATTATTTGGTCCGTGCGCTGAAGTCAATAGATCTTTCATAATGCCATATCTATACGGGCTTTCTGACAAGGATTGGTTTGAAATGGCAGTTGGCACGATAATCCATAGCGTCGCTAGCCAAAATACTTGTCAAATTCGCTTTGTCAATGTCATTTATCCCTGCCAACTTACTGAATTCCAAATAGTGATCCACCTAATAGGACAAAGAGTTTCCGTAATGTGTGCATTTACGGATATACTTGTATCTATATATGTGTTTATATGTATTATGTTCTTCTTGTAAGTGTATATATAGAACAGAACTATTCTGCACTTCTTCTTGTAGTGCAGAATAGTTGCTGGAAATGGGGAATTCAGATTCTACTAAATTGCGGATTAATGAAAAATTTAGGAAAGGTTTCCTAGAGTACACAGTAACAATACAAGTGGTAATAATTGGATATGATCTTGACAGATAAAAAGTATTCGAGCTTGTTAACCCTTTCCGTACACAATGAGCCGCAAGAGATGTGTTCTCCTGTACGGGATACTCGCACCCGGCACTGGTCCCCCTGTACGGGATACTTTTCCCACTCTCGGTCACAGCGCTTCGACTTTCAGTGATCTCCTCGCCGTACTTAAACTCGTCTTTTATCATTTTCATTTTTATTTTGCTTACAATGATTATTCATTTTTATTTAGGTTGAATTAGTTTGGCGTTTAAATAATTATTTTATGTTGAAAAACTTAACAATAAAAAAAAACAGGTTTTCTAAGTTTAAAAAACACGATTATAAGATCTTAATACTTTAGGAATAAAAGTGAACTGATTTTGCAAATAAATGCTGTTAGGAATGAACAGAAGTATAAAAACAAACGGTAATTTGACGTGGGTTGACCGGGTAAATGGGCGGAGAAGGCAACGAGTTGTAATTCGACATAAAACGACCAAAAACTTCATTCAACTGCCATCTAGTAATAGGCAGGAATACTAGAAGTACAATACGGTAACGCTAGATAGCTCTAAAGACGAGAAATGAGAAGATAAAGAATGCGAGAGATACGCCGAGCTCCCGACTGCTGTACAAGTCCACGGTACGTGGGTCCCGTCTTCCTTCGACTTCTACACAAGTCCACGGTATGTGGGTCCCGGCAGCTCTCGACTGCTGGAGCAGTCCACGGTACGGAAAGGGTTAATATTGGTTGAATATCGGCGGTATTCACAAGAAACCTTCTGCAATGGTAGGTAGGGGTTGATCTGACAAAATTATTTGGAGTATTAAGATGATTTGCTTTATATGGTTTATTTCTAAGAATTGTCTTATACAGAATATTATATCCAGTAAGATTATTGACAATGTTAGGAATATATTTAATTGTATTTAGATCATATGTTGTTAAATGTAATTAGATCATATGTTCGATCATATGTTTTGGAGCTTATATTGTTTTAATAGAAGAAAAATAAATGAATGCTAGCTTGCTTGTTGACTGAAAATGCTTATTTAACTTTAATTTAATTTAGCTCGAAAGTATTTAACTTAACATGGTGTCAGGTGTATAGAAAATGTCTAGTAATATCCCACAGCCAGAACCCCTTGATTGTTCAAGCAAAGAAGATGCTGCTGAAAACTGGGAAATCTTTAAAGCTCAGTGGAAAAATTACATCACTTTATCTGAATCCTTTGGCACGAAATCGGCGAAGCTCTCTTGTGAAGAGGTAAAGCTAGCTTTATTTAGTTCCTTAATTGGTAAAAGAGGCCTGCAATTAATAAGAAAGATATGCAATCATGAGGCCACGTTAGATGACATAATTGCTCGTCTTGATAGATACTTTACTGATAGGAAGAATGTCACATATGAACGCTTTATATTCAATAGTGCTGTTCAAATGCCTGATGAAACCTGCAAGGATTTCATTAACCGCCTTCACGAACAGGCCAGTAGGTGCGAGTTTGAAACATTAGCTAATTTATCAAAGCTTGAAATTGAAGAAAACCTCATTTGCGATCGTTTAGTTGCGGGACTATCTGATTTAAGAATGCGCAAAGGTCTATTAGCTAGAAAATCATTAACATTAGACCAGGCAAGGGAACTGTGTATTGCTGAGGAACAATCGGCTTGTTTAGCTTCAAAAATGCGTGATGAATCAAGCCCGTCTGATTCTGGTTTTGCAGTTAGCAATGAAAGGTGGCCCAAATGTAAATTTTGCGGGGGCCAGCACATACGTGGCGCTGGTAACTGTCCGGCTTTTGGGAAGACTTGTATGAAATGCAAAAAAAAGAACCATTTTAGCAAAGTATGTATGCAGAAGAGAGCATCAGTCAAGCAATCTGATTTAATCGGAAAAGACATGGCAACGGATAGTCAGTCTGATGAAGACGATGACGTTTTTAAAATTGAAAATGCGGCCTATAAAAAAAGACTTTATGTGAACCTAAAAGTGCCCATGCAAACCGGCTCTAAAATGCCAGGTAGACAGTGGTGCCTCCTGCAATGTTATTGGGATAAATGATTTAAAACATCTCTTAGGCACATCTAATTTAAGGTTAGAACCAAGCTCTACTATTTTGACTTTTTATGGCGGAGATTCTCAAATATCTAGGGGTAGAATAAGCCTACATACAACTTGGAAGACCAAAAGATTTCGACTGAAGTTTGAGGTTATTGATACGAGATATAACCCACTCATAGGAGCTGCAGATGCTTTAAGGCTAGGCCTCATCACACTGGACAAAGATGGGTTTCTGGTGAAAAACGCGCAAGATCCGAAATCTATACTGTCTTCATTTCCCGAAGTTGGTAAAGGACTCGGTAGTCTACAAAGGCTGTATGATTTTAAATTGGATCAATCTATCTCGCCAACAGTAGTGCCACCAAGAAGATATCCTGTCGCCTTGAAAGAAGAGATATGCTCGGAAATCCATCGCCTTGAAAAGCTTGGGGTTATTGAAAGGATGATTGAGCCGTCCGATTGGGTCAGTGCCATGGTAGTAGTGAAGACGCCCAATAAGCTGAGGATATGCATAGATCCCTATCACCTTAATAAAGCAATCCAGCGTCCTCATTATCAAGCACCGTCGATCGAGGAGATAGCAGCAACGCTCGCCAAAGCAAGGATTTTCAGTGTGCTGGATCTGAAAGATGGCTTTTGGCATGTTCAACTCACTGAAGAATCAAGCAAGAAAACCACATTTTGGACCCCTCTCGGAAGGTATCGATGGAAACGATTGCCTTTTGGAATAAAGTCTGCGCCAGAAGAATTTCAAAGAAGAATACATGAAGCTCTGGATGGCCTTGGTGGTATATGTAGCATAGCAGACGATATCCTGCTTTTTGGATCAGGAGATACAGACGAACAAGCTTTACAGGACCACAACAGGAATTTAGTTGCATTATTGAATCGAGCGAGAGATCTCAACTTGAAATTTAATTACCAAAAGTGCAGAATTGGTCTGGACCAGGTGAAATATATGGGGCATATAATATCAAAGGATGGATTTAAGCCTGATCCATCAAAAGTAGCTGCAGTCCAAGAAATGAAATCACCGGAAAACAAAGAAGAGCTTCAACGCTTTCTTGGATTTGTCACCTATCTTGGAAAATTTGTTCCTCGCTTATCAGACGAAGCTGCTCCACTCAGGACCCTCCTCAAAGAAGAAGCATCCTGGATTTGGGAGCCAGTTCATGAAAGAGCATTTAGGCGGCTTGTTAGCCTTGTTACCTCCGCTCCAGTCTTAAAATATTTTGATCCCATGAAACCAGCTAAACTCCAATGTGATGCAAGTCAGTATGGTTTAGGTGCAACGCTAATGCAAGATGGAGCTCCTGTAGTATATATTTCTAGAGTTCTCACTCCTACCGAATAGATAATAAAGGTGATCAGGACTCTTGATTTATATTTAATAATTATATTCAAATATTCTAAGACACTAGCGTGGTTGCTGTGGCCTATGTAAAAATAGTAATATCCGTTAATGCTGCAGGGATAATTAGAATGAGACGGGGGAGAATGTTGGCAGAAGTGCAATGATAACGCGCTCAGGTGTTTGATAAGTGAACAGTTTAATTGTTTATAGTAGGTTACTGAACTGTTACCTGTTTCTGAGAATACTTTTGACAGATCTGTTAATATGAGTGTGTATATGTGTGTTGAAGAACAATTTAAGGTGTATTGTGCTGCAAGATTGTACAGATTACATAAATAATAAACAATGTAAGTAATCAAATTATTTCCTCTTAAGCTTATGTTACTAAATAGAATACATGTTATAAACAATGTTTTTAGAAGTAATATTTTAACAATCTTATATATAACTATCATTAGTCAAATAAAGCAACAATTCCTTCAACTAAGATAAATATTTTTGACACACCATCATCTGCTGAGTTCAGTTTTGTAATTAGTGACTTAACATTCTTAATTATATTTTTCAGGTTAAAGTTACTTAAAAAGTCTTTAAATTCTTTAAAACTATCTATCAATGAGGGTTCCTGGTCTTTGGGCTGAAAAGAACCAGTTGGCCATTTAGAAGATGTTTTAGGAAGGGCTGGAAAGTCATTTTTGCTGAATTTTAGAGGGGTCAAGGGGACCTTAGGATGTTGTTTACTCAATTTAATTGTCATATTTCTTTCATAAATTGGGCATTTTTCATAATTTGAGTAATGTGGACCTTTGCAATTTGCACAGACAGGAGTAAAGTCTGGATCAGTATCTCTGACACAGCTATTAGATGAGTGATCTCCTGAGCATTTCATACATTTTGATTTTTTGTGACAGTTAGAGGCAATATGGTTATATTCTTGACAGTTATAACAGATTGTCAATTGTTTTGTAGATCTATATTTATCCCACCTGACCACTACATTGCAAACATACTTTATTTTATTTAGCAGAGATAATTGATTTTTATTCTCTAGATAAATACGCTCTTTGAGAAATAAAATGGTTGAATTCAAAGACTTTATTAGTTCCAATCTACCTCATTTTATAGGAATTAGTGAAACCCATTTCGACGATAGGGACAGATTTTCACTCCCAGGTTATGTTCTTTATAGAAGGGATAGGAACAGGGATGGAGGTGGTGTAATGATCATGGTTAAATCAGATATACAACATAGTTTGAGATTAATAAATAACATGAAATATGCAGAAGGTATTGCCGTAGATGTCTACATAAACAAAACCATTGTTTCTATCATTTCTGTTTATGTTCCTCCCAATAAACTCATAAGAGCCGACTTAAAAAATCTATTCCAGATAAATAAAAAGATTATTTTAATGGGTGATATAAATGCCAAGCATATCCAATGGAATTGCCACAACAATAATAGAAATGGAAAATTGCTCCTAAACTACATTCCCAGAAACAACATAGTATTGCACGCACCAAACTCTCCTACACATTTCCCATCACAGCAGAACCTAAAACCCAGTATTATAGATCTGGTATTGACTAAAAATATTGACACATTATCCCATCTTGTCGCCATAAACGCCTTAAGCTCTGATCATGAACCTATAATATTCTGCCTTTATAAAACCCTTATAACCCAAAAAAGAAAAAGAATCCTCCACTATTCTAAAACTGATTGGCAAATGTACAGAAAAATAATAAATGAAAATATATGCATTAACCCATTAATAACTTGCCCAAGTGATTTAAATATAGCAGTGCAAGACTTTAGTAACATTATTCTCTCAGCCGTAAAAGAATCCACTCCACTTATTACACTCAATCATACTGAAAATTTCCAACTTCCTTCTTATCTCCAACATCTTATTTTTATCAAAAATAAATTCAAAAAAATGTCACAAAGATATCGATCACCCATAATATCCCGGATATGTAACTGGCTTACCCATTTTACTCGGACTCGCTTAAATAAATGGAGAAATAAAAAATGGGAACAATTTCTTTTAAAATTAAAACCTGGAGATGGATCCTTATGGAAAATCCACAAACAATTCACTAGATCATATAAACGCATCCCTCCTCTTAACACTCAGGGCACATATGTTTATGACGACCAAAGTAAAGCAGAGCTACTCGCCCAACACTTTAAACAAGTTCATTATTTGACAAACAATTTCGGCTCTCGTCACCATGAGAATACCATTAGACGTCAAGTCAACAAATTTTTCAAAAAGTCAGTAGATCGAACATTTCCAGCAGTGACACCTAAAGAACTAGCCAAACTAATTAAACAAATCAAAACAAAGAAATCGATTGGACCCGATAACATTCATCCTTTATTGGTCAAAAATATATCCAAAAAAGCAATATTAAGCTTAACAAAAATTTATAACAGTTGCTTTCGATTAAAACACTTTCCAGACACTTGGAAAAGAGCTAAATTATTAGCCTTTCCTAAACCAAACAAGGACCCCTCCCTCCCCAGTAACTTACGTCCCATAAGCATCCTCAGTATATTTTCCAAACTTCTTGAAAAATTAATATTATCGAGAATTAATAAATACATCTCCCACAATCAATGCCTTATTAAAGAGCAGTTCGGATTTAGAAGAAATCATTCCACAGTAGCGCAACTTGCAAGGCTAACAGACCATATTACTAAAAATTTTAATGAGAAGAAACATACTGGCATGCTACTGATTGACGTGGAGAAGGCATTTGACACAGTCTGGCACCATGGGCTTATATATAAACTCATTACCCTAAACATACCTCCATACCTTATTCACTTAATACATTCATTCCTTGTAAACAGAACTTTCTTCGTTAATATAAACTCAAGAACCTCAAGCATACAATCCATACCAGCCGGAGTCCCACAAGGCTCTTGTTTAAGCCCAATATTATTTAATTTATATATTAATGACCTGCCAACACTCCCCCACACTAGCCTTTCACTATTTGCCGATGATACTGCCCTGTATACAAGCTCATTCAGACTCGATACAATAGCAAACAGATTGCAATGTAGTTTTAAAAAGATCCATGCATATTATTGGAAATGGAAAATAAAAATAAATCACACAAAAACAGAAGCAGTTCTGTTTACAAAGAGAAGACCGCGACAAGAAATTTATATTAAAATTCAAAATAATACGATTCCATGGAAACCCCATTCAAAATATTTAGGACTAATTCTAGATAGAGGTCTCACCTTCACCGAGCACATAAACCAGAAGCGGGATAGTTGTATGAAATTACTCTACTCAATGTTCCCTTATTTTAATAAAAAATCTAAATTAAGCCCGAAAAATAAAACAATTCTTTATAAAATGATTGTACGCCCTGTACTGTTGTATGCTTGTCCTGTTTGGAGTTCAACCTGTTCAACAAACTACAAAAAACTTCAGGTTATCCAAAACATCTGTCTCAGAATTATAAATGACTACCCCAGATACACTAAAATTACAGACATGCACGACGACCTGGAAATGCCGACAATCACAGACTACGTACACACACTCACGACTAAATTCTTTCATTCAGTACAACTATCAGACAATCCACTAATAGCTGAAATAGGTAATTACAACAAAGAAACCCTCAGACGATACACCCACAGACGGACCAAACACATACTTCTGGACACCTGACCTCATATAATATAAGTTAATAATTATCAGTTGTATTTATTATAGTCGTATTTTGCTTGGGTTTTTGTATAATTTTTCCCAAACTTCCAACAATACTCATTGTGTATTTAGTTAGTCAATAAACAAAATAACATGTAAAATATATAATAACATGTAAAACTCAATGTACATATTGTATATTCAATTTGTAAATAAAAATCTCTTCTTCCTTCTTCCTTCCTACCGAATCGTCATATGCTCAAATCGAGAAAGAGTGTTTGGCAGTGGTTTTTGCATTTGAGCGTTTGGAGCAATATCTCTTTGGTAAAGCAGATGTAACAATCGAAACTGACCATAAGCCACTTGAAGCTATTTTTAAGAAACCACTCACCAAGGCACCAAGAAGATTGCAGCGCATGCTCCTCAGGCTACAAAAATATTCCTTTCAAGTTCACTTTAAGCCAGGAAAATCAATTGTCGTTGCTGACTTTTTATCACGTGCACCAGCACCAGCTGATATGAATCGAAATAAGAATGATGTCTTGATTTTTAAGACATCTGGAAATAATCTATTTCATGGATTTGAAACATGCAAGTCTTTTGAGTATTTGGACATCACAGATCAACGCCTTCATGATTTACGTGAAGCAACAAAAAATGATGAGGAACTAAAGATATTAGCCCAAACAATTCAGTATGGTTGGCCAGAAAAAAATACACAGCTCCCAGGTTCCGTTCGACCATTCTGGAGTTTTCGGGATGAATTAACTGTTGAAGACGGAGTGATATTGAAAGGTGACAGAATTGTTGTACCAGACTCGATGAAGAAGGATGTTTTACAGAAAGTTCATTCCTCGCATCAAGGAGTTGAGGCCTGCTTAAGAAGGGCAAAGGATGGATTTTTTTGGCTAACTATGAAAGCAGATATCAAGGATCTAGTCATGAACTGTAGGGCATGCAAGAAATTTGCCACTGCTTTAAAGAAAGAACCCCTGATACTGCAGGAAACACCACAGCGACCATGGCAGAGGGTCGGCTTTGATTTCTTGCAGGAGGGGCCAAATCACTATATGATTTTGACCGACTATTACTCATCTTTTTTTGAGGTGAAAAAGACTCGGTCATGCACGGCTGAAACCCTAACTGATTTTTGTAAAGAACAATTCGCACGACACGGCATTCCAGATGTCATTGTATCAGATCATGGAACACAGCTGTCTTCAAAGACATTTCAAGACTTTGCAAAAGAATGGGAATTTCAGACTATCTTATCGTCGCCGTATAATCATCAATCCAATGGCAAAGCAGAGTCAGCGGTAAAAATTTTCAAAAATATGAGAAGGAAAGTAAGAGAAGATGGAGGTGACTTCTATGTAGCCTTGCTGGAGTGGAGAAATACTCCCCTTCAAGATATTGGTTACAGCCCCTCCCAGCTTCTCATGTCGAGGAGAACTAAGAGTGTTTTGCCTATCAAAGAAGACTTGTTGAAGCCGAAGGTTCCGCAGAATGTTACTGAGAAGTGGGACCGAAGAAAGAAGAATTACAAGACTACCTACGATCATGGATCCCAAGTTCTACCAGAGCTAGTTGAAGGACAGAAGGTCTGGGTAAAGCTGCATCCGCAGAACCAAGGCGATCCTTGGATTGAAGGAAAGGTAGTGAAGAAGGAAGGAATAAGAAGGTATCAAGTAGAAGTGAATGGAAGGCTTTATCTAAGGAATAGAAGATTTATTAGGGCCTAAACTTTATCTTTGGACGTTATCAATGAAGAGGGAGATGTTAGGAATATATTTAATTGTATTTAGATCATATGTTGTTAAATGTAATTAGATCATATGTTCGATCATATGTTTTGGAGCTTATATTGTTTTAATAGAAGAAAAATAAATGAATGCTAGCTTGCTTGTTGACTGAAAATGCTTATTTAACTTTAATTTAATTTAGCTCGAAAGTATTTAACTTAACAGACAACAGGTGAATTTCTTAGATCACTAGGGCTGGATAGAAAATTTTAAGCTTTTGTGTTTGGTACATTCGTTGAATTTGGTCTGTAGGAACTTCGTATGATATAATATTATGATTTTAAGGAAGGATTCCATGTGGCAAAGTTTTTCTACTAGTAGAAACCAGAATACATGGAAAATTGGTTCCGATTGGACAATTTGGTGCATATTCCGTATTTTCTACAATTCATGAATTTTTTTACGGTAGAACGTAGCTTATTTGGAAAAAGATATGTTTGGTGAAGATGAGAATTTGTTGCTTGCAAAGCATTCCAGGATTTGCACGTATTTGACTCATGCGGAGGATTTGGTGCAGACGCAGGATATTATGTACTAATAAATTGTAGTGATTGTAAAGGACTTGGTGTATTGTAAGGCTTTAGCACTGTTATCAGAGGAAAAGTTTCGAATGTTAAGTGGCTTTGGTGCATGCGTAGAAATGGGTTAATTTGAAGCATTTGTACGTTTACAAGTAATATTATTTTTGGAGGTAATGTTATTTTGGATAATAGTTGAGTAGAGAGCCTTTGGGGTGTGCGCAGTAATTCGAGGAGGGGAATATTTGAGGGAATGTGTTGATTGGGAAGATATATTTTTTTTTTTGTGATGCGCAGTATTTACGGAATTTTGGTCACAACTCAGACAATTTACCTACCTGAAAAGATAGTTACCTAAAAAGGGACAGTATTTTTTTTTTTTTAATCTTTTGAGACGGTTGCACGATTGGAGGTGCGTGGACACAGTCAAAGAGTGTAGAATGGTGAGTACTCTGCGTCGGGCGCCAAATTTACGAGTTTTCTTATGAATGCGTGTTAATTAACATAAACATAAACATTATAAACGTAAACGTAAACATAACCAGTAAATATTTGGTATAACCTGTAGAAAGATCATGAGAGAAAGACCCCCAGACATATAGTGACAGGTAGGTATGTTGAGACCACGAGGATTCAAGGGAAGTTTCCTGTCAAAGAGTTTGGCCAAATTGAGTTTAACTCTTGAAGGCTCCCAACGTGCGATCTGTCAGCCCTTCAACATCTTCAACGTGGTCTTTAATATATCTTTGTAAACATAGTTGGGACTTTGTTGTTCGGAACACGCTCTCTTGGAGAGACTTCTTTTTCCTCTTTTGGCGTTCACAACTAGGACGTAGGAAACATTCTCAAGGAATAAGCACTATCGGTCCTCAAATCTAAAGCATTTTTCTGGAAGGAATGAATAAAATCTAATAAATAAATTAAGTCAAAAGTCTTTAACTTAATTACCCGGCTGGGATTTGATCCTAGATCCTCTGCTCTCCAGGCAGGCTCCTAAATTAAAAAAAATTAAATCCTTAAATTTAAAATTGGACGTGGACCTTCTAGCAGCGCGATCGCCTTCCTATGATTAGGCAGTTTAGTTAGCCGATGCTCCACACCAAAGATGATCACCTTATAGACGTGGAATTTGAAGCAGACGGTTCGGCTTCCTATGCTTAGGCAGTATAAACAGATGTTGCTTACAGTGTAGATGACTTTGGTTTGGACGTGGCCTTGTAGAAGAAAATTACGTTTTCTATTGTTAGGCAGTTTACACAGATGATGCACCCCTTGTAGGTAGGTAATCTCAGTTTGGACGTGGCCTTAAAGCAGAAATTCTCGCTTTCTATGGTTAGGTACATTCAGCTTCTATAGCTGGTATATTCAGCTGACACTTGCCTTGTGAGTATATTAGAAGGATCTGCTTTCTACTGTTATACTGTATAAACAGTTGAATCTCCGCATGTAGATAATCTCAGTTTGGACTTGGCCGTTGTAGCGAAATGTTCTACTTTCTATGGTTAGTCTGTATATTCAGTTGATACTTGTCATGTGAGAATATTAGAAGGATCTGCTTTCTGTTGTTAGGCTGTATAATCTGCTGAATCTCCGCATGCAGAAAATCTCAGTTTTGACGTGGCCCTTATAGCAGACAGTTTGGCTTTCTATGGTTGGAATTGGCCCTTGTAGCGAAATGTCCTGCTTTCTACGGTTAACCAGTATAATCAGCTAGATGCTCTTATGATTTGTAGGATTAGAACATAAACTCCTAATATTTTACCTTAATCATCTGATACCCCCAATGTATATGATATCAGTGTGGACGTTGGCCTTGTAGCAAAAGGTTCAGCGTTCTATAGTTAGGCTATGTAATGATCTGCTGTTCTCCATGAAAATAACCTCTTGGTTAGAAGTGGTCATTACTGTTTCATGTTTTGTTCATATGGTTAGAAAGTTTAGTCCACTGAACAAGTTTATGATCTCAGTTTGAACGTGGTCTTTGTAGCAAAAGGTTCAGCGTTCTATAGTTAGGCTATGTAATGATCTGCTGTTCTCCACGAAAATAACCTCTTGGTTAGAAGTGGTCATTACTGTTTCATGTTTTGTTCATATGGTTAGAAAGTTTAGTCCACTGAACAAGTTTATGATCTCACTTTGGATGTGGTCTTTGTAGCAAAAGGCTCAGCGTTCTATAGTTAGGCTATGTAATGATCTGATGTTCTCCATGAAAATAACCTCTTGGTTAGAAGTGGTCATTACTGTTTCATGTTTTGTTCATATGGTTAGAAAGTTTAGTCCACTGAACAGGTTTATGATCTCAGTTTGGACGTGGTCTTTGTAGAAAAAGGTTCAGCGTTCTATAGTTAGGCTATGTAATGATCTGATGTACTCCAAGAAAATAACCTTTTGGTTAGAAGTGGTCATTACTGTTTTATGTTTTTTTCATATGGTTAGAAAGTTTAGTCCACTGAACAAGTTTATGATCTCACTTTGGACGTGGTGTTTGTAGCAAAAGGTTCAGCGTTCTATAGTTAGGCTATGTAATGATCTGATGTTCTCCATGAAAATAACCTCTTGGTTAGAAGTGGTCATTACTGTTTCATGTTTTGTTCATATGGTTAGAAAGTTTAGTCCACTGAACAAGTTTATGATCTCACTTTGGATGTGGTCTTTGTAGCAAAAGGTTCAGATTTTTTTGGTTAGGCTGTCTTGTTAAAATAAATAAGTATCTGAGCACCAGAAGAGTTGTGAGTGAATGTAAACCAAAAGGGTAATTTAATAAATTCACTAGTATGTAAACGTGTTTTCGTGTAATTGATTGATCAACTGCTTATTTTACCTAAAAAATCATTGAAAACCACTATGATTTTAGAGGTGACTTTAGGTGATTTTAGTGGTTTTGTTTGAATTATCTATAAGTGAGAGAGTTTATGGTATTTTGAGACGGAGCTGGTGGGACTTTCGATCTCGTCCGAACTACAAGAACCCAAGGACGAAGCCTCCTTTATGAAAAGTTATCGAGGCATGTATTAGCCTGAGCCTAGCAAATGGGAAAGCCATGTTAGGGAAGAAGGTGGCCAGGGGGTTAAGGAGTCTACACCAACTACCCCTATAGGGGATACTTGACAATATATACAAACTACACAATATTATCAACAGGCCAATTGAAATATTGAAATATAAATTAATATAAGAAAATAATTAAGAATAGTCAATGTATTATAACTGTCTAAATTTTAACAATTTTTCTTGTCTAAGTCAAAATTAACACAACAGTACAATTGTATTCGCGTGTCACCTGTGAGGTGATGCATTAGAAAAAATGTAAAGGAAGATATTTTTTATTAATTTTTATATACTTGTCAAGGGAATAACGAGTTAAAGTCATAACTAAAATAATAAAAATTGTGTTTCAAGAAATCAAGTGTTGGAACTGGACATCGGTATAATAAGGTGACAAATTTGAAAACATTGCACAATTTATAAATTATTATTAATTAATTAATAATAATAAAACGTATACTTTACAAATGAAAATTACTAGTACACGAAAAAAATATAATTAATTGAAGGTTACTACTACGCAAAAAGTCAAACTTCAGATTAGAATAAAATAACTTGGAACTTACTATTATGATGCATGAATATAATGACGATGTAGATAACAATTATTAGACAAATGTATTATATGTTCCGAACATAAATATTTCCTGGAGGAAACACAGAAGTATCTAGTGATTCGTCTAGTATTAGTAGAATTTGTAGAGGCCTCGCAAGATTTCTAATCGCATCTGATACAAAATTGGAGGCCTGAACACCAGATGGCGGATCAGGAGTCATTACTTCCTGAATTCTGGTCGTAAGTCCCCAGTTTTCTCTATATTTATTTGAATAAATTACAAAAATTACATTATTTTGATTTATAATCTAATGAATGAATATTGACTTTCAATAAGTTGCAATAGTGGTCGCAGTCACCTGAGAGGTGAATTATACGTAAACTACTGCTTTATTTACTCACGGGAAGCTTAAAATTATACTGACGACAACAGCATGGGAAGACAATTCTCACTTTTAAAATACATTAAAAGTTACGCATTCTTATTGTATTTCTATTGTATGGGTTGATGAAGCTGTTTATTTAGGCCAGTTGATGAGCTTTAATAATAAAAGTGCTAAAGAAGTAGATAGAAGAATCGCTATGAGATGGAGAAAATGTTGGTCTTTAAAACGTATCATGAAGAATCCTTTAGTAGATATCAAGAAAAATGGCCAAATATTAGACCAAAATGTTCTCCCTTGTCTACTATATGGCTGTCAAACATGGTCTTTAAACTTAAAGTGTCTCGGAAAACTAATTAGAACTCAGAAAGCTATGGAAAGGAGTATAAAAGGAGTTATTCGACACCAAAAAATAAGAAGTGCACTTATTAGACAAGAGACGGGTTGCACAGATATAGCAAGCAGGATCATATCACAGAAATGGAAATGGGCTGGGCACCTCATCAGGACATCAGATAATAGATGGACGATTGCAACACTTTGGAAACCCCTTCATGGAATCAGGAAGAGAGGAAGACCATACACAAGATGGGAAGACAATATTAGCAAACATGCTGGTCCTTCTTGGTACAAGCTGGCCAAGGATAGCTCCAAATGGATGGAATTGGGAGAGGCCTTTGTTCCTTAAAAGAAACTACCTAATGTATTTTATTCGTTTATTTTATTATCTATAATTATGGAAATATCTTTGTTTTTGCATTATTATATTTTGTTTTTCGTTTTTATTCTTATATTTTTGTATTATTGGAACAAATAAAGGCTTTATTATTATTATTATTATTATACGGGGTGTCTTCTCAGTTTCCTGGAGTAAATTCTTTCGGGGGCTATTGCCAACCGAAAGAATTGTTGTTCATGTTAGTTTTTTTTTATTATTATTATATTTTTATGTTTCTTGTCACGGGCGTTCGTTTAAAAATTTTCGAACTATTCTTGCAGTGTCGAGCAGTACCGCTTGTTGTGCGTCTTTAATCAGTTCCTCCGAGATTTTCAAGTATTTTGTAGCTGTGACTGTGGTTTTTGGGATGAGTCCATTAGCCGATTATTATTATTATTATTATTATTATTATTGTATTTCTACTACTAAATTCACATAACATAAATAAATGTTGCAATAAATAACAAATATTTGTTTAAAATTAAAGCAAAATATTTAAATTGTTTGTATTTTATTTTTGTGAAACTATGCCGCTTCATGACTGATAACTTACTCCATGAAGTTACCGGAGCAACTTTCTGCCCTTATTATTTTTTTTTCCGCTTAAAGTTGACAAAAGCCCCAACTCTTAGTTGGTTTGCTTAAGTCAAAGTTGGCTGTTTGTTTACACTGTTTGCTGTAACTTGTTAATTTGTTCCCCTACTGGGTAAAGCATTACTTTTTATTCTAAAACTTCCCCCAGAGCTTCAATAAACAAACCTTTACCCGCTAGTCCTTAATTAGGTCGAATGGGTTTGAAGATTAATATATAGAAATTAGATACATTTATGGTTCTCGCTCTAACAGTAGTGCAGCAGATAACATCTACCCAGTAGCCGTAAGATCGTAAGTAATTATTATATACTTATTGGTGTTACGCTTCATGGCGATGTACACCTCACGTTTTATATATGTTATTACAGACCGTTATGTAGCCTTATTGCCTATATAATTATATTATGTGGGGGCGAGGTTAGCTCAGTGGTAGAGCACTGGACTAATAAGCTGGAGGCCTGAGTTCAAATCCCGAGCATAGTACTAAAGATTTTTTCTTCTAGTGTCTTCGTTCATGGGTTGAATTCGGCCTTCCTGGCCGTCCCTAGGCCAACCCAGCCTTTAATTAATTTAATAATGGGTACCTTGGGTGCTAATGACTCTAGCAGTCGAAACAGCCAAGGGGAAAATCAGGAGGCCCGAGTAGTAGCTGTAATAATAGTACTGACCACACTATCTCCCTAGTGTGCCGTATGGTCATGAAACAGATAGTATCTGCCCCTCAGGGCCCTAGTTGCCTGTTACGGGACAGATTTTTTATTTTTTAATTATATTATGTACATATTATTACATTGCATAATATTACCTTTTGTTTATAGATTTACATTATGTATATAATACTAAATTGCATTATATTACCTAATTGTCTATACAGTAAGAATCTCACGAACGGTCTCAGAATTATCGGCGAATTTGTATATATGTATCTGTTGGCTCTCTGATGTCCATAAAAAGTGCACTAGTTTCAAAAAATTAAATCCCTTGACCTCGAGTTACTATTTAGGATTTTCCGAAAAAATGTAGCTACTGAGGTTTTTGAAAACGTTTTTGGGTCGACTTGAAATTTCGCGGGCTGTTTTATTATACATATATTAGACATTTTTTTTTTTTTTTAAATTTAAGGCGTGTCAACCGTTGGGGTCATTAACGCCAGTAGAGTTTAATGGTGTTTACATAATGATGTTAGCTGTAATTGTCTGTGTTGTAATTACTTTGAAGTAAGTCTGTAGATATAATCGGTAATGTGATGAAGGAAGGGGAGAGTGAGGGGCCCAGAGAGGCAACCAACGTGGGGAGGCAAAGCAGGCAGACACTAGAAGCCTTCTCTCTCTATTGCTTGGCAGCTGTATTTCTGTGTTTGTACATCGGGAGACATTTTTTTGATCGAGTATAAAGTCCCTATGTGGGTTTTAATCCGCCGAAAAAATGGTATAGACATATCCATTTTTTACCTTTTTTTTCAAACTTATTACTATTTTGAAAATTAGGCTATTCTAACGTTTCCAAATAATTACCTATATATTGTACAAAATATCATTACAAATATTTTGAAGACTCGGAAAGGTTTCTAGCGCAAATACTTTCTTAGTTATGAGCAAAATAAGTACAAAGAAAACAATTTTTTTTTTTTTTTTTCTTTTAAACAAAACATATTTTCAGGGAATCTTTCGATTTACACATATCTGAATGTTTGTTATTAATTCTTGCAAAGATATTCCCGCAAAAATAAGCGTATCTTATCTCAGCATCCAACCTAAAACAAATGTGTCCTGCACTATAGTAGCTACTGAAGACAACAATGCGTTTAAAACGTAGCGGTTAAAAAAAACAAAAAAAAAAAACAAAAAAAAAATCTAAAAACGTTTAAGATTTCACCTTGTATATTTTTACAAAATATATTACTATGTATCGTGTACACTGGTTCTGAATTATGAAGTCCCAACCACCGTGTTCGTTCAAGCACGACATTTTGAGGAATAGCAATCTTTAGAACAACCCTCGCTGGGATTGGCCGGTACGCCAACACCCCGTCTTATGCGGTTATAAGTAGTGTCGGGCGCTGAAGTCAGTTTAGCATCGAGCCTGAGACGTTTCGTGAGAAGTGGCTCCACACATGGAGTGAAAAACTATTTTTATTAAATAGTTTTAGTTTACATTTTTTATAAATACATCTTCTTTCAAGTAGACAAACTTACATAAATATCGAATTTTTATAAATACATCTTCTTTCAAGTAGACAAACTTACATAAATATCGAATTTTTATAAATACATCTTCTTTCAAGTAGACAAACTTACATAAATATCGAATTTTTATAAATACATCTTCTTTCAAGTAGACAAACTTACATAAATATCGAATTTTTATAAATACATCTTCTTTCAAGTAGACAAACTTACATAAATATCGAATTTTTATAAATACATCTTCTTTCAAGTAGACAAACTTACATAAATATAGAATTTTTATAAATAAATCTTCTTTCAAGTAGACAAACTTACATAAATATCGAATTAAAATAAGCCAAAGCACATACTGGCAACTGGCTGATTGTCAAAAGATGATTCGCCAGCAAAAGTGTTCCTGAGAAGGAAGTAAAAGTTTTTCTTGTTAGGAACCAAAAATAAGTTTTACTGCACAAGTCGTATTGTTACTTCCAGTTCTGATTGATACGGGCCATCGGAAAATCTTACGTCGAGAAATAGAGAGCCCTTTTTCGGCGGGAATAGATATTCCTCAAAATGTCTACACACGTTACTAGAACTCTGAAGTCTATGATTACAAAACGTTGTTAGAATTTATCATATGTTGTAAAAATAATTACCACATTTGAGGAGCTCTTTAGAAGAAGGACCAAATAACATAAAACGAGTTTTAAGATAAAGCCATTCTAAGTTTTCAATTTTGCATAAAACTGGTTGAAGCAAGTTTTATTACCGATTTTTGAAATAATAGGGTCAAATATTGTTTTAAATCCGATTATTGACACCATTTTTACGTACCATCAAATGGATGATCCGTAATTAGCTAAATAGTAAGCGTAAAATTTGGCCCTTTTTCCATAGAATACATTTATTAGAAAGACACACATATTTAAGTTGAAGGTGGGGGTGGGGAAGGACTAATGGGTTCCCGGAAAAACTAGCAGTAGTTGCTCTCCAAATTTGTGGTGCACCTCCTGGTAGTTTCTTCAAGAAAAATATATTTATTTTGAAGTTTCAAGGTATTTCGTTATTAAAAAAAAATAACAAAAAAGGAACACTTTGATATATTTTGTACCGTACGGATCACGATGCAAATCAAAAGTGAACGTCAATAATCACTAGTCAAGATCTGAATCACAAAAGAAAGATTCATTGCTGAAATCTTCAACTTTGAAAACATTTTGTTCAACCCAAATTCTTTCATTTAGCTTTAGTAGAGCTTGTTCGTATTTTTTTACCCTTTAATATTGCATATCAATATAATAAGTTAATAAAAAAAATGTGAGAAAAAAAAATATGACAAGATTGTGAAATTCTTGCGTAATGCACCAGTTACAATAGATCACATTATGAGAGTCAACCAAACGTACATCATACATAACAAAATCGGGCAATTATTGTCTTTAAATTGTTCAAATTCTGTTCCTGTTTGTTTCAATATTTTTTTTATATCGAATTTATTGCCAACGGCCATAGCCACGTTGAATGCACCGGTTCCCGTAGATCACCGAAGTTAAGCAACGTCGGGCGTGGTCAGTACCTGAATGGGTGACCGACCACGTGCTGTTGGCATTATAAAAGGGTGGCAACCTGTAGATAGCCCGGCGCTAATAGCCAAAAAGTTGATGCGCCGTTAAAAAAAAAAAAAATATATTGAATTTATATTGTTAACTAAACGAAATTCTGCAGATTTTATATTAGGCCGCATTACGACAGTTACCCAAACATATGCATAAACACAGCATCTCCATCCATACCAAACGTATAATAAAATTAGGCCATTTATAACCTTGAAGTTTCTGCAATAAAAACCCAAACCTTACATGTACTTATATGTTTGTTAAAACTGTTGCCTGTTAAGTAAGCAAAACAGGCTTTTTAATTCCACAATTTGAAAGTGTTTAAATGTGTTTTTTTTTGTTGTACTAATGCTTAAGAATGTAGAGAATATAGAGGAAATTTGCCGAGGTTCCGGCCTGGAGGAAGTCATCAAGCTTCTGGTAGGGCCGGCCCTTCCATTGTCCGTTCTGATTTAGTAGTAGAACAGACTTGGGAGTTGCTATTATCTTCAGGCCAATCTTTGTTCTACACCGGACTCCGCTCGTAAACCTACGGATTCTCTGCTTTAGACGTTTCTCGTCAGGGCGGGGCTCGTTGGCGTATCAGGATTAGAAAATAGGGAATATCCTGTTGTGCTTTTGACATGAGCTGATTGGCTACAGTATTTTTGGACCTGATCCTTGGTGGGGTGTGTCTATATTGTAAATGTTTTCCGGTTTTTAGGTGGAAAAGCTATAGGTTTTGAATTTGTATATAATTGATGGGTTTCTAAGTAAAGGCTTGTTTATATCGTCCCTACCGTGTCAAACTATCGAATATGCAAATCGGAATAAAATAGGACCGAAAATATTATATCCACTGACGAAGTAATACATTGAAAAATGGTCTTATTTGATACTTTATTTAAGGTATTAAAGGCTATTCTAAAGGGGTTAGAGTTGCGACAATTTGCGGCAAGCCGTATAGCCCACAATCCAAGAGCAAAGTCTCGAATCTAAAAACGAGATTTTGCATATTCAATAGTTTGACATGGTAGCGACGATATGAGTTAATCCTTAAAAAGCACGCTTAACTAAAAAAAATTAGCCCTTCGGCTCTTGACCCCTTGGCATATATATATATATATATATATATATATATATATATATATATATATACGTATGAGTGTTGGTTAAATCTCGTTTTTTTTTCTTTTTCGAGAAAACGCCAGAAAAAACTGATGAGACATATAATTTTAATGATTTTTATATAGGCCATATGATGCGGATGGGTTAAATAGAAAAATTTCAATTAAGCCTTATGAGATACTAGCTGAATACCCGTGCTTCGTCACGGCAGATAAGTAGTTATTTTATTGCGTTAAATAATGTTTCATTAAAATTACGTTACTATACAATTCTGTGCAGTTTATTACAGCACGGTTCCCGTCATACTATATTTTATTCAATGGGCGTTAAAATTTAAAAGTTTATGTTTCCAAGAAGTCATATGGTAACACCCAATATATTTACGAGTATTACCAAGGTTATAGGCGAGGAGGCTGTGCCATGGTTCCGGATATTATTACCTCGCCTGGAAAACCTAAGGATATGCTATACATCACGGTTTGACCGGGACTGTCCCGGTATTTTGCAATTGTTTCGGTGTCCCGCCCAGTTTTATCAATGTCCCGGAAAAGGCTGTAAGATGTAAAAAGTAATGAATTCATGTTTATAAGAATCTTTTTTAAATCGGTTACTTTTCTACAATTAACATTTTTACTACTGCTCACAGTGTCAAAGAAATCAGAAGTAATCTAACTGTAAAACGCTGGAAATACCTGCACAGCGCTGCCAGCTGCCAGACACTACTATTTGGCTGAGAGATTGTTTTAAGAAAATCAAGTAGCAAAAAAAGTTCCGTTCTTATTTTTAAGGTTTGGGCAGACTAACAATTTAGGATTCCCCCTTCCCGTTAGTTGCTAGGCTTAAAAGTCACCAACCATTTTGCTTATAATTTGTACTCTTTTTATCCCCCCCCCCCTACCTGGTATGCCCATCCCATATTAATGTGTCCCGGTTTAACTCTCCAAAAATATGGCAAGCCTATCTGACGGGGACAGGCAGAAAAGAAACGCAATTAAAACTCTATGAGGGACAGTTAATTTCTAGTAATTCAAGGTATTCCATCATAGTTGAAATTAACCTCAATTAGAAATAAAACTATGAGATAGATAATGTACGGTAACAGCTGTTCTTTATCGTCCAAGCAACGCAGGCTGTCTAGGCTTGCCTTCTCTAACCAACTCAAACTTTAAACCCCCCTAAAAATGCTTAAAAATACGAATATCAAAAAATCCTTTCTTAGCAAGCGCCTACGTTATATAGGGAGTGTCCATGCAAAATTTCAAAATTTTCTGTCGAGCGGTTTGGGCTGGGCGTTGATAGATGAGTGAGTGAGTGAGTGAGTGGTTTTGACAAATATATAGTAGATAATGTCGTTATTTAATATTATTTCTTTACTTAATCATTCAATATCTATTATAACCTAATGAAAATAAAATGTGTCAGAGCAAAGGGAATATAAGAAGAAAATATAAGAAAAATGATTAAAGAATTTGAACAAATTAGTAAAACATTTCCTCGTTTATTGAATGTAAAAAGGTGTTTTAATAAAGTGAAGAAGAAGAGATAAAAGAGAATGAATGTTGTAATAAGAGAGAAGGACGAGGAGGTTCTCTTTAATAACTCCAAGAGATTATCGTGTGGATCGCTGATCAGAGGGATTTATACAGGGAAGGGAGGGGGAAAGGGGATGGATGAAAGAAGTTCTGAAATTTAAATGTTTAATATTGAAGAGTTTTAATAATTGCATTTTTCCCTCCAAGAAATTCTAAATATATTTTTTCTTAGAATAAATTATAAGTATTTTTAATATCACAGATGTTTTGTTACAAATCATTTACAGATGGACAACCACACCCGGAAAAGTATAGGCTATTTTTCTTGTTTGTTGGTGCTACAGCCCTGGGTGGGTCCTAGCCTCCTAGAACACACACACACACACACACACACACACACACACACACATATATATATATATATATATATATATATATATATATATATATCTGTGTGTGTGTTAGGGGGTTAAGAGTGGACAGCCACATGTAAAATAAACAGGGGGGAGTATATATTATATAAAGCCCGGCTGGATTATTATTATTATTAATTTTATGCAACGCTTCTTTGGTGATTTGCATTTTATTCAAAACTGTTCGGTTGATGGCGATGTAATAAAATTGGTGATTAGCTCATCATTGTAGTTATATGAATGTTTAATAATCTTCATTGAATTCTAATCTTAAATTAAATTAAAAATCCGGCCATTAAAGACCCGTATCAGAGATAAACCTGCTTTAAGTTCTTCTTCTTCTTCTTCATCCAACGCCCGTCTTCGGCTTTTCAGCCATTCGACGCCGTGCCTCCCAGTAAAGCCGTGCGTGTCCTTCTGTGGTGTCATCTCCAGTGTGCGCCTGTAGGGCTGAGCAATGGTAAAGGCGATCCGCCGTCCCGTACTCCTGACAGCACAGTGGACAAGTTGGAGAATCTGCTAAACCTATCCTATGTAAATGGCTCTGCAGGTAATCGTGGCCTGTAGTCAACCTACTTTAAGTTGTAAGGTTCAGTTCTGGTATCCTCCTTGGCTCATCAATCATCGCAGCTCCGAAGTGCAAGTACCTCTTGGCTGCCAGTGCATCTACATACGATGTGGTATGGGGTATCGTCATCTTCGGAGCATAAACGGCACCATGTTGTATTGGTGAGTCCCATAGAGTAGAGATGTCTCCGTAGTTTACAGTGCCCTGTGAGTAGGGCTGTGTTCCAAGTATACTAAACTTTTTAAAAACGTAGTCTAGTACCATCCAAACTTAAGTATATATATATATATATATATATATATATATATATATATATATATATATAGGTGTGTTTTACAATATTTTCTTTTTTAATTGGTTTTTATTGTTTTGAATTGTATCATCAACACAGGTTGCCACCCTTTTAAAACATCCATTTTGGAGCAGGAATAATTTTTTTTTTCAGTGGGTCATGAAATGAAAAAAATCCTTTTTTGCAGGCGTACGTAGCCTCGGAATCCAAGGCATAAGCCGATGGGAGACTAAGTTGGCATTTAAATTAAATAAATATTAAAAATTATATTTTTATCCATTTTTTTTTTAACGGTTACAAGTATCGCCTTGAAATATTCGTTTCCATCTGTTAAAGAACCTATAAATCTGGAAGCCCGGAGAAGAAAAAATGTAAGCGCTGGATAAAGAATTTGATCTTTGAAATTATACAATAATATTTTTGTACGAAGTTTATCAATTATTTTTGCGCTTTTGAGAGAAGGAACAAGCAAATATATATACAAATTTGAACCAACGTTATTTTCGTGAACTTATGGTTCTGAAACATAAAATTTTCTTTTTGCATCACAAGGTCAACCTCATAAGCGGGGTTCCTTCAAATGGAGGGAGAAAGGAAAATTAATTAATAAATCCGTTCTATAAATAGAAAGAACTTAATATTCTGAAGAAATAGAAGAGATTTCCTTGTATATAAGGAATCGAAGGATTCCTTTTGAAAATTAGGAAGAAAAAGATGAGGGAAATTGTAGAAGGAGGTTTAACTAGCTCATTAGAGGAAAGGAAGAAACAGAATGCAAAGGTGGAAATTATCCGAACGGAACGAAGACCGCCTACCGGATAAAGGGCATTCATTGGCAGAAACTAATCAAACTCCAGATCCTAATCAAAGGTCTCCAGTTCAAAGGGTTGACAATGAATCAACCCATAGAGGGTTGTGTTGGGTTGATATGAAAACTCTCCGATCTCAATCAGTGTATTGATAACGCGGGTAGGATTTCTTTTTCTTTGATCTCATACAATCTCTTGAATGCGTCAGACCCTTAGGAAATCTTATCTGTCTCCTTTAGTAGGATTATGTGATCGGTGCACCTCAATAGGGCCTTTGATTTATTTTTTCGTTATATGTTAATCCGTTTTTGCTAAAAATGTAAAGGACCTTGTACATCAATCACTCTCGTTATTTTGGAATGCCTAACAATTTGAAGAGGTAAAGGTGTGCAGGTTTTGGTAGTATGGTATGATTTTTTATTTGAAATCTGTTGAAATTATTGTAAGAACAATGATCATGTTAGTTGTTAAAAATATAAGTAATGTATAAATTGAAGGGTTTGGGCCAAGCAACATTTTTAACAAAACTTAACTGTAGCTTCTACAGGTTGGAAAGGGGCGAGGTTAGCACAGTGGTAGAGCACTGGACTAATAAGATGGAGGACCTGAGTTCAAATCCCGAGCAAGCACTAAATATTTTTTCTTGTAGTGTCTTCGTTCATGGGTTGAATCCGGCCTCCGTGACCGTCCCTAGGCCGACCTAGCCTTTAATAAATTTAATAATGGGTACCTTGGGTGCTAATGACTCCGGCAGTCGAAGTAGCCAAGGGGAAAATCAGGCGGCCGGAGCATAGTACTGACCACACTATTTCCCTAGTGTGCCGTATGGTCATGAATCAGATACCTCTATAGTATCTCCCCCTCAGGGTCCTCGAGCCCTGTTACGGGACTGATTTTTTTTTTTTTTTTTTTTCTTCAGGTTGGGAATTATGTAGGACTATCTGTTGAAATGGTTAGTGGCAACAAGATTAAGTATCATGCAAGTCCTGTCTTAATAGCATCTGATAGTCATCTGAGTGCGCCAAGCCAATATTTCGTATTTTAAGAAATTGCCGGGAAACTCTACGGCCTACAAACCTCAGGTATTCCAAGGAATAACCCCTACCACGCCTACTGTGACGAGTGGTGTTCTACCCTTTCACGAATCCCTCAGTTCTAGCTTGGAAACCGTTCGAAGAGCTTGATGGCGCACGCACTGCTCCGACGACCAATGCAAGAATCTTGCATTTCAGCTGATGAATGGAAATTTGCAGTCCAGAAAAAGCATTTCGTCACTTTCTTCCGATAAATAACAATTTTTGTTAAGAAAATTCCCAAGAAACAAGAAGGAACAATGGAAAAACCACCTCCGAAAAAATAACCAGGGCGATGTTATGTTTGTGGACGACCAAAAAATATAAGCACCAAAATAACGCGTAATACATGTAACAAATTTACATGTAAAGCTTGAACCTATTTGCATTAAATCAAGTAAAAGGGGATAGGACACAGATTTGTCTGAATAGATCATAAGAATTACATTCTTAGCATGCATATTTCTACTTTTATTTAAATATCTTTTAATGTTAAATTTTGTTTACAGTGTGTTTCAGACATTAATGTTTAGTATACACATTATAATTTTCAGTCTTATTGTAAATTAATTTTTTTTTTAAATGAAAGAAGTTATATGCAATGAATTTGTTTTAAAAGATAAAATGAGCTTATTTAAATTACAATTTACATATCTGTCTACAATAATGACTTAACTACAATAAATAATATAATAGTGAAGAAAAAAATAAATAAAGAGACGTTTAAAACACAATAATACGATAATAAACACGATGGCGCTCTAAGTGCGCCGCGCGACCGCCCGTGTTCTACCAGTGGGCGCGACAGCTGGAAGGTTAAGAAAAATGTTGCCTTGCACTATTTTGCCCCGACCCCTTCAATTGATCAAAACGGTAAAAGTAAAAACCATACAAACCATACAAAATTTGGAAGGAGCCAACCATTGTTGGCACTTCCAGAGCTGTCTAAATAAGTATTTTTATGATTATGATAAGGTCAGGTGAGTAAATTGTCTCGGGGACACTTTCTCTTAAGCCGCCTGGGAGGATTGTCTGGATGGGATTGGGAAGATAAGGATAGACCTTCAGGATTAGGATGGTGAGACAATTTGAAGAGGAACATTTGGAAACGGATTTTAGCAAGGTCAAGGACAAATGGGATGTTAAGGCCATTGTGGAGGGTTTTGTTAGAGACGTAGAAAAGGGCGATGAAAATTTTGCGTAGAACTTTGGACTGGAATGCCTGTTATCTGTTGATGATGATATTGGTCGAATGATTGTTTTGTACATTGTAAGTTTGTTCTGTATCGATAATTTAGATGAGGGTCCAAGGAGTCGTCTTCGTTGCCCGTATCTTTCTTTCAGTTCCTGTCTTTTTAGTCTCGTGTGAGGGTTCCATGTCAGTCGGCTCGTATGGTAAATAAAACTCTGGCCTTTAGGATGTTCCATACACGGTTAGGAATAACTTATGGTTCGGACTGCGCCGTCTAAAATCTTGATATTTTCCTTGTTGTATGGGCACCCTAATAGCTTTATTACTTCAAGAAGAAATGGATACTTGATAGACGGTTGAAGACCTACATGCTAAACAGCTCGCCATAGGGAGATCAGTGAAGATATTTCATAGAAAATTCCCTAAGAAAAATGTAGACCTTGGTGTCATCCTTTTTGGATATGAATAGGGAATTGCATTAAGCCCCCGGGAAAGTGGAGGGAAGACGGTAGCTGCATAGTCGCAGTCACACTCTATTCATCCTGCCACCCCCCTCCATCCTTCTTTTCTCCTCATTTCCTGAAGGTTGGGGGAGGGGGGGATGCAGCACTCGCCGACGTTGATGTATGGAATAGGGGGGTCGTTATCCCCCCAACCATCCCCATTGTTCCCGCTCGCAGGGAAATCTCATACCTAGGCTTAGCCACTTTTTTATTTTTGACTTACCATTTATTCAGAGATTTTTTTCCCCTTCTCGAGCTAGGGCTGGCAGTTAGTAAACTTTGTCTTATTACAAAATATTTTGACAGTCAAATGACTTGAATCTTTGACTTGAACACACTAACACTTAGTGCAAACGTGAAGTTGGCAATTTGCATGTTAAAACTTAAAACCATATCTACATATAAGCTAGTTGTGTTAGGATTATGTATGGGGCATACTCCAGTATGTTCTGTAGATATGTGCGGGTTTATGTATATGAACAAGTGGTGACGAATACTTAAGGAGGTATGTAATTGTAAGCACCAAATGGAACACAAATGGTCCTTTGGGCTGAAGGTCAATTCCCAACAGGGAGGGAGGAAATTTATATTCTGCGTTTTTTATGTTAACCACGTCATTCGATGAATAGAAAGCAATAAAACAATAACTGTTTAAGATATGTAATTTCCAAATGAAGCGTCGTAAACTAGACTAAATTTACTTAAAGAAAAAAAGACGTTGTCAATTACAAAACCAGTGAAATGGGGCTAAAACGCTGTTTAAATTTACCAAATTCGTTTTTTGGGAGTAAATTACGGGTTATTTTCATTTATTTTTGTCAATTTCGATTAAACTCCAGATTCCCCACTTTTAGGAAGATTTTCTTATTTCATAAGCTGTAAGAATATAATAATTAAGAGGGCTCTTATTATTTTGTGTAGGTATACTGAAATGAACTATTTATTAATAAAATGCACTTTTTATTAAAACAAAATTAAAAATAAACAAAATATTTTCTTTTATAAAATAACTAGCTGTTACCCGGCGTGCCATGCTACACCTACTTTCTACATATAGAAAAGCCTAAATAAATTAGAAACCAAATAAGTATTATTAAAATCTAATAACAATAATCTGTTACTGTTTCGAACCTGTGACCTCCCAACTCTGAGTCCTAGACGACTTTGACATAACCTATAACACCCCCCCGTATCAAGACATACATGTATGCCAAGTTTGGTAAAAATCGGTCTAACGGTGTGGATTTTTATTAAAAAAAACAACAACATACAGACAGCAGCTGGTAGACGTTTTTGACCTGGCCTATGACAATCCCCTGATCAAGACCAACCTGTTTGCCCAGTTTGATCAAAATCCGTCAAATGGTGTGGGTTTGTATAAAGAACAAACATAAAGGCAGCCATCTGGTAGACGTTTCTGACTTAACCTACGACACTCCCCAGATTAAGATCTACATGTGTACCGAGTTTAGTCAAAATCGGACCAACCGTGTGGATTTGTATAAGGGACAAACGTACAGACAGACAGCTGGTAGACATTTTTGACTTAGCCTGCGACTCTCCCTAGATTAAGATCTACATGTGTACCGAGTTTAGTCAAAATCGGACGAACGGTATGAATTTGTATAAGGGACAAACATACAGACAGACAGCTGGAAGACGTTTTTGACTTAGCCTACTACTCTCCCCAGATTAAGATCTACATGTGTACCGAGTTTAGTCAAAATCGGACGAACGGTATGGATTTGTATAAGGGGCAAACATGCAGACAGACAGCTGGTAGATTTTTTTGACCTAGCCTAGGAGATTTCTCGTATCAAGACCTACCATTATTCTAAGTTTGGTCAAAAACGGTCAAACGGTGTGGATTTGTATAAGGAACAAACAAACAGAAAAACAGACAGACACGTGATTTTTATATATATAGATAATAAAATGAATTATTTTATACAATAATAATAATATAAATTGTTGGGTATCAATACTTTTCCATATGACCTCTACACTGGCAAACAAGTTGGTAAATTTGAACTGGGTTTTAGCCCCTTTTACTGGTTTTATAATTGGCAAAGTCTAGTTGTTCTTCAAGTATATTTTGTCTAACTGCAATTGGAAATCACAATAATATAAAATATAATTTAGTAGTTTTAAACATTTTAACCAAATCTTTTCGCTTGGGGATAATAAATAAAACAGAATTAAATATCATATTATATATTAGTTTTAATATGTATATTTTTTTATACATTATTAGTTCATATTTTGTTTTGTTTATTAACACCAAGAGAAACGTTTGGGTTAAAATGGTCAAAACTAATATTTAAGCCTATCCACTCTTTTAAGAAAAAATAGTGTATTAAAGAAATTTTACGTCGCTTTTTATTCAGTAGTACCGTACAAAAATGCAATACACCTATTATGCGGTGCATTAAATAAATAATAATTATTATGCATTATAATTTGTTTATAATAAATAAAATAGTCTAGAGAATTTGTTTAATGTGGTTATAAAATACAAGTAATTAATACTAATCATTTTTTAAAAATACAGACTGTAATAACGGAAGCGCGTAAAATGAAGAAGAACTTCATATCTTATATTTTTTATTTTAAATTTCCTGTTTTTAGAATTTATGAATACTTTTATTTATCTGAATTGTCGAAATTCAAAATGCTATTCGATTGCTAGAAAAATATATCAGTTGATTTATCTATAACAAACAAAAATGAAAGGACTATTTTGTGTTCATGAGAAACTCTCATCTGAATTTATTAAATTTTAAATGAGGGAGTTAAATTATGCCTTATCTCTGTTATCAGTCTGCATGTTTTCCGTAAATATTCGTTGACCAACTGCCTATACAAACAAATTTACCACTTGTATACACGTCGTAAAGCCTGCTCAGCGGATAGGAGCAGTAAAATTCATTGTTTACCGAAAGTTTAAAGGCAAAGAAGGTTAATATATTGGGGGAGTTTTATCACACTACGGAGCTGAGCCCATCATCATCGGGGATCTTGTTAAAACTAGGGGGGGGGGATGCCTGCCCGGCTGCCGATAGCTGGTTTTACATATAGGGGGGGCAGATATCAAGCCCCTAAAAATCTGGGAGCCATGCATTTTAACTGCCCTCATTTTAGGGGCGTTAACGGAGGGAACTCCCCGCTATCTATAGTCCTAATCAATTTATTACAAATTAGTATTCTTCGGATAGCAAAAGGGGGAAGGGGGGGGGGTTGCAGGAATCCCTGCCAACTGGGACATCGGCAAGATCTGGAAGGACTGATATCAAAGCATCTCTTTCTTATCTCCGTTCGATAAAGCTCTCTTTTTCCAGACCGCTTCGGAGGAGGTTTGCACCATAACAAACATCCAAGGCCCTTCGCACTTTATGTTCTAACCGAATAGGGCTAGAAGGGGTTTAGGGATCCAATGAACAAACATTTCTAGGCGGCCAGTCTGCATTTATTTTCTTCATTTGTACTAACTGGCTTATTTGCTGATTAGAAAGAAACCATTTATCGATTAATTTCTGTTAAGAAGAAAATACGGAAGTTGAGGAAAAAAGGTCCACACCAAGGAAGCTGTATCATTAAGCTTATATATGATATATAAGCTTATATATAAATACATAAATGCAAAATAAAAATTGATACTTTTAAATCAATCAATAATAATTTATTGAGAAGATATGGTCGACCGTTCGGAAGTAGGAAGCGTTGATCGTCGGGGTTTCGGTCAGTGTTCTTATTCAATAAAACACATTTTATTTGCTAAAGTGTATATTTATTGCCGCCAACGTTTCGGCTTGCTATACAAGCCATCTTCAAGGCTGTAAAAACATATATGGTATAACAATGGTAAGGACAAAAAAAAAAAAAAAAACTAGAAACATTAACATAAATATGAGTAAAAGGCTAGAAACATTAACATAAATATGAGTACCTATATGCTTGAAAATATAAATATAAATATATATATATATGTAAATATATATATATATATATATATATATATATAGTATAATAATAGCAATATAAATAAATATACATGTATATGGTGTCCAAGTGAATACAGTACAAGTGTCATAGTAACATACCTATTGCTAGAAACATTAACATAAATATGAGCACCTATATGCTTGAAAGTAGAAACATTAACATAAATATGAGTACCTATATGCTTGAAAGTGAATAATAATAATTTATGAATTATTGGGTTTCGACTGAGAAGAAACATCAGATTTTCAGCTAAAATCAACCGTTCCTTGATTCCTTACCACCTCAACGGCTAAGGCTTCTTGTCCACTGGAACCGAAAAGCTGTGAACTGCGAAGGAACGAATTCGGACGAACGCCAATCGTCCGAAATCGTGCGAATGCCTCTCGTACATTTCTTCAGTATTCATCCGAATTCACAGTAGACGTGACGGCTCTTCGGAACGGGTTTTTGTTCTGGTTCTGTTGAACAATGTTTCAGACGACGGCAACAAAGACGGGGAATGTGGGTGAATCAGATTAATGACAAAAGAAACGACTTCGGTGAATTTTCTCATTTGTGGAAAGATCTTCAAATCGACGATAACCACCACTTTTTCTATTTTCGAATGAGAAACGATACATTTCGATACATTCTTGACAACATTTATTCTAAAATATTTTGTTTCTTCTTGGACCCACAGATTTTTCCTTTTTTGCAGTCATTTTTAACCATGACTTTTTGCACTCGTTCGCAACTATAAATCCCAGCAGAATGGGATCGGTTCGCACTTCGCACAAGGTCGGACGAATCAGGACGAACGATGCGGGCCTAATGGACGCGGTCCATGATGGAGCCTCGTGTTTGGATTGTTCGTGCGTTTTCGTCCGAATTCGGACGAATTCATTTAGCAGCTTCTCGGTTCCAGTGGACGAGAGGCCTAACTATCTTCATCTGATTTTGATCTTTTATAATAGCACTTTCCTCCGAAGGAAAGTAGCTATTGAGGTTGCACTCATGACGGAATTTGTGAAAAATTTCTTCAAATCTTTATCGATCCTACCTAGTAGACACCGAAAATGACCCCCGTTAAAATTTATATATATATATATATATATATATATATATATATATATATATATATATATATATATATGTGTGTGTCTGTTAACACGATAGCGGCCAGAGTTTTTGTTTTTTCGTCACGAAATTTTGTATATAGCATACAATTAGCAAACGATTGAACGAGTTCGTTAACCACAAAAGTCGGTCCACCGGAAGGGGGGTTTACCCCGAACCCAAAACAATAATTTGACCATGTCAGCCGTAATATTTGTTATATTTCAACGAAACTCGGAATACGTAGTGGTAATCTACAGGTAAAAATATGTTGTAAAAATAAACTAAATCGGTTCATTAGGAGGGGGGGGGGTTACTCCGGACCTAAATTACTAATATACTCATACCTCATAGTTTCTGCTGTATTGTAACGAAACGCGGTATACGTTGTGGGCAACTCATGAGAAAGAAGTGTTGTAAGAATGAGCTAAATCGGTCAATCGGGAAGGGGGGTTTACTTTGTAATATATTTCAGTAGAATTAGCTTGCCAGACGTAGATTCGCAAGGCCGCCGCATGGAGCACTTTCTACCACTAGAGGGACTGTATCCTGTTCCTGCGTCAGATTAAAACACGAAAATATAAGGGTTTTTATTTATTAAGTAGTGTAGTAGGATTTTTTAGGCAAATTGTTCTGGAAAACAGTTTACACTACCCAAATTCTGAGGAAAGTGCTTAGTTATGCTGCTCCTGCGTGACGGATTTTTTTTTAATGAACAGCTGACTCATGTTTTATTTAATGTTTGTACTGGAGTAAATCCCAACTTGTAGTTAACCGATTAATGATAGCGATTATTCGTGCAAGATAATAAAAATAACGGTCTCGAAATAATTTTGTTCTCAAACAAGCCCCCTTTTCAAATGGGTCTGTTTACATGTGTTCTTCTAACACTTTTTTCATCTGTGGGGAGAATGTATGGTGACATTCGTTGCAATATAACAACTCTACCCAGGTAGCTTATATGTTTCGTGGTATTTATTTGGTCCTCAAGTATCAAGTTTTGAAGCGATTATTGGCATTTCGTCGGTTAATAAAATAAGTCCTAATTTATAATAGGATTTCACAAAGAAAATTATCAGGAAATCGGTACTAGAAATTATCAGGAAATCGGTACTAGAAATTATCAGGAAATCGGTACTAGAAATTATCAGGAAATCGGTACTAGAAATTATCAGGAAATCGGTACTAGAAATTATCAGGAAATCGGTACTAGAAATTATCAGGAAATCGGTACTAGAAATTATCAGGAAATCGGTACTAGAAATTATCAGGAAATCGGTACTAGAAATTATCAGGAAATCGGTACTAGAAATTATCAGGAAATCGGTACTAGAAATTATCAGGAAATCGGTACTAGAAAATCATACATATATCAAAAGTGTGTCTAAAATTAATATGTTTCATGCTATTGATTATGTTATTCTCAAGAAATATACTTTTTTTTTACAGGATTATTGAGTAATGTCGCGTATATGTTTCTGGCAACGGTTGTTTTTAAAGGAGCTATTGTTGGGTTCAAGACATTTTCGGTCGTTTTGTAATGATCTTCGGCATTCTTGCATTACCAAGAAATTCTTGACTGCTCCAGCAGTCGAGAGCGGCTGGACTTGTGTAACCTTGACTTGCGCACAAGTCGGAGGAAAGACGGGCCCACACGGACATTGAAGAAGACCAAAATTGCTTATGTAAGATTATGGAAACAGTTAAATTGTTTTAAAAATCAATAACAGTTTTTCTTAGCCCCCAACTATTCCTGGAACATCTTATCACCAAGATGACTAACTATTTTAATGTCTGTATAAAATATTTGTTTTCGCTGGAATGGCTATTATCTTTATCTCTTTCCTAATAGTCACACGTCATCAGGTAAATAGTTTGTTTTTTTTTCTTAATTTATTTTTTTAAGTGTTTCAAAACCCAGGATTTTAGCGCTTGGCTATCTGTAGATTGCCTCCCTGTTATAATGCCAACTACACGTGGACGGTTACCCATTCAGGTACTGTCCATGCCCAACGTTGCTTAACTTGGGTTATCGACGGCTACCTGTAATCAACTAGGAAATGGCCGTTTGCTAAATAGTTTTTTTTTATTTTGTTTTTTTTTTACGACGCATCGACAAATCTTGGTCATTAGCGCCGGCCTCCAGGGTGCAGCCAGGAATTTTCTCAGCGTGCCCTGAGATGAGAAAATTCTTGTCGCCGGTGGGGATCGAACCCACCATCTCCCGCTTATGAATCCAGCGCGCTAGCCACTAGACTACGGGAGACCCCACTAAATAGTTATTGTTAGTTGAATTAGTAGGGGAAATAATTAATTTGTTTTCTAATTAGTTGGTTCTATGAAATATGATATCTTTGGTTCCTGACAGCGCTGTTAGAAGATCGATCGAAAGGCGATATCTGTGTTTTCCTACAGGAGAGTAATGTTAGATAGTTGCTGGCTGTTACGGGACTAGAATTGCAAATATCCTAGTTGCAGAATGTTGTAGAAGTGATCGGGCCTTGGGGCTGTGTTGCTAAGTTTTGTCAGGCTCGAATAGTTGCTTCAGAAGCTCCAAGTTGCGGAACTTACCTCTGATTGCTGCTCCGTCTAACTTGCTGTACCAAGTTCTTTCGACTGTGCTACATCTCGGCGTTTAGTTTACAACATTTAGCACAATTTGTATAATATGGAATAGATTTTGGATGAACTAGAATTCGGTAATACCAAATGTCCCTATATGCGGCTTTAATATAAGCTAGTGGACGGGTTGCACTGCGCAATGTCACATTACGAATACACCATTCCATAAATGAAACCGTTTCAAAGCAATTAAAATATTGCAGAGAAAACGTGCTGAAATCTTTATGTAAATTCGTCGTAAAATTTATTTATTGAGGATGCACAGAAAATCGAAATATTCCTATTTCCAAATAAACATACAAAATATGTGCAAAAAAAGATAATTTCTGAAAAATTATTCCTACTTAGGTGAAAATAAGTTTTGGATACTAGACCACGCATTGGACATTCACACTGGACTCATTCATATTTAATGGAAAAATAATCTACTAATTGTCAAATTTCATTTCTCATCTACATATTTCATGATTTTTAGGGGCTTGATATCTGCCCCCCTATATGTAAAACCAGCTATCGGCGGCCCCTAGTTTTAACAAGATCCCCGATGATGATGGGCTCAGCTCCGTAGTGTGATAAAACTCCCCCAATATATTAACCTTCTTTGCCTTTAAACTTTCGGTAAACAATTAATTTTACTGCTCCTATCCGCTGAGCAGGCTTTACGACGTGCATACAAGTGGTAAACCAATCTGTACACTTAGCAACTTCCAAAAACATTTGAGCACTTACTTACCTACGTAATGTAGAGAATGATAATACTTTGACTCAACCAGTGTTGGGCATTATTCGAATAAATTATTATTCGAATGATTATTCGAATACATTTTTAGTGAATGATGAATAATTCACTGAATTATCTTATTTGCACGTTACATCATGAATTATTCACAGAATTATTCGTTATTCATCATTCATTATTCATCATTCGTTATTATTTATTTCTAGATGGTCTACTGATTAATCCTACTTAAACACTCATATATATATACATATTTCTGGCTGCCAACATCATAATAAATCTGTCATTATTCACTAAAATATGTTTATTCTGATTGATAATTCGAATAATTCGTGAATAAAACATAAAATTCATTCACAGAATAACGAATAATGAATAAAAGTAATTATTCTTCATTCATGAATAAAATAATACATTTATTCATTAATCGTTATTCATCATTCTAAATAATTTTTGCCCAACACTGGACCCAACAACACACTTACACGAATTGCATTCACAAGACAGCCACACATTGATAACATTCTAAAATGTTAAGCTCCAATTTTTTTCAAATCTGTCTTATTATTTTTAATTTATCAAAACCATTTTTTTTGAATAATTTATTCTTATTTTAATTTGTTTAAAATAATGGAATATGTTTATTTATTCGTTGATTTTTTTTTCTTAAACACCTATGTTTATTTGGTAATGGAAATATTTAGTTTTGCAAGGAAATTAACAAAAAGGGAAATTCTTTTAGTCTGTAGATTTTTGTGATTAAATCATTGGAAATGTTTTATCATCATGTATAATATACTAGAAAACTAGATGTGTAACCATGAAGTTTTTTATATATGAAATTTATGAATGATATTGTGACTTTAAGGACCATTTATTTCAGATTGACCGCGTATCAAACAATCTCAGGTTTGAAAAATTTACCCGCTCCATCAGAAACTCACGTGTTTAGGAAATTTTTGAAGACAATATCAAGCTTTGAACAATATGTCACAATATACTTTCCGTAATATAGATTTTTTTATAAAGCGTTGTTTAGATCCCTCTCCCTAAAATTGTTGGTTTTTTTGATTTTTCTGAGGGAGACGAGTTATTTTTTGCTAGACGGTGAAATTGGAGCACACTATGATAAATGAAAGACCAAAAATGTCCTCTGAACATTCTATTGGTTAACATTTTCAGTGACTTAGCACTGATTTCAAGCCCATGAAATGTTACTTACCCAGCCGAGCCTTGCGTCTACACATATTTTATCGTTGAGAACATGTTTTATCATAATGTAACATGTTGTATAAAACTGCATCTGATTTTAAGAGGTTTAATAGTCATCAGATACCTGAAAGCTTTTGTGACCTGAAGGACCGTTTATTTCAGATGGATTGCGACTTTAGTCATATAATGCCGAGAAAATGTGAGAGACAAGGGAAAAGCAGGTCCTTAGAGTAAAGTGGGAGTGGCTCAGCACAAAGGAATGCTTCTATTACAGGGGTGTAAAGTGGCATCAAAGGAAAACCCCGTCATATTCGACACCTTTGTCGGTGCTCTGGGTTAATTATCGTTAAAGGGGAGTAATTGGGCCGTTGTCTCGGGAGGCGGGGGGGGGGGGGGTTGTATTTGGAGATGGGAAGGGGGGAGGAGGGGGGCTGATATATGGCTGAAGGAGGTAAGTGGAAAAGATGCCGGAATCCCCCGGGGGAGTTGCTGGTTTAATAAATTCAGCGACGCTCTTGGGGGGGTTTTCATTTGTAATCTTGCGGGAGTGGGGGGGGGATGAGGGGGCGTTGATTAAGTGAAGGCAGTGGGAAAGAGGGGTAACTCTAATATTATCACCCTCACTCCCCATCCTACCCTCACAACTTACAACAAGCTTCCTTTATACAAAGCCCTGTAAAACCGCTGTTTTTATTTTATCTATATACAAAGGGTGTTTTACTTCGGTTAATACATTATTCCGAACTAAATATATATATATTTCGACATGCACTAATAATAGCCCGTTACGCAGGAGCTACATTACTACGCACATTCTTAGTACTAAACAATCAAATCAATAGAATATACTAATAAACAGGTTAGTTTCTTTACATTTTTAGTAAATCCATGATACAAATTTTTTTTCTGGAGGAAACAACAACTTACAAACAAACAAACAACTTATGATGGACCAATTTACTTTATTTTTCCAACTTATCTTTCGCTTTAACCTTTTGACTTGCTTGATTGAATTCTCAGGAATTGTGCGGGAAACTTGTAATTCATATTGCCAGTGGTACACTTCACAGGAAGCAGATTTTGTATTTCCTTCGTCGTTTAGCTCGATGATTTTAGTGATCATATTCCAAATAGAAGCAGGAAAAACTTATACTTCACCTACTGTCTGGTGGCGTACTAGGTGAACAACTAGGATGATGTGAAAAAAACCCGAGGTAGCGTGAGAATTCAGTTTTAAGAGAAATCCTAACGTCTTAGTGCGGGATTGTCAGCCCGCACCAATGCGTGAGTAACATGAGAGAGTGTCTTCGACAGCCCACACTAGTGCGGGGGCCGTGTGGGGAGAGCTTCTTTGACAGTCCGCGCTAGTGCAGGAGCAGCTTGGAGAGAGCATCTTTCTCAGCCCGCACCAGTGCGTGAGTATTAAGAGAGGGTGTCCTTGACAGACCGCACCAGTGTGGGAGCAGCGGTGAATGGGTTAAGGCGAACAAGTGTTGTGAAAGCTCAGGGACGTAATACTAACCTCCGGTGGACCGATTTTGCTTGTTAAAGAATTGGTCCAAATGTAATGAAAATGCTTTACAATATTATGGTTTGTGGCGATATAAAAATTAAGACCACTATCCTGTAAACTAATATATATCTATATCACCACAAGAATAGTTATTTAATTTTAATGTCCATTATTATTAACTAAGAATTTTAGGACGAGTTATTTATAGGTTACCACCGTTTTCTAGCCGGAGAGCTGATGCCTCTCCCTTCTTTAAAAGAAAAGCTACCACCCCATAATGGGAATCAAACCCATGACCCTTGGCACAGAGTGTTAAGTGCAAACGCATTAACACTCACGGCCAACGGGCCTCCACCACAAGAATAACATTATAAAATATAATGCATATAATATTGCATATAATTCTGCAATTCGTTTTTTTTTTTTTTTACTTCTAATTACGGTTAATGAATATTTATGTACTTACATTAATCTTTGTTAAGTTAATTCACGTATCTGTTGTGGAGCACACTGAATGTGATGTTATGATTTGGAAAAAACTCTGGTAAAAAAGTAAATTATGGATATATCGGTTTTTGACAAATTCTTCATACATAATCCATATTTCTAACAGCCTTAAATAGCTTGTCCTGCCTGATTATAAAGAGTTCTATTAGGAATCAGGACCTTCTTGCGAAGGACAGGCCTATAGTAATGTATTTTTGTTGGGGACGCTTTGTATAGGAGTGATTGTAAATTATATGCTTATACATACATATAAAAAAAAAAAAAAAAAAAAAAAAATCAGTCTCGTAACAGGCCACGAGGGCCCTGAGGGACAGATACTATAGAGGTAGCTGATTCATGACCATACGGCAAACTAGGGAGATAGTGTGGTCAGTACTATGCTCCGGCCGCCTGATTTTCCCCTTGGTTGCATCGACTGCTAGAGTCATTAGCACCAACCAAGGTACCCATTATTAAATTAATTAAAGGCTGGGTTGGCCTAGGGACGGCCAGGGAGGCCGAATTCAACCCATGAACGAAGACACTAGAAGAAAAAATGTTTAGTGCTTGCTCGGGATTTGAACTCAGGCCTCCAGCTTATTAGTCCAGTGCTCCACCACTGAGCTAACCTCGCCCCCATACATATATATATGTGTATATATATATATATATATATATATATATATATATATATATATATAAATTCTTTTTGATCTATGGGGCATGGGGACATGAAAGCAGTCTTCATACTACTTTATCTAATAGGCCCTACATGTTTCGTGCATATTTTCGCACCTCTTCAGGGGCACTTCTTCAACAAAATATTATTTTTTGTACATCCATAGAAACAATTTTCTATTATATAGAAGCTAACTATAAGATCTACGGAACGCTCCACTTAATGCATTAAAACATTACCAATCTACATGAAATGTTACACCTACCCTAAATGTTACGGTAATAATAGCTAAATTAAATATTTTATAAAAAGGTTTTGAGTCCTACCTTGCTAGGAAGTCCTCTCGTTACCATGTACTCCCTCTGGAGTCCGGCTTAATACTAACCATGTAAGTGGATTACTAAAATGGCCGTGTCTTTATCTGTCCTTCGTTGTTGTCCTAGTTAAGTCTACTCGTCAAAAGTTTTAAACTTTTTTAAAATTTGGGTCTTAATCTATTATTCCATGGAAAATTTGGAGTACCTTTTTCAGATCAGTTCTTTTATTCACTGCTATTTTCGAATTTTTTTAAATGTAAATATTTTCTTTGATTTTTTTTTTTCAGCGTATTTCTTTCTTTGTTTAATATTTTTACTTCTTTGAAATTGAAACTGTGCTTTTTTGTTATTGCATGATCCGTCAATGCTGTGCCGTTTTCTTGTGTGTCAATGCTCTTCACGTGTTGTATAATTCTTTTACTTAATAATTGCCCAGACTCCCCAATATAACATTTGTTGCAGTCGTTTCAGTTGATTTTATACATATTATATTTTGAGCTTGATGCTTTCACCCTGTCTTTAATATTAATAAATAAATTGTTTATTGTATGTTATATATATATATATATATATATATATATATGCCTTGTAAGAAGTACATGCTCCTGAAGGTCTAATCCGGAAAGTCTCTGATTCTCGAGAGTGTCTCTAAGTAATTGAGGATCCATTAGCTGGAGTAATGAGATTAAACGGTCGCCGATCCAGGATAGGTCCGATCAATGGCTGACCCCCCACTCCTACTTCCGGCGGCTTACAGTCCTATCGGTGGTGGGGGGAAGAGGGTCCTGGAAGGAAGTGACCTGCTAGGGGGGCACTTTGTATTGGTTTTCAATTCTGATTGGCATTTTCTTATTACTAAATCGTTAATTGTTTGCCATTTTTTTTTTATTGTTTATGCATATAAATATATACAAGAATATATCGTCGATACAAAAGCAAACTGACGAATATGAAAATCAACACTTTTCAGAGTGGAAAAGTATTTATTCATAACTTTTTTTTGGACAGTCAAATATTTGGGAGATTTGACCTTTTGATAGTGGAATACTTTCCCTTTAATAGAGTGAAGTCAGATTGAAGAATTTGCCGTAAATAAGTCCAGCAGAAATTATTAAAGATGGACAATGAAAGATGCATTTTTTCATATTCGTTAGTTTGCTTTTGTAACGACGATATATATATATATATATATATATATATATATATATAGACACACACACACAGTAGAGTCTCCCTTACACGGATACAGTCGGGGCCGGGATACAGTCGGATTACAGAATTCCGTTAGAAGATGTTAAATAAAGTTTGTAATTTTATTTTATAGATGTATGCTTGTAATAGTTGTTATTAAGCCTTTATGAGATAAATTATTGTCTTCCAAATGATATATTATTGAATATTAGAATTTTCAAACTTATGTTTCTTAATTTATATATATATATATATATATATATATATATATATATATATATGTATATATATATATATATATATATATATATATATATATATATATAGTTAATTTATGTACCTTGAGCAATGATTTCTGTTTGTTACCCATAGCCAGGTTTTGGTTTGCTTACACCCCGGACCATGTGCCACAACAATCGTAGTTTATTTAGGAGTTGTGTGAAAAAATTAAATACATTTTTGATCTTAGTCGGGTAATCACCCATATCTTCACTCAAATTACCAGAAAGGTCAAATAGAGACCTTTCATACTCGTAGGCACGGCAATAAGTGAAGATATGTTTGATGGAAATTACGACACCACAAGCTGGACACTCTGGTGCTTCATTCCTCGACATTAGATAAGAATGAGTCAATAGTGTGTGGCCTATCCTGAGCCGAGCAAGGACTACTTCTGCTCTCCTATTTTCCACTACGCTGTCACTTATGTATTTGAAAAACCTTATTATCGGAGGATATAATGTGTTGCACCATTTTTAATATTGCATATTTAAAAAGGTACATATTATTAAAATTATTTTTAAAACTTCCAGTCCACTTGTGATGAATGATCGAATAAGGCTGGCTTAAATCAGGTAGAAATATTTATTTTCTTAGTAGAAACACAAGTTCATGCCTCTAAAACGAAACATATATTCCTTCTTGGGCTTCCATTCGATGAAATACCGCGAAACAAATGTTTGGTTAGCTAGAAAGGGAAGGTTTTCTAGGAACCCTCCAGCAGGTCTAGCTCCGACGAGTTCCGAGATCCGTCACTCATTCCTCTCGGAGACCGCCGGATTAGAGAGAGCGACGGATAAGAGAACGCTGGATAAGGACCAAAATATATTTGTGAAAATCATAACTAAATCGGATAAGCCGTTCCTGAGATCACCGCGCACAGACAAACAAATAAACAGACAAAATTTCTAAAAATCATTGGTACTATTGCGTTGATAAAGGGTCCCAATAGTATTTTCCCCATATATCTTCCATTTACAGACAACGATCCTTTAGAATTTTATTATATGTATAGATATTTAAATACGGTATGATATCAGAAATATTGTAACTTATTATTCGTAATTACTTATTTACCATTGTGATGTTAAAAAAAAAAAAAAATCAGTCCCGTAACAGGCCACGAGACCCCTGAGGTATATGATTCATGACCATACGGCACACTAGGGAGATAGTGTGGTCAGAACTATGCTCCGGCCACCTGATTTTTCCCTTGGCTGCTCGGACTGCTAGAGTCATTAGCACCCAAGGTACCCATTATTAAATTAATTAAAGGCTGGGTTGCCCTAGGTACCGTCAGCGAGGCCGAATTCAACCCATGAACGAAGACACTAGAAGAAAAAATCTTTAGAGTTTGCTTGGGATTTGAACTCAGGTCCTCCAGCTTATTAGCTTAGGCGCTGCCACTGAGCTAAGCTCGCCCCATGTGATGTTAAAATACATTGTGTATTGCCACTATCAAGAAATATTAAAAAAAAAAAAAAAAAAAAAAAATTGGAACGAGACGAAATGCTTATTCGCAAATAGACGCGCTCCTCCATATCTCCAAACCATATCCATTACGGAAATTTCAGATTGTCTAATCTCCAGAGTGTAACCGGAGAAAGGGCTGGTTTCCATGACTACCATCGGAGAATGCCTGGTTGTGCAAACATCACACAAGTGATATCACTCCAGACTCCTCAAACATCACACAAGTAGATAAATCACCCAGACACACAGACCCGGCTAACGAAGGTTCACTATTAGACTATTCGAGACCACTCAAACCTCAAGCCAGGACTACATTAGCCCTATGTTTGTATAAAGCAGACCTCTACACCTACCTACTTAGAAATACCCTCATAACCCTTCACGGGTAGAACACACTAAGCTCGAGGGTTTTCAATGCACCAATTACTTAGATGTAGAGGTAATTCCATATTATACTCAAAATTCCCATTGAAGAGATGACTAATAAAACGATTTGGGTTATGTATTTTAGCGTTCGTATGTGAGAATATGAATATACAGGGTGTTCAAAACTCGATTGACGCCCCCCTTTTATCCCACAATTTTTGAAATTTAAAAAACGAAACTTGGTGGGTCTTAACATGGTTAAATAAACTTTCGTTGGACCTTTTTGCACGACCCCTCAACTTTCTCCAGAGACTATAACTCTGGAATCTCCAATGGAAAGGGGTTATTATTACGACAGATTATTGTAGAGAATTGAATTTTATGTCGATTTTATATCTGTCATTCATTCGCTAAGGCTCACCAATGAGTAACAAATTGCCAAAAACCGATAAAACCCTTGTTTTTCGTCACTTTTCTGCCAATAACGTAGAAAGTATTCCCGTAATGAAAAAAGTAGCTAATATAAACGTTGTAGAGGATTAAATTGACTTTCCAAAAAGTACCTTTAAATGTCTAAAATGCTAATAGGAATGGAGGAAAACACACTTTTGTTTTTGAAGTTTTCAGAAAAGTTTATTATCAACGTGATCTACACTTCAGTAAAACATAATAAACATTTCCAAAACTATTTTTGCTCCACCTAGTTTTGGATTTAAGAACGTTTGAAGAAAAAATCAAATTCAATTACTTTATAAAGGTATTGAAATAATAAATTTAAAGCAATAGAACTCACCTAATGATCAGAATTTCGTAGTAATTATTTTTGTGTTGGACGATTTTTTTTGCCACCGTTAAGACCCACCAAGTTTCGTTTTTAAATTTCAAAAATTGTGGGAAAAAAGGGGGGGTGTCGATCGAGTTGTAAACACCCTGTATATACCCACACAGTCGGATTAGAGAAAACGCCGGATTACATATTTCCTTTAGAACCGACCACTTCTGTATTTGAAAAACCTTATATTTTAGCACTTTCCTCCGAAGGAAAGTAGCTATTGAGGTTGCACTCATGACGGAATTTTTGAAAAATTTCTTCGAATCTTTATCGATCCTACCTAGTAGACACCGAAAATGACCCCAGTTAAAATTATATGTATATATATATATATATATATATATATATATATATACACTACTATATTAACTACTTTTTTCATTACGGGCATACTTTCTACGTTATTGGCAGAAAAGTGACGAAAAACAAGGGTATTATCGGTTTTTGGCAATTTTTAGCGCGGTTCCTCCCTCCCCCATAGGCAGGAACCCCGCTTATAAGGTTGATACAATGAAACAATCCGGAAGTGCCGACTAGAAAATTTCGCGTTTCAGAACCCCTAGAGACCGAAAATAACGGTGGTTCAAATTTGTATATATATATATATATATATATATATATATATATATATATATGTATATATTTATTTATATATATATATATATATATATATATATATATATATATATATATATATATATATTTGTCTGTTCGCTCATTTCTGGCTTCCCGATTTTGATGAAATTTGGTACAAAAATCAGTCGTCCAATTTGAAAGGTCAAGTTCGTTAACCAGCAAAATCCGCCCACTGGAAGATGGCGTTTGGGGCGAAATTCGCGCAGAAAAAATCGTAACGCTTACGTTTTTGAGTTCATAAGCTTTCTTTTTATAGGCTTCTTGGGCTAGGAAAACGAATGAAACCATTTTCAAGGCGATAGCTTTAACCGTTTTCGAGAAAATTGGAAAAATAGTTTTTGAATACCGTTTTTGGTTTGGGTACTTAGAATCACGGAATTCAGTTGATACATTATCTGCATGTTCTACTTTCATTAAAACTAATATCGAATATATTCGAATCTTTATCGATCCTACCTAGTAGACACCGAAAATGACCCCAGTTAAAATTTATATATATATATATATCTATATCTACACACATATATATATATATATATATATATATATATATATATATATATATATATATATATAACGAATGTAAAAGAGCAGAACAATTTATGTTTTTATTTTATGTATCTATTTATGTAGGTTATTTTAAGAAAATTATTCAGGAATGCACTCGACCCTACCCAATTCTGAGGAAAGTGCTTAGTTATGCAGCTTTTATTATTGTTTTTTACGGCGCTTCGACGACTAGGCCATTAGTACTGACATCCAGGGTGCAGCGAGGAATTTTCTGAACGAGGTTATTCTGAAGAGGCAGACAGCCAATTCTCTGGGCAGATCTCGACGCACCGGTCCCGTTGTCCTTCAGCTACTGCTATGTTCGCGACAGTCTTTATTTGGGAGTAAGCTGAGGAGGGTGTCACCAAAGCTGATGGCTTTAAGGTTTTAAAAGGTGAAGTACTCCCTCTTTGCAGGGCCACTTCAAGGAGGAAACAAAAAATAATTCTTTTATGACCTCACTTTCAATAGCCATATTCTATATCGAACTTGAATGAATCGTTTTTAGGGAAAACATTTTTTAAAATTAGGAGGGAAGTAAGACAACACAATTTGTATCGTAGGTCGATTCGATTCGTAGACTTCAATGTCTGAACGACAGCTTGTTCAATACGAGGGCGTATTTAGCGGGAAAAGCGATTAACGCCAGAATAAATGCGAGGCTTAAAAAAAAAAAAAAAAATACCCATAGCGGCCATAAACCCCGAGCAGTGCATCCGCCGGAATTTTAATATAGAGAATTTGAATTGAATATGCAAATTCGTCTGAATATTCAGCAACAACCTGTCCCGGGAGTCGCCCTCCCCCTACGACGACCAATCCTGAAAAAATAAACTTCCTGAACAGAATTTTTATTGTGCTCATCAAATTCCGTTCACATTAAGCCTGCATTAATTGGCGACAATTCAACTCTTGAATAATCGGAATAAAACGGGAAATGAATTACGATGGCCTTGTTTTTTCTGCGAAATTTCCCAGCGGAATTAAAATTAACCCCCCCCCCCAAAAAAAAATCTTTAAGTCAAATTGTTTGCGGGAGGAACAAATAAACAAGAGGAAGCGACTGAATCCCACCCCAATTAACGAAAACCTAATTACAAGCTTCGTGCAAAATTATAATTTGCAGCAAACAATCAATGGCCTGTATTTTTCGAATGTGTTCACAACAAAACGTTTCTGA